>OY987219.1:27741747-28122223 GCA_963920805.1 Primula vulgaris
ACACTAAATTAAAAACCCTAAATTACAAACCCTAAACCCTAAATCCTAAACACTAAACCCTAAATCCTAAATCCTAAACCGTAAACCCTAAACCCTAAATTACAAACCCTAAACCCTAAACCTAATTTACAATAATGCGTTAAACTCGGAAACGAGTTAGGGAAGTGCGAGTGCACGCTCGTCGAGCCAACGTATAATTGAATATGAATAATTGAAACGGGGTTCCAAGGGGCAGAGCCCCTGGCGGGGTCCTAGGGGCAGAGCCCCTGGCGGGGTTCCAAGGGGCAGAGCCCCTGGCGGGGTCCAAGGGCAGAGCCCCTGGCGGGGGTCCTAGGGGCAGAGCCCCTGGCGGGGTCAAGGGGCGAGAGCCCCTGGCTGGGGTCCCGCCCATTTGCCTTCCTTCCGAACAGTTGCTTGCTTCCTTTCCCAACAGTTGCTTGCTTCCTTTCCCAACAGTTGCTTCCTTTCCCAACAGTTACAAAAAATGGGACAAATATCAACAATTATTATAATTTCTATAATTAATATAAACAAACAACAAACAATTATATATAGCTAAGTGAATTATGAATTTGCATATTTTATATATTTTTCCTATTTTACAAATTGAAATTACAAAAAAAAAAAAAAAAAAAAAAAATACACACAAACCGTACATTAAATGTACGGTTTGTGTATATTTTATGTAAACCGTAAATTAAATGTACGATTTGTGCGTTTTTTCAGAAAAAGTGTAGTATAAAAATCCAACCTCCAATATATTCTATTCTATTATAGCATGTTTATCGCAGATTGGTTGAGCTGGATACAGCTACAGATTTGGTGACAACGAACTTTAGCGCAGTGTGGTTGCAGACTTGCAGTTGCTATTCATCTGACCTCATTTTCCCCACGTGAGTTGCTATTCTCACGCTTTTAGCTTCCCTTTTTTTTTTTTTTTTTTTTTTTATAGTTAAATAAAATGGGAAATGGGTTAAAAATCTTAATTAAATTCGATTTTTTTTGTAAATTGATACTTAAATAGTTTTTTTCCATCTATAAATCACTTTTAATTTTTTAAATAAAATTATTAGCTGTTTAATAGACATAGTTTTATATATAAAAAATTAGATACAATATTTTTTACATAGTTTTGTATCTTTATATTTTTTTCATTAATAAAAAAATTGTTTTAGGGTGATATTTAGGGTTTTGAATGAGAGAGGTTGAAGGATGATAGATTGGTATCAATGGATGTGTTTGGAGAGTTATTGGGGGTGGTTTATAAGGAGAGCAAAGTCTCTTTTTCTGTATATGACCGTTGGTAGTGGTTGAGGGTTTTATCCACATGTTTTAAGCAATTTTCCAGAATAAGCTGAAAAGCTGTTTTCGAAATCTGCAGAAAACGATCGGTCGTTTTCTACAGTCGATCGGTCGTTTTCCAGAAAACGATCGGTCGTTTTTGAGTTTCGACCGGTCGTTATTCAGATGACTTCTCTGGAAGAATTTGGACCAAAAACGATCGGTCGTTTTTGTCCAGTCGATCGGTCGTTTTTGTTCTGGTCTCGTAAACCTTCGAAAGCTTGTAGCTTCTTCGTTTTAGCTCCGATTTTGGTTCTGCTTGAACCGTTGGCTTCGTAAACGAATGCTCTTTCTCTCTGACGTCCTGAAATATACATTTTTCTTTTCTTGGACAAGACAAGCGTTATATCATTGAAATCGTAAAATCATTAAAACATAATCAAAGTTATAATCAAAATCAATTAATGAACTCTAAGTTCAACAATCTCCCCCATTTTGATTATGACAAAGTAATGATGATTTTACAAGAAAAATATCTCCTCCATTTAAAAAACGCATTATCTCTAGATATATCATTTTTCTCCCCCTTTGGCATTATCAAAATGCAATCGAGAATAAAAAAAATGGGGTTATGTGAAGGGTTTTTTAAAGAAAAAAAACCAAAACATGAAAAATGTTATTATGATGTATATGCCCCAATTAATCACATGTATGTAAATATTAAATATTAGAGTATACCGAATATGTGATGTCGAGTCCGCTCGCTAATGGCATTTGCATTGAGCGTTTCCGAGTCCAAATAGGTGGTACCATTTGTTGGTATGCCTTCCACCTTTGTCGATTAATGGCTCTTCATTCTTGATGGTGGAGTCGATCTTCTTAACTTCCACGAATTTCGCCGGTGTTGTCAACCACTTGTTGATTTTCTCGTTTTGGATGGAGATACCTACAACACAAGATTTGTCTTTTGGTACCCAATTTCTTTTGGGTCCGACATTTTTAGTGACTCGGGTCTTTACTACCCATTTCAAATCGCTTCTACTAACATGAAAACGATAAGGGCATCTAGAAGAATTATGCTCATTTCTACTACAATGAATGCAATGCATAGACTTTTTAGTATAACGAAAGTTATACGAGGTTTTGGAAAGGGTTTTCGGAGTATCCAATTTGGTTTTAAAACCTAACCCTTTTCTATCATTAAAAGATTTTTGAAAAATCTTGGAAGTACTCTCTTTTGTAAAAACAACCTCTTGTTTAGGCGGAGTAGGAGTTTTAGAAATGTTAGAGGTTTTGACGAAACGGGTTTTGTTTGAAGTAGAACCAATGCAATCAAAACCTAAGCCACTCTTATTATTAAAATCTTTTTGACAACTCAAGATGTTATCTAAAACGGTTTTACCCTTAGAAAACTTCGAAATTGTTAAATCGAGTTTTTCAATGGAAATGACAAGCTCATTGTTTTTATTTTTCAAAGTTTCATTCTCGGTTTCTAAAAGCTTGACCTTGTCATTTAAGTTAAAAGCATGAGAACTCAAAACCTTGTTTTTGCTTTTAACTTTATCGAAAGCATCCTTTAACTCTTCAAAATTTTCTAATAAGTCGCAATCTAAAGAAGATGGTTTTGAAAGAGTTTTAGCAAGTTTAGACATCTCATTTTTTAGAAAATTGATCTCGGTTTGTAAAGACTTGTTTTGAATGACGAGATCATTGTTTTTGTCTTTCAAGTCTTCCTTTTCGTCATCTATATCATGTAAAGAGAATGACGATGTAGGAATAGACTCATTTTCATTTTTATCTCTTTTCAAGGATCTTATTTCTTCATTGAGAGAAGAATTTATCCTTTTAAGAGATTCAACCTTTTCCGAAATTTAGGAAACTTTTTAGAATAAACATCGCACATATGAAGTAAATCATCATATGATAGATCATTTACCTCACCGGTTTCACTTTCACTTTCGCTTGAAGACGATTGGTTAGGCTCATTGTTGTCTTCCATGGCCATATAGCAACCAAGATGAGCGACTTCATCTTGGTCGGAACTATCGCTAGAGCTTGAAGTGGATATTTTCTTCTTGCCTTTGCTCTTGCGATTCTTGACGCATTCTCTCGTCATGTGTCCTTCCTTACCACAAGTATAGCAAACAAAATCGTTAGAATAAATTGAATTATTTGACGATTTACCTTTATGTTTGCGTTGGTCTTTTAGCTTGAGTATTTCCTTGACGATTCGAATGATTTGCATTGAATTTTCGTCGTCATTGGATAGCTCATCGCTTTCGTCACAAGTTGTTCCTTTGAAAGCTATCTCCTTCTTTTTCGAGATTGGCTTGTGACTATTGAGGGTGATCTCGTGAGTAATGAGTGAACCTGTCAATGCATCAAGTGTGTAGGTGTTCATGTCGTGCGGCTCTTGAATTGCGGTGACCTTTGGTTCCCATTCTTTCGGTAAGCTCCGAATCACCTTTGAAACCATTTCCTTACAAGACAAACACTTACCAAGAGATGTTAATCCATTAGTAATAGTGGTAAACCTAGCAAGTATATCGGAAATGGTTTCACCCTCGCTCATTTTAAAAAGCTCGTAGTCATGAACTAATAGTTGGAGTTTGCAATCCTTAACTTGGTTATTCCATTCATGCATTACTACTAACTTATCCCACATACCCTTAGCGGTTTTACAAGCGGAAATTTTGTTGTACTCGTTAGGAGAAACGGCACAAACAATAGCGTACATCGCTTTGGCATTCGTAGAGTAGGCTTCTAGTTGAGCGTTATCTAGGTCCTCTACGGGGATTGGGTTCTCGCTATTTTCGGATGTAGGTGCGGAATATCCTACTTTAATAATCTTTCAAAGATTAACATTATAGCTTTGTAGGAAAATGCTCATCCTATCTTTCCAATAACTATAGTTTATCCCATTGAAATAAGGTGGAGTATTTGGAGATAAAGCTATGCCGGATGCGAAATTGTACAAATTAGCCATCGGGATCCTAACTCTTAAATCGTTAGATTCCTATATGCAAGAGTCTCGGCTCTGATACCAATTGTTGGCCCGGTGCGGCTAAACCTTAGAGGGGGGGTGAATAAGGTTTTTGCGCTTTTTGCCTAACTAAAACTTAATGGCAACTAATAACCCAACTTATGCAATTCTAAACTTAAACGTTTTAACAAGAGTTAATGAATTGCTAGAGTTACTAAACGCAAAAAAGAAAATAAGCAATAATAAATATTTGCGGAAAGTAAAAGTTAAGGAAGAAAATGACACCGTGATTTATAGAGGTTCGGCAAAACGGCCTACGTCCTCTCCTCGGTACTACCGAGTATTTCACTAAAATTAATCTTCCCGATTTTACAAATCCTATCGAGCTCAATCGACCGATTGGCTCACCCTCTACCCGAGGTTCCTACTCTTGATAGAAGTGCAAGCGAACACGTTTAATGAGTCAATGAATCCCCCTCAATCTATGAGTACCCAAGTGTTTAACCTAGAACTTTTAACCAACACTTTGGCTTAAAAGCTTCTACCCAAACACTCACTCACAATGAGCTTATAATTTGCTCTTTACAAAATTTGTTACAACAATGTAACTGCACTCACTATTTTAATTGCTTCTAAATAAGCTAATTTATGAGTCTTTGATGTTGGTTGAGCTTAAATCGCTTTCTCCTTAATTTTCCTCTTTTTCGAATATATACACCAAAATGGTGATATTTAGGGTTTTGAATGAGAGAGGTTGAAGGATGATAGATTGGTATCAATGGATGTGTTTGGAGAGTTATTGGGGGTGGTTTATAAGGAGAGCAAAGTCTCTTTTTCTGTATATGACCGTTGGTAGTGGTTGAGGGTTTTATCCACATGTTTTAAGCAATTTTCCAGAATAAGCTGAAAAGCTGTTTTCGAAATCTGCAGAAAACGATCGGTCGTTTTCTACAGTCGATCGGTCGTTTTCCAGAAAACGATCGGTCGTTTTTGAGTTTCGACCGGTCGTTATTCAGATGACTTCTCTGGAAGAATTTGGACCAAAAACGATCGGTCGTTTTTGTCCAGTCGATCGGTCGTTTTTGTTCTGGTCTCGTAAACCTTCGAAAGCTTGTAGCTTCTTCGTTTTAGCTCCGATTTTGGTTCTGCTTGAACCGTTGGCTTCGTAAACGAATGCTCTTTCTCTCTGACGTCCTGAAATATACATTTTTCTTTTCTTGGACAAGACAAGCGTTATATAATTGAAATCGTAAAATCATTAAAACATAATCAAAGTTATAATCAAAATTAATTAATGAACTCTAAGTTCAACAGATAATTATAGGGACTGGTGTATGTATTATTTACAAACCAGTCCATGTAGTTTCAAATGTAAAAAAAATAAAAAATATGACCGTTAATAATTACAAACATGGTCCTGTAGTTTTAATTTAACTATGAAAAAGTTCTTATAAACGATAATAAACAGCTAGTTTGATTTTTTTTTGGTTTCCGAGATTTTTTAACATATAAAATAGTACTTATAACCGTTAGAATTTTCTAACGCCATATTCATTTTATTGAATAGAATTATAAATGTATTTATATCTTGATACATGTTTGGAGAATATTGTCTATTTAGTTTCATGTGTATTAAGGGGCTGCATTTATTCATAGGGGAAGTTACTAATTACATTGAGTAATACAATAAGTCAATGATAAAGAATTTGATTGCTACATTGCATGCCTTTATATAAGTAACCCATAAACATAGAATAGAAAATGATATACACAATACTCATTAATCTTGTTTTTCCATCCATGCACATTTAGTGTGACATTTTCTCTTTCCTGATGTGTTACTATATATTTGTTACAATATTAATATATATATATTTATACGATAGAGTTTATTAAAAAGCCGAGTAATACTCATTAATCTTGTTTTTCCATCCATGCACATTTAGTGTGACATTTTCTCTTTCCTGATGTGTTACTATATATTTGTTACAATATTAATATATATATATTTATACGATAGAGTTTATTAAAAAGCCGAGTGAAAGAAGAAAGGGTCAGTGGTTGAACAAGGAGAAATGATTTATCCCGTAGTAAAAATATTTGGTTATTCTGAATCCATATTGAGGTGAGTGGATTTTGTATTACTATTATAAATATCTCGTTGCATCTTTTGATAATGTTTTATATGCTCATAAGTATTATTTTTCAAGTACTATTTATATATGTAACATTGATTTTATATTATTATGAAAATAAAGAAATATCGAAAGAAAGAAAGAAAAGAATGAAAAAAAAGTGATTTATATACGGTGAATCTATATAAAAAAAATGAGTTTATATATTATAAATATAAAGGTTATATACAGATCTGTATAATTTTTCAAAATTATTATTTTTATGATTTGCTTATGATTTGTATTTTGTATCATGAGAATAAATTCAACGGAGAATCCCCGAATAAGGGGAAGAGGAAAGTGGAGTGACGTTGGCAACTAAACGAAAGAGTTTAGTTCTCAACGGTTAACTTAACGATTGTACATAGCTTCGTTAACCAGAACGTTTTAAGGAAGAGACTCAACAGTCATGTTGTGGTAACATTAAGTACGTAGTGCACGTATGCTTTATACACTTGAGAAAAATATCGACAGTAAAGAGATTGAGGAAGTCAATCGGGCTTGGTACACTAAGATATACATGTTATCATTTTGTTTTTATCATAAAAAGAAAGAAATAGCTTTTTATTATTATTATTACGATGGATTTTAATCTTGATAAAAGAAAAGTAAAAAGTTTATTTATCTTTTATATTCAAGTGATTTCTAAATATTTCATGCATTGAAAATTTTATTTGAACAAAATATTATTTTGGAATAAACTGAAAAGAAAAATCATATTTTCGACCCGTATTATATATTGTGAGTTTTTCTCTCTCATTTAGCTCATTTGGCTCACCCCTCTCCTTTTTAAAATGTTTTCAGGTTACAAGCAGTTAATTAGAGTTGATATCGACTAAGTTTGGGGACCAGACAGACCCCATAAAAGTTTAAGTTAGTTTTCCGCTGCAATGTAATTTTGGTTTAGTTTGTAAGAGATTAAGTTTATTTGTAATTAATATAATTTTCGATTTTACAATTAATGTAACTTTTGATAGAAATTTGAGTTGATAAATGAGCTATTTATGTATTGTTTTATAATTATTCTTTTAGGTTTTGTTTAGCATGTGCCGTCACACGTGCTATTCGGCCATGTGACATTCCAATTGGGTCAGGGATGTTATATTTTTTGGTATTAGAACTGAAGGTCTTAGGTCCCTATATGCCCATCTATTTTTTAAACGAGGTCTGATCACAAGTCTGTTAGGCTTCTAAATTAGTTGCAAGGTTATTAATTATCTTGTTCTGTGATTTTATAAGAAATACAAAATTTTGGTTGGTATCCTATATAGGAGATCGTGTAAATATTATAGTTAAATGATTAATATACGAGAAATAATGTTAATGCTTGGATGTGAGATGATATTGATCGATTGTTTGCTTGTTTAATTTATTCATAATATGTTATCAAAATTAGATTACATATATGAGAGAGATATTAGAGAGGGAAAAAAAACTGAGGACGTGTTTTATTAGTTACTAAGTCTATTTGTATGTTAAAATTTGGAGAATAGCGATGATAATGTGATGATATTAACTATTTGATAATCAATGTTATTTCTTGTAGGATAATATTATGTTACTGTTTTGATAGATCACCGGTAATTAACTAGTTAATCTTGAGGTATTAATGATTGGTATTACTATGATTTGCCAAGTTTAGTAAAAATAGTGATTCGTTATGTTAGTTTAAAAAAAAAAGGTTAAGACGAAGACAAATATTTCACATGACTTTATTTTCCGTTCTATCATAAAATATATTATATTAGTGGCCTACTTTAATCCTCTATAATTTATTCTATGATTTGGTATTAGGTGAATTATATTTGCCTTGTGAAACTTTTATAATGTGATGTAAGTTTCGTTAATGGATTGGTACGTCAGGTTAATAAATTCCAACTTGAAGAAAAGTTATCACGAAATGAGTGCATGTGTTATGTTTTTCTTTTCTTGATAGTTGACATTCTTAATTATTTCATATGCCATGTGTTTTAAGCATGAAATAAAAGATACTATTATTTTGAAATTGATTTTTAGGAGCTCAAGGTTTCAAAGAATAACTGAAGTCACCTTATATGGTCCCACTTGTTTTGAGTCTTAGTGAAATTTGTTGGATTGATAAGTTGCAACAGATTATGTATTTTGTTATGAAAAAAAAAACATTAATTAAATGAATGCATGAAATTTATTCTTGGGAAGCATATTATGCATGTAGTGGGCGGTTTCTGTTACGTATTTGTGTATCTGTAATCTATATAGTGAAAGATGTGGAAGAATTATAGTATGATAGTGTTATCGTATTCCTATTAGTTTGAAATTAGTATTGTTTTTATTTTCAATTGAACATTTCTCACATTAGATTTATTAAAAGTTAGGAACGGGAATGGAGATTATGGTGATTGCTATATATAGGATAAGTTATGAGTTTGCATGGCCTTAGAATATGTTAGGAAGAAACAACAAGAAACGGTGTGGAACATAATATTTTATTTTATTTCAATAGAAGATTTAGTTCGATAGATAATTGTTCTTCCTGGAGAATAAAAACAATGAAAGAAAAAAAAATGTGGATAATCTTGTTTTACTTTGACTAAATAGCTTGATTTTGGAATAGTGGGTAAAATACAATAGTAAAAAAGTAATTTTAAGTTTTGAAAAGATATGCCTGGCTGAATTGATTTGTTGTTTTAACCCTGTTAGAGTTTTGGAGTTAATATTTTATTATTACGAGATTGCTTTAGCAAGAAATATAGACATGATTTGTCCGAAATAATAAACAACTATAAAAGTAGTGTTGGTGTTTCTTTTCCATTGTATTTATAGAATTTAAGTTGATATAATTTCATTTAGTACAAATCCATACGTGTCCTGATTTATTACTATGTAAATGTTTAGAATTTAATAAGCGCATTTTGAATTTGATAATTGATCTAGAAATGTTAGATTGTTAGGAATTTAATCTTATCAAATGAGATGTTAAAATGACTTGTTTTATGAGGAAAAAAATGCAAAATCAGAATCATTATCAATTATTATTATTTTATCAGAGTTTGCAGCGAAAACGCATGAAATGGATATATATGTTTAAGTAAGGGATTTTTTTTTCCTTCTTCTCCGATAGAACTTTCATAATGTGAAAACCGAGAACTATGATTATTTTTAATTTCTTGTTTATGTAAATAGAAACTATTATTGTAAGGATACATGAAAGGTGGAAATTAACAAGTAAGTTGTGTTAGAGATAAAGTTTCAGGACGAAACTTGTTTAAGTGGGGAAGAATGTAAAATCCCATATTTTTAAATTCTATTCTTAATTTATTTTTTATGATTTAATAGAATTATTTTAGGACTTTTGCAATATTATTAGTAAAATGGTGGGTCAATTAAAAGTTGAAAAGAAAATGTAGGTGAGAAGTATTGAATGTGTCGGTTTTGGAAATCCCATATTAATTGTACTGTAGTAATGACATAAGTTCTAAACTTTTGATATACTCTTGTTAGATGGGTATACCTGAGTTATGTTAATAAATTTATAAAAGGATACACTAGGAGTTATAATGAGTTTATACAAATACCATATGAGTTTTATTTGGATAGTTAATGTCATTTTACCAATTAAATGCTCGTTTAATCACTAAGCAGGAGTTATACATTCATACGGTAATAGAATAAAAATTAGAATTTTTTAACGCCATATTCATTTCATTGAATAGAATTATAAATGTATTTATATCTTGATACACGTTGGGAGAATATTGTCTATTTAGTTTCATGTGTATTAAGGGGCTGCATTTATTCATAGGGGAAGTTACTAATTACATTGAGTAATACAATAAGTCAATGATAAAGAATTTGATTGCTACATTGCATGCCTTTATATAAGTAACCCATAAACATAGAATAGAAAATGATATACACAATACTCATTAATCGTTTTTTTTTCATCCATGCACACTTAGTGTGACATTTTCTCTTTCCTGATGTGTTACTATATATTTGTTACAATATTAATATATATATTTATACGATAGAGTTTACTAAAAGACCGAGTGAAAGAAGGAAGGGTAAGTGGTTGAACAAGGAGAAATGATTTATCCCGTAGTAAAAATATTTGGTTATTCTGAATCCATATTGAGATGAGTGGGTTTTGTATTACTATTATAAATATACCGTTGCATCTTTTGATAATGTTTTAAATGCTTATAAGTATTATTTTTCAAGTACTATTTATATATGTAACATTGATTTTATATATTATGAAAAAAAAGAAATATCGAAAGAAAGAAAGAAAGAAAAGAATGAAAAAAATGAAAAAAAGTGATTTATATACAGTGAATCTGTATAAAGAAAATTAATTTATATATTATAAATATAAAGGTTATATACAGATCTGTATAAGTTTTCAAGATTATTATTTTTATGATTTGCTTATGATTTGTATTTTGGACAATAAAAATAAGTCCAACGGAAAATCTCCAAATAAGTGAAAGAGGAAAGTGGAGTGACGTTAGCAACTAAACGAAAGAGTTTAGTTCTCAACGGTTAACTTAGCGATTGTACATAGCTTCGTTAACCGCAACGTTTTAAGGAAGAGACTCAACCGTCATGTTGTGATAACCATAGTTACGTAGTGCACGTATGCTTTATACACCTGAGAAAAAGATCGACGGTAAAGAGATTGAGAAAGTCAATCGGGCTTGGTACACTAAGATATACATGTTATCATTTTGCTTTTATCATAAAAAGAAAGAAAGACGTTTTTATTATTATTATTGCGATATATTTTAATCTTGATGAAATAAGAGTTTATTTATCTTTTATATTCAAGTGATTTCTAAATATTTATGCATTGTGAATTTTATTTGAAGAAAATATTATTTTGCAAGAAACTGAAAAGAAAAATCTTATTTTCGACCCGTATTATATATTGTGAGACTTTCCCTCTCATTGAGCTCGTTTGGCTCACCCCTCTCATTTTTAAAATGTTTTCAGATTATAAGCAGTTAATTAGAGTTGATATCAAGTAAGTTTGGGTAACAGACAGACCTCATAAAAGTTTAAGTTAGTTTTCCACTGCAATGTAATTTTGGTTTAGCGTATAAGAGATTAAGTTTATTTGTAATGAATATAATTTTTGATGTTACAATTAATGTAAATTGTAGATCCAATCCGATTCTCCTCCTCTTCATCCGATTACTCGTCCGATTCCAATGATGCCAATTTCGCAACGATGAATGAAAATTTTCTCGCCGACGACTCTATGTTTTTACCTATTGTTGTTGCTTTCGAACATGAAAGAACTTCACAACAACATCCGCGAAAACAACGAGTTGAGAGGCCTCGATTAATTTTGGAAGGGAATGCTAAACTCTAGAGGGACTATTTTTTTTGGAAAACACATGTATCAGGACTGCTGGAAACAAACATAAAGTTTTTTCTTCACCTATTTTTTGTGGGTGTGCTGGAAATTACAACACTGTCTCAACCATCTGGACTGCACACAATTTTATGAAAATTACACAGTATATATTAATTATTTAGATCCGCTATTTTTTTCCTAACTCGCTATTTACGTTTTTGGTCCAGAATTTCACGCCTTTTGCTTTTTTGGTCCAGTATAGCATGATTTTAACGCAATTTCAGATAAATAGTGGTTTTTCGTTGCGTTTTTTCCCCAAAAAACGCTATTTCACTAGCGCGATTTTTAAAACATGGATTTCAAATAACGTTTGAGATTAAAACAAGGAGTCAAACCAAACAACATAAGCTTGACGTCCATCCTCTCTCTCTCTAGCTCTGAAACAAACACAGTGTTTGCAAAATCTCTGAACAAACAAAGTTTTTATATTATATATCATGTTCTTCTTCTATGTAGTGTGAGTTCAAATTTTCTGCCCCATAGTTTATAGCCCTTGCCTTGGGTTTTCGGTACAGGGGATGTATGTGTAGTTGATATGGTTGGTGTGGCTGAAATGATGTTAGACAAGTTGATCATTATGAAATTTAAGAAGTCATGCTTTAGTTAAAAGAAGCGCTGATTAATTTGACTCAATCCTATGAAGGACGATGAGATTAGTGCATTTATTGGATGAACTTTGTTTTGTTTGAGACAGCACAATTAGGGCTCTACATAAACAGTACATATTTTCTTGCACGTTAACTTTATATATGTTGACGTGCTGTGCAGGTATTGAAGTCCCAAAGTATGTGGATATCGTTACTCCTGAATACAAACCCAAGTTTGATGCTCTGGTAAGAATGCATTATCTATCATCTTTTTAACCTGGTAGTTCTTCAATTCTTAAAATCTTGTCATCGAGTTTTTCTTAATGTTCTTTACCTTTAAAGGTTTAGGTCCTTGCTTACCAAAACTTATTAGAACAGCCTAATTAAGCAGTACTTTTATTTTGGATTGCAGTTAGTGGAACTGAAAGACGCAGAACAGATATCTTTAAAAGAATCCGAACGGTATAGAGATAGAAATTGCAGAAGTCCAAGAATTGAAGGTAGTACATGTTTTGCCCCCTCACTCTTTCTGTGTTTGTACCAATGTAGTAAAACAGTGCTGTTTCAAAAAAGCCAGCTCCCGAGAAAGCTCGATTTGAAGCTTAAAAAGCAGAATAACCACGGTTTCCACTTTTTACCGTGATAAAGCTTACATCTTACTCTTGCGCTTTTGACGTAGCTTTTGCAAAATAACGCCTTAGCTACTTCGGCGCTTTTTAAAACATTTGTAAAAATACGCACTTTAGAAGCAATTTTCATCCTAAAGGCAATTAATAGTGCTTGCTTTTTTTTGCAAAGCTCAAAAGATGAGTTTCAAAACATGGATGGCCTTACATTTATTTTTTGAGGCAACTTGAGCTTCCTTTAATTTTTGTGATTGTATCAGTTTAATTATTTTCAAGTATTTAACTTGTACGATAATTTCTGGAAGAACCTTGGGTTTGATGCAATGTTATACAGCTATAGATAGATCTCTGTTTTAAAATTCGTGCTACGTAGCGTGAAATAGCGCTTTTTTGGTAAAAAACGCAACGAAAAATCACGATTTTGGGTGGAATTGCGCTAAAATCGCGCTATAGGGGACCAAAAGCGCAAAAAGCGCGAAATTCTGGACCAAAAGCGTAAATAGCGAGTTAAAAAAAAACAGCGAATCTAAATAATTAATATATATATGTGTGCGTGCTTTTAGCGTTTCTCTCGAAAAAACGCTACGATAGCGATAACGCTATTGTTTTATATATGTGTGCGTACTTTTAGCGTTTCTCTCGAAAAAACGCTACGATAGCGATAACGTTATTTAAAACAAAATATATATATATATATATATATATATAGTTACATACATATATATATATGTATGTATCTTTTTATATATATATATATGTGTGTGTGTGTGTGCGTGTGTGTATATACATATATGTATGTATCTTTATATACATATCATATGTGCGAAAAGATCAACCCATACTTAAAAAAACACCGAGTCTCAAATATACAATTTCTAACATACACAAATTAATAATATTCAAACTTTGACTTTTATTGTTTTTAGAAACTGTTATTAGGTTCTTTTTTAATTATTTAGTTCTCATTGCATATTTAACAAATTCAAAACCAAATCAGGTGTTGTGAGCTTAAGTGAGTTGTCTAAAGAAGAAACCTAAGAATAGTTTCTAAAAACTAACTTTGAATAATATTCTAGTTTGTGTATGTTGAAAATGAATATTTGAGACTCGGTTTTTTCTTTTAAGTGTGGGTTGATTATTCCCCTAAAAATTTAGGAGCATTTATTCAGTTTTTTTTTTTTATGCAGAGTTTACTATTTATTCTTCCATTTCTATAAATGTTCTAGCTATGTTTGTTTTGATATTGGGTGGTTTATATTGACAGGCGAAGTTCGAAACCATGACAACGGATGAATACTTTGAGAAGGTGAAGAAAAAATTCGACGATGAAATCCGAAATGATTATTGGAGCTATTGACTTCTATATAGGCAGTATCTGGAGTTTCCTTTACTGCTGGATTTTTTGGTTCCCTTTCCTTTATTTTTAGCAGACTCCAAATTATTGGGGCTTGATGATGATGAGAAAAATTCTTTGTTTCGGATTTATTCTAATAAAAAAAAGAGAGGTAAATATACACTAATTTACTTTATGAACGAATTGCTGTTTTCCTAACTATTTTGTATATAAAGGAAATGAATCTTGCAAATAATGGGAAGCCCAGTAACAATGATGTCTCTGTATACACACTCTCAGGCATATGTAAGTTCGGTTTAAATATCATTTTTGTATTGGTATTTCCAGATACTTTCTACAAAATTGAAAAACCATGACTATATATAGCACACATAATATAGTGAACTGGTTTTACTTGCTTAGTGTGACATCTTGTTCGTATATGAAATCAAGATCAATTTTGCTTATTTCTCCCGGCAGAAAACAGTCGATATATGAAACAGCAGCCTTATCTGCTTGCAGCTTTTCTGTTTAATATACTATTTTTTGGTCGTGTTAGTTTAAAAAGGCAGGTTTTAGTCTTGTTTTTCGGCCTCAAAAGGCTATCATCTCAATTCTATACCAATGCAGTCTACAGGTTGTTAGTATCACGTAACAAAGTTATTCACATATAAGCTTTATCCAAACAAGCGAGAGCTTTGTAGTTTCTTCACTTTTTGTTTATGTAGCTGGTGGTTTGTTCTCAGGAGAGATCTCATAATTGAATAATTCAACTCAAAACTTGGGTTTTTGGAGTTGTAAGTCTTACAAAAATGATAGGAAAACAAATAAGATTTTGTCTTGGCACTATATACAAGTAAAGGTGCGTGTGCCTAGCTAAGCCGAGGACCCGTATTCTCAACGAGTTCTTACTATATCATGTTATCAAGTAACAAAAATAACAAATGCATACTTTTCCAAATTACCAAATCAAATACTAATTGTGGCATGAATTTTTCTTTCTTTATTCTCTTATCTATCTTACTTATTTTTTTCCATTTTTTTTTTGGGTAATACAGTAATACTATCCTTCTTACCAAAAATATTAAATTCATAATTAGTGGTCTGACCAATTAAATAAGCTTTACTTTCTTAATAAAATGGAGTATGATTTTTTGTGAGTGTTTGCTTTTCAAAACCATGGACCTCAATGGTTTGAATTTGAAGTGCAGTTACCAAATAGAAACTATGGGGATCATTGCTGCAATAAAAATACTAAGCAATGTTGGGCGATCAAATGGAAAAATTGCAAACGAAACGGAAATTTTGTACAGTAATGAAATACAATCAAAGGAAAATTGATAAAGTATAATGCAGTTTTCTGTACGAAACACCATATACAGTTGTACACTATATAGATGCTGATTTCCTTTTTCTACTAATCATACTACGCAAAAAGCAGAGAACTCCCAGTAGTTATACACTCCCAGTTTTCTGTACGAAACACCATATACAGTTATACACTAAAGCACCAGGAAAATTGATGAAGTATAATGCAGTTTTCTGTACGAAACACCTACTTACAGAGGCCCTATCTTACCATAGTTTTTACCCTCTTCCAGCATCATTTACAAAGCATTTACAGCTTTACACAAAACATATTACTCTAGAAACTATTCTTTTTTCTACAAATTTCATAAGAAAAATGGACAAAAATCCAGTGCATCAGGGGCGAAAAATTCTCATGGTTTTTGAGACTTGAAGTCGACAGAATGGACACTTGGTAACAGCTAAGGAGCATCTCCGACAGAGTACATGTCCGCATGGCACTATGCCAATCTCGACTTCATTGCTTAAGCATACCCTACAGGTCCATGCCGCTTTAGCAACTTCTGCTTCTTTGCTGGCCATGTCACTTTTTTCCTGCATATAATTTCACTTCCAAATTAGACATTTTAACATGATAAACAACGTAAAAGAAAAAACTATCTAAGAAGAGAAAAAAGTCATTTCCAAAGTCTTTTTAGCTTATATGATGCATGAGAAAACATTTAGTTCAGCTCTGGAGAACCCAAGTATGTGAGGTTGAACCGCCAACCAAACCCATATTTTTCATCAATAGCCAAAAGCGTTTTCTTTCATGAAGTGCCACAAAATAAAATACGCAATTGCCAAGTTGTAATGCACAAGACAACGAATACTTCTTCTGTAAGTGTAATATTGTACAATCCAAAAAATAAATAGGAAACTATACAGTGAATTAAGAACCCAAACATTACTCATAGGTTTTGATTATTTGTCTTTCCCTTTTGAACTGTTTTACAATTTTGTTACAATTTGGTCGCCCCTCGTCAATATTTATGTATCAACCAACTCTATGCTAGAGTAAAGTCATGACAGAGAATCTTGATAATACACAGTAAAAAAGGGAAAATGTTGTTGAGAGTTTTTAGAAAATTTGTCAAAAGACCAAAAATTAAACTTCAGAAGTGTAATTCTATGATCTCGCACTAAACATGAGTACAGCGAAGTAAAGCCTTCTACAAGTACGATATATGAACAGAATCCATATACCAAGAACGCCATAGAAAGAGAAACTAAATAAATGCACGCAAAGCTTTTGCACGTAGCAGAATTATAGAGGAAAAAGAAGAAAAGAAATATAAATTTAAAATAATTGAAAAGAAACAAGCAAATTCACAAGGCAAATCATGTTCTTAAAAACAGCATCTTTTTTCACCAAAACCCAGCTCAGTCTGAATCCGCCAAGCTAAATTATCAAACCCCCACAGGACGACTCATTTCCAGTGTTTTAAAAGGAGAAATTGTAGCTGAAGCGTTTTTCGATGAGCTTTACTAAAGCGTGACTTTGACCTTTAAAGCAAAGCGAGTAATTTTTTGATAACCAAGTACAACGAGGTTTTTGAATTTTACAGCGACCTTTTTCGAACAGACCTATGGGTTGTGAAATCCATAGGTCTAATGCAACAGTATTAAGAAAATAATGAAGGCAAGAAGATATACCTGCTCGAGTAATAAAGTGGCTTGTGATTCCTTTAATTGTTGTTGAAGGGATAATGTTGTTTGTAACAACGATTGTTTCTCCACATCCATATTAATCCCTGCTGCTGAAAGCATCTCATTAACTGCTTGGACCAATTCTGCAGCTGACACTCGCCCAAAATCGAGCTCCTCATTTGGCTATATGAAAGGAAAAATAAATAAACATAAAGAAGAAACGTAGGGCACAATTAAAACAATCTTAATGATTCTTAACAAATAATATGTTTAGAACGCTACAAGTTCTTTTTTCCCTTTATTGTTATTTTTAACACCCTAGGTGGTGATTTTGGTATGCCTTTAACTCAGAATATTAGTTACGATGGAGCCCTAGAAACTGGAGTAATCCTCTTCAGAAGTTAAATGGTTTCTGAGATTCAAGTATCTAGAAAAACAATTTAAAAAATATGGCAGCATCGTGTTTTCGGTATTTTCTACCAGTGTTCATTTGTTAAACATTGGGCTCAAGTGGAACAACCAATTACGATGCTATAGGGGTACAGAAACGGTGTATATAAAAAAACTTAACTTGAAAAGGAGAACAATGTATAATCGTGGTCGGCAATAAAAGGTATGTTCATAATCTCACTAAATAAAATAACAGTAAGACAATGGCACCATGGTAAACAAAAAACGTTAAATGTATAGAATATAAAGCACTGAATTGAAAAGACTGTAACCTGAGTCGATCCTAGTTTGCCTGTTCCAGAACTTTCAGGCTTTTCATCAGCAAATCTTTTGTCACTAATTTGGTTGTTTTCAGACGATGAGGCCTCGTTGCTAGCTGATACACCCTTGAAAGAGAAAACTTGAGAAGAAAGAAGAGATTCAAAGACACCTCCAGGGCCAATTTCGACCTTAAACCTGTAAAGTGCTTGTCCTGCAGATGGCCTAACGTCCTCCACAACTTTACCATATTTCATTTTTTCGCCAGTGTTAGACCTCCAAGCAACAATTTCTCCCGAATAAAATGGTCTTAAAGGGTGAAGTTGTACTTGGAGAGCATCTTGAGGAAGTATTACTCTCCCAATCAAACCATTTTTTCCGTCATTTACTCGCTTTTCTGACCCAAGTTTTAAAAGATTAATAATTGCACTCTCAGACCCTTGAGGACATAAAAGTAGAGAACCAATAGGCAATGGAATTGGACATTTTAAAACATGGCTCAATATAAGTGCAATTATATCTGTCACTGATACACAAGAAGGTGGTTCAGCAACAAATATAGAGCCTTGGCCAATAAAAAAAAGAGTCCGATGTCTTGATCCGTTGCCATCCCACTCTGGAATAACAGATTCTTTTCCTATGTATGTAATGTCTATAGAGTTTGGAAGAAGCAAAAAGCGAGAATAAATGCGTCTGACAAATTTCAGATTATCCGCAACAAAAACCAAAGGTGCTTCTATATTCTCCATAGACATACAATCTAAGTTTGGCATGTCAATTCTAATACTGTTAATAACATCTCGTACTGCAGCTTGAAATGATTTGCTTAATAACTTCTCTTTTATGGTCAATAGCGGAACAGAGTCAATGTAATCCACGGTCTGCAAAGGTTCAGCCTCATCTAATTGCTGTAATGTGACATAAAAAGAAAATATATTACAATCATACAGAAAAGCGAAGGCAATAGATTTTGATAATCAATAGCAATAGTCCGATAAGATTATTTTAAAAAGTTTAGGATATGGCTAGGATACGGACCATACAGTTGTAAATTTTTCATTACCATGTATTTAGATGCTCAGATTTACATACTCTATCAAAAATATAGACTTTAAGGGGATATCAAACTCATGTAACTATTTTATGCCGGGTCACATTCGGACGCCTTCAAATTTATCCGACTTTCATAATACATTTATCAATTTTCCTTAATAACTTAACACGTTTTATCTAAATTAGACCCAACATATAACTATATACTTTTTCCAAATTTGTAAAGTTCCAAGTTTTCCATTTTCTGAAAGAAAAAGAAATTGAAATATGGCAGAGCGTATCAGATAGCCATATCGATGCCATATCCGTCCCATCTCCAAAGCCGTATAAGATGGGTCAAAGAAAAAAAGAAATTAAGGATACGCAAAAAAATGCATATCTGATACTCGTATCACCGTATTCCCTGTATCTGTAACGTATCATCTTCAAATTCTCAAAAAGAGGAAAGGTATTACCTCAAGAACCACGTCAGATAGCTTCTTGATCTCCAAGGCTCTGCATATCTTCTCTGGAAGATCGGGATGGACTAACCTTAACCAGGAAATATCAATATGCTTTATGAAACGAGATCCATAAGAATCGACATGCACACATGATCTAGCGTGAACGAGCCTGCAACCATCATCAGGGACTATAGCTTCAAATTGCCAGCTAGACTTATCTGACTTTTTAGTCCCAAAGTGTTTATCCGATGAAATAAAGTGCAATATTTCCATGACGGCGCGGAGTTCATTTGGATTGAGACGCTGATAGCCACAAACTCTCTGGAGATTCGACAAAATGTCCTTGGCACATTCAACTGATAACATGTCCTTGAGTCCCATTTCTTTTAGGACTTTGACAAAAGGGAGATACATACTCGGAAGTTCGAAAGAAAATGGGGAAAGGTTTATTGTTAAACGTGCAAAAAGAGAACCTGCTTTCACCAAGCGTGTGCCATTTGCAGCCGGAATGAATGCAACTTTCTGCAGCTCTATTATATCTGGATAAAGAAAAAGACAAAATAGCTACTTACTGATCACTCAAGATTCAATATATCTACGTCTCAAGTTGTTTTGACAGTATTGGAACCCTAGGCCTCCCCATAGAAGGATATATGTCTTGGATGGCTATTAAGGGGCACTAAACATTATGGTATACATTATTTTTTAGGCTACTTAAAATGTTTTAGTTGGATCAAAAATAGTTATCTAGTCGTGATACATAGGCAGTGAATTGAGAGAAGATAATGCTAATGGTTTTACCGTTTTAGACATAAACATCTCTAGTCAAGACATATTTTAGTATTCACATCTTGCAGGAGAAGCCCATATTCAGCCAAAAAAAATAAAAAAATCCATGAAGCTTCCTTTTGAAGTTCAAATGTAAACCTAGATGTAGAAACTAAAACATGTCTTGAAGATTTTTTCCACACCCCACCCAATTGCATTTGGAACCTTCAACCTTGTCTCACAATAGAGGGCGAGCCATGTGACATGAAGGTCAGGGTTTCGAGTCGTGGAAGCAGCCTTTTACAGGAAAAAAAAAGTTGCAAGGGAAGGGAAGGCTGTCTACAATAGACTCATAGTGCCACGACCCCCTCCGGAATTCCCACATAGAGGGAGCTTCCTGTACCAGGCTTGCACTTTAACCATGTTTCACGATAATTAACGAAAGTACGCCTTCAAGTGCTGAGGTTGTCGTGATGAAAATCTACAGCTTATACATCTCTCACTTAACCACAATAAATACTTTTAATGAGAAAGAAACAAAAACGCAAAATGTGGGCTTTCAACCCACTTTAATAAATAAAAAAATATACCCTTTACAAAAAAAAAAAAAATTACCTGAAGAAGATAGGGTAGCCCAGACCTTGTCTATGTACTTTAGGATTTCAAAAGAAGCATCCTCAACTGTCATCAGGACTGATGAGGCTGGCCAGTGTGCAAGAGTATCTTCACCATTACTTCTCCCGATTGCCTGCATTTCAACATATTAATAAAATGAATACCGGGATATTATTTCATAAAAGACCGAAACTTAAGCTTTTCTACACCAACTTGTTAGGTTCTGACAAAAAGTACACCGAACTATTAAAATTCACAATTTAGACATTAATTATGAAATAATTAGTACACCAGCATTACAATTTCAGCTCAAAATCACTAGGTATGTATTAATTGTTCGATACGCTGATTTACTAAGCACCGGTATACACAAAATCTAACAATTAATACATCAAAATTAAAAAAAGGTTTAAGCACTCCTAAATCCTGACATGTTGGTGTATTAACTGTTTGATTTTCTGTAGATTCAGTATCTAGATTGTGAAAGAAATTTGATAGGTTGTTGTCCGAAATGTTCATATCTGATAAATTGATGTACAAAAGTGATACTTTCCCTTATAAAAAAAAAGTAAAAAGGAATTCATTTACCTGTAAGTGCCTCAAAACTGTAGAAAAAGATGGAGGGCTAATCAGATGTAGGGCTCCCCATGCGTAATCTGGGGGTACAACACTCTGTCTAGACAGAATAGGTGCACAGCTCCAAGCAAGAGGCCAATCTTTAAGCAAAATCACCTCATCATAAGAGGATAACACTCTCTTACCACCTTTCTTGCCACCTAAGCTAGGGAAACCCTTTTCTGCAGGTATACATGCTATTTTGCCTAAACTATTGCAGAAATTACTGCTATATAGGACCGCAAAATTCAAGAATATCGCTTTCACAACAGATTCGGCTAAAAACCATAAATCCATAGGAATTTCATCCAACTGATCAGCCTCAAAATCAACGGAAATTACCCCTCTTGCCTTTGTGCTTTCACCTCCAAGGAATTCAATTCTCCTGGTGTGGAAAAATTCAAAATTTTGGCTAAGTTAAGTCGCTATTATGTGCATATTATTAGCTAATAATTCTTCAGGGCTGTTACTACTTTTAAATTTTATGCATGAAACAAACTGCTTATCTTGGTAGAATTTGAAAACTAGTTTTTTAAATACATTGTACAGTTCAGATTGTAAATCATAAGAGAAGTGAATAAAGCACAATTACTCCTTCATATTTGTTAAGCTTCAAACGCGTTTACCTGGCACACTCGAGAATTACATCCACTTCCGTTGAAGTCTTTAGGCCTAGTTTCTTTAGAATACGAAGCCATCCATCTGTTGAGAACCTCTCTCCGGGGAATTTGTTTCTCTCACCAGAGAATACAGACATCAATAACACATCATCCGGATCAAACAGATCCTTTGGTCTAGACAGGAATGAAGAAGACTCTTCGGCATTACTAACAAATCTAGACTCCTTCAAGGCCTCAATTGCAACAGAATCCAGTTGAAGCTCTTGCCAATTAGCGTAAAGATATATTAATATGTCCTCCTTCTCAGACTGATATTTGCTTTCGAAATGTGGTAACCCGAACCTAGTGAATATTTGTTGATCATGCAGAACAGAAACCCCTAGGGCTTGTAGTAATGAACTTTCAGAAGAATCACCAGAATAAGAAAGAATGCACTCATCACTTGGCTTAAAGAACGAATTCGAAGAGATCAAAAAGGTATCTTGGTTTTGCAATCTTGTATAAGTCCCAACGACAGTTTTAAATATCGGAAGATCACGTAAGACTTGTATCGTATCTCTATTATAGTTTGTGTGGTTCGACAAGTCAGATGCCAAAAGGATTAATAGTTCATCACAGTGTAGGGGGGGAAAAGTAGTAAGCTCAGAAAAGTAACCAGCTTGTTTGGCTGCTACCAATTTCGACAAAATAACTTCACCTAATGACTGATCATTTGTGGGCAAAGAAACACATGACGAGGCAGCACAATCCATAAAAGCAACATCGAATATTGGTATGTTACACTGGTTCAACAGCAGTAATAACCACGGGTATTTACCTTTATAAAGCTCGAAACCTGCAATATACGGCCTGATAAACTCCGTATCGGAGGATAATTCAGAAACGGGGGATAATTCAGTAACGGATTGTGGATCCATTATTATAGGGGGTGAAATAAAAACTAAGTGGCGCTCTCTCACGCGACATAAGACTTTTCTACCAAGAAAAGCAGGGATTAAAGGCCATTCCGAAATAAGCGAGAGATCTTCTAATGAACCGGTGAAACACTTCCAAAAAAGCCTTACCCATTCATGGGAAGGACCACCTTCCCCATTTGTGGAGCTTTCCCATGAAAACCAAGGCACCATGTTTGATCTCATGACATCATCAACCCAGTTTTTATGAAAAAGTTGTGGCAAATATTTAGCCACCATTTGAATAGAGAAACATTTTAATTTTAATAAAGTCTGAAGGGTGGAGTCTGAGAAAATGCTAGCCAATATTGGTCGATCAAAAACATTCAGATGGATAAATTTTGCAGCCAATGTAATCATAAGTTCCTGTTGCTCCTCGTTTGCAACCCAGACTTCACTATAACCTAACTTTACTAAATGGTTTGTTGCAGTTGGGAATGGTAACCCTCTAAGTTCAGAAGCTATACGTATGAATTTCTGGTCAACATTCCTCTCACTAGAAGTGCTGGTTTGAACCGTAGGACCACCACTTCTACCGATATCTTCAACAACTCCACGGCCAATATCGAATATAGCCTTTCCCAAACTAGTCATCATGTCAAGTGCGTCTCCTCTAGATCCAGCGCTTTGCACCCCACCATAGGGTCTGTGAAGTTCTTCATTTGATAAACCATTAGAAGACTCAGAGACAATGTTTTCTGACAAATTCTCGACCATGAAAATCTCTGACAAGCAATATTCAAGAACATCTATAAAAGTATGAACGGACTTAAGAACAATGGAAGCTGAAGAAGAAGCCTTGAGAAGATCTCGAACCATTTTCGGTTTAATTTCTCGAACAACAAATCCCACAGCCTTGATTTCTGTCACTAATTCCCATGGCACTGAAAATACTGGATAATGTTCCTTCACAAAAGAACAGACTGTGGCAGGTAACACACTAGTACCACCCACTCCGATCCCAGGTTGCGAAAGAAACATTCCTTCCTCAGCTTTTACAATGTTGCCCGAGTAAAGTTGCCACATCGGCAAATCGACAACGCGAGAATAAAACGGCCTTATTACTTGATCAATAACACACCCCCAGTCTTTCCCTAATTGACTAATCTGTTCATTACTACCATTAGATCTGGGCCAGAAAAAGTAACGGTCACCATAATATAGTCGTATAGACAAATTGGACTCTTGAGTAGAATTTGAATGTTCCTTTTTTAGTTTCCGCATTTCCAATACCATTTCGATATAAGAATCACGTACGCAGGTCATTAATTCTCTGTTCCAAGCTTCTATTAACTGATTCCCAGGATCATTCTGTGCCCCCTCATCCTCATTTTGATATTTGAAGAGATAACGACCTTGATTATGACGAGAAAGAAAACATCCGAGGATAGAGACAGGTAAATACATAGCACCAGATAAAGGAAGAGGGCACATAACAGAGCTTGATTTATAAACCTTGGCAGGTTCGCCATCTCGGGATATGTGTGCAGCAACTCCAGCTATAGGTGTCAAATTGTATGCCAAATACCGCCTTCATTGAACATAAAAACAAGTTAATGAGATATATTGTAGAGTAATGAATGTGCTTTGGTACATAACAAATTCATTACTAACAAACTGGATCTAGTTTAATTAAACCATACATTCCCATCACTTATCCAGTATTTTAAGGAATTCTTATAGAGTGAACAGAAGCTACATTTTGTTCATCGTAGAAAAGTGTCTAGTGGTTCTAAAGATATGTGCAGCTAACTCAAATTATATAACTTTTCAGTATGTCCATACAATCAAAAGGATCTTTGGATTCCAAACACAAATAAAAGAGTACCAAACTCTGGTCTATATATATCAAAGTACACTCTCTAAGTAAACAGGAGTTGCTATTTATAAACAATAACCAGGAGCCTAAAGACACAAATTTGTAAGAAAATTAAAGACGAACCTGTTAGAAAATTCTAAATATGAGAATGATGGGAAATAAACAATAAAAACTAAAAAAAAATCAAGTGATTCCAAAATGACTGCATCATATACAAGGTATAGAGTTCAATACTTATGTACTTAAAAATATTATTAATATGTTTCCTAGAATTGAAACATTTATACCTTTTGGAGGTAGTGTGAAAAATGGTTGACTTTAGTGTAAAGTAGGCGAAAGTATATATTTTGATGAAAAAAGTATGGATGATTGTACATAAAAGTAATTATACTTTTCTGCCACGAAATAGAATAGGTAGACTTCTTGTTTCTCAAGTAAACAAATTATTCACTTTAAAGTAAATATAACAAAGTAATACTTCCATGTACATCAAACAAGCCCATAGTAACAGAATGACAACTCAATGCATGTCGTCAAAATCACAAGTTTAGGCTCGATAAAATTAGTAATTAGCACAAATCGACATTTACCCCCACATACCTGTCAAGGGCCATGTTTCTCGTCTGCCCAGAACCTAGGCTTAGCACGATAAGCCATTTGTCAATCACTTTAACACCTCGTAGTTGCAAGTTCACATCTATTAACTGCAACTTTGTTGCAGCATTTGAGGTACTGAAGAGACGAGATATATGAGATATTTGAAACTTTTTCCACTTCTTTTCCGAAAAAGGATTACGTAAACTAGATTGTGAAGACTCAACATTAACAGAAAAATCCTGGTACATATCAGTGCTTCCTTCCTCCCATGTGGACAAGGTCACCTGAAAACCCAAACTCATTACTAGAATAATGCCTAACAATTGAATTTTAAGAAAAAATACTTTTATAAACTGTAAATACTATGCTAAACGAACCACTTGGAGGCCTTATTGAATCTCAATAATGATATGGATTAAAACATACAAATTAAACCCTAAATTAGAGGCTTCACAAAATTTGGGAAATACAACCCTTCATAATTTTGAAATGTCTAAAATTTTAACTTCAGGGCATTTACGAATTGATCTAAAATGATAAATGCACAAAGTATGCACATAAAGCATGTACATAAAACTTGTGGCATATTTTCAGCCACTATTTTATCCTTTATGTCTTCTTCTTGATTTATTAGTGGATAAGGTTGAGCCACCTATTGTTTGTGCATGTTTCATGTGCACACTTTATGTGGATATATCATTTTTCGTTTACAAATATAGGTAGCAGTAGGTTACTTAGGCGCCAACATAATGCACAACTTACAGGTCGATCGTCATAACCCTAAAACCAACGTTTCTTGGCCTTAGAGTTCACAAAGTCAAAAACTTATAATAACAAAGCTTTGTTACTGGACTGTAAATAAATTAAGAAACTATGTCTTAATTCTCATGCAAGAAACTGCTACCCCAGATCCAACTAATAACAACAAATGATGCATTTAGGTCTACCTGCAAAACGGATTTCAAGAATAAAAGTAACCTAGAACCGCACTCCATAAGTCTTTCAAATGTTTTCTCCAATCTCTTCAGTCCACACTCAACTCCATCTTTCATATACTCGGATGAAAGAGGCATACGTATAACCGTAGAATCTGATATTGACCATGTTGTATGGCCACCCAACAAAGGAATGAATTGATCTCCAAATTGCTCAATTAAATTAGTCCCTGTATATCACATGAAACACTATCAGCCGATATTTCTTTTTCACCAAGAGGTATCCACAAATTCCCATTGACTAACAATGCTTACAAATAACCACTCAAGAGCAAGAATCTCAGCACTAAAAAACAACACAATTGATGTAAGATACCAAACTCTAACAAAAATCTGATACAGAAGTTCGAAACCAAACCCTAATTGATGATTAAAAAAACAAAAAGTAAACATTCACCAGAAAGAGGATCTGTCTACACCAAATTTATATAACAAAACTACCAAAATCTCAAAAAAAATCCAATATCAAATCTGAGTCTGTGGTTGCAGAATAGTCCTATTTATATACCCCTTTAAAGATGTCATCATTTAAAAGGACCTTTAAAAAGGACAAAAACATAGAAAAAAACCATTGGACTTATATTTGTCCTATAAATTACTTAATTAACATAAATAAATACGATCTTAGTTGAAAAAAGAAATCAATAATCTGCATTAACGAATTACCTGTAATGGAAAACATTTTGGCAGCAGGGGAACAACTTGAAGGTACAGAAAAGGCAAGACCACGAGGATCAAACATGTAAAGAAAGCCATCAGATACAACAGAGAGGAGATCACATACTGAGAAGCAGCTAAGTAGCCCTAACCCATAGTTCAGTGTATCACCACGCAATCTCAAAGGTGAAAGATACTGGAGATTACTCAATTCTTCCCTACTCAAACTCACTCCTTCCAACACAGCCAACAGGGCGGGTCCTTGAAATTCACCTGCTCAAAAAAAAAATAAAAAAATCTGGTCCGTAAAACTTGAAAATTAAAATGGGGATATCTATAGATAAATCAGTGTTGTCAAAAGCTTTACTAAAGTGTTTGCAAGAGCTTTACTAAAGTTTTTTTTCTTGCGTAAAAAGCGAAACTATTTGAGCTTACTCATAAAGTAAACATTTCATCTAAAGGAGATATTTCGAGCCTTTTCAGCTTAGAAGCAAGCTTTTTAAAACAGAGGATAAAATTCAATCCCTTGACGATCCACTCTTAAGGCAGTTAAACCCAGAAAAACCCAGAATTTCACTTAAA
The DNA here is from genome assembly GCA_963920805.1 of Primula vulgaris. NCBI lineage: Eukaryota > Viridiplantae > Streptophyta > Magnoliopsida > Ericales > Primulaceae > Primula > Primula vulgaris. Next base: position 27,769,552 of record OY987219.1, read on the forward strand.
AGATATTTTTTGTAGTGCTAATAGATATATATCAAAATCTTTCGCAAACTCTTTTTTTGGGTACTTAAGCTTCACCAAAGTACACGAGGCTATACATTACCCAAAAAATGGGCCAATGCCAAATGGTTTACAATTTATTTTCTCCTTTGATAGGCAAACAAGCTAGTTTGATTACGCAATTAAAAAACTCTTTTTTTACTGTCTTTAATGCGTGACGCGTGCTTAGAATAGAAACTTCTCGGAGATTTTAGAATTTATCCCTTCTCTCTATCCTATAAGTAATACGCATATCTAATATTAACTCATCTGATAAAAATATCGCATTGCAAACACATACCTAGGTTCTGTTGTAATAAAGTCTGGCGTGGATGTTCCCTCTTGTCAATTACTAGGTGTAAATTTTTGGCTTTGCAACAATCAGCCAACTCAAGAAGATCAAACAACAGAAAGTCATTGTTCCCATATAACGAAAGAAGCTCACATATTCTAGCATAGTCCATGCATGGTAAATCTTTAGTCATTTCCTCGCTAACTAAAGAAAGACACCGAAGTGATTGAACCCCCAACTTAGTTGCCAGGTCATTGTTTATACTTGGGTGTACCAATCGTTTCCCTGCAAGGGTGTTCTCCATCCATGCTGCATCGTTATACACAAGGTCTATAGACGATGTAAGTCTACCAGAAGAGTCAGGAATAAGTAACGGATTATCAGAGAATAGTGTATGATCAAAATAAAATTCCGCAATTGATTCTAAAACACAATTAACAAAACCCAGCTGATCAAATGATAATGGGGATCCGTTAACATCCGTTTGCAAACGTTGTAATAAAAGCAAATAGTCAACAACATCAAAACTTAGTCTAACACCCAGTGCCAAAAGAAAATCTTTAAATTCTGATAACTCAGACGGCACCACATATAAGTAAGGACTAAACTTCACAGGTGAATCAAAAGCCAGTGCATTTGGACTTACAAAATCATCCCCGATCCAAACCCAAGAAATACCATCTAAAGCAGATTTTAAATCCATTAAATCATTGGCATTACTAATATACTCCTGCATTTTCGAATAGAGTACTGGAATTTCCTTCTTAATTCCAGCATCAAAATCAGGATCTGGTGTCGAGTGCAACTTTAGCTGGGAATAGGTCTGAGAAAGGCAGATTAATTGTGTAGACAAAACATCAATACGAGGAAGATCCAACCAACCTAGTTTATTTTGTAAGTATACGGAATCGCATTCACAAGCTAGAATATTCATTTTTGACGAAACTATCCACATCTGAGATTTGGGCCTGACATTTACAGGAGCTGCCATCGTATCCCTAGGTGCCCCTGACCATGGAAGTCTTTGCATAGGTGGATCAGAATAAATTAAACACCAAGTAATCGTTTTTAGTTCTAACCAAAAAATTTCTTCTGGCATATCATCATCTAAGTTATTTATAATTGTTTCAATGTCTAAAGCATTTCTAAAGCAATTCTCGTCTCTGTTCAATGCTTCATCTTCAGAAACACTGCTGATCCGACCATCAATGACCTCTCTAAAATCATCATTATTCCGTTGTTTTTCTTGAGTGGAGAGCTTGAATGCTAATTCATCTAAACAAAAGAACAACATTTTCCCATACTCCATTGCCTTTGGATCATTTAACTCGTGTAAAATGGACAATGACTGAGCACAATCAAGCAGACCATAAAGGCCCAAGTTTTGTTTAAGTCCAAGTTTAACCAATGAATCCAAAGTTTCGGGATCTGAAAATTTCTCTGAAGGAAAGAAAGATCCTTGATCAAGCACCTTTTGCAGCTCTGGGACACGAGGATCATACAGCCTATAGGGAATGAAAGGAAAAAAAAAATTGCAATCTGTAAGGATTTGAAGTATATCCACAAAAGAAGCTAGAAGGAGATTGGACATAGAAGAGAATGTTCCATGTTTTTTGAATGGGTACAAAACGCAAGTAGGAACTTTCATTGTCATCCCTTTCACAATGATCTCTTTTTGCACTATCTTTACCGATTATGTAATTTTAAATATAGAAGTGACTTATTTGATAGTATCTGTTTCTAAGTTTTCAGTATGAGAATTCTCACTGTTTTTTTATGGTGAAACTAAAATGTAGGAATAGCGTCAATATGAAAAAATTACTCAGCTTTACTGAATATGCCACCGGCAGGTAAGGTTTCCTATCTGGCAGATTTTTCTATGCCTCCTGAACCAAGATCTTTTGGCTTAATATAGAAACTGCGAGAAAATATGAATATACAGATAATAAATTTGCTTTCTAAGTTGTGCCTCTTCAATTATATACTCAACCTGTTTATCTGCACATGTCAAGCGAATACATCTATATATAATGGAATGCACTTGTACAAATTATATTGTTATGCAACAAAATAAATACACTTAACAAAATAACCTACATAAAATAAAGGGGTACCTTGAACAGGATAACATTGCTTTTAAATCAATCAAAAAACCAGATCAAACACAGTTCCAAACAAAGACTATTTTCTACAAATATACATAATCTAGTAATTGTATCCTACAATATATAATAAAACATGAGCAAAGTGAATCAAGATATATTGATCCGCTTAGGAAAAAGTATATGGAATCCAAAACCTACCTCCATGGTTCCTTCCAAGATCCATTGCATGCCAAGACAAATGGTGTGTTTGAAAAGGTTGCTTTAAGATCATTATCCTCGTCAGTCAAATTCTGAACATCACGTAAAATGGAGAAAAGAGCTTCTTCATTTTTAACAAATTCAGGCATGCAGTTGGGTAAAAAATCTTTATAAAACTCCACTCTTGAAGGTTCGCTAACCCCTAGGAAGTCTCTAAGAATGACAATTTCCTTCTCCGATTCTGTACGCACAAAGCTGTCATCCAAAAGATCATCCGAAATGCTACTTGGTTTAAGCCACATGGTAGGTTTACTCAACCCAACACGTTTTCTACTTTTAAAAGTCTCAAAAATAGGAAGTTCTTTGATTATATTTATATGCATACTAGCCAACGAGTCAATTTCACCAAACCACTTAGATTGAAGAATAAAACTACGAAGTTCACGGAGTTCCCCTTGTGATGCATCTTTAAACAGCACTTCGATATTATTCTGAGTCCTAGCTGAAACTGAAATTATCGTATCTAACAACCCAATTGCAGTTGGTGGCTGCACATAATTCTTCAACTGAGCAAAATGTTCTAGTTCAAAACCAGATTGCAAGACTTGGCAACCTAATTTCATCATTAACGAAGTCATATTCTCACTCCACCCATCATCTTCAATTACATTCGAATTTTCAACAAGTTGTAACAAAAGACCATTACCAACAGGCAAAATGGGCCATTTAGAGAATATTGAAAGATCCTCACATGACAACTTTAGGTAATCCCATAAAAGTATCATCCACTTCAAACTAGGCTGACCTTCAAGACCAGGAGTCCACAACACCTGCTTAGCATGCTGCCACTCTGGCGGTAAAAATCTCGGAAAAATATTTTCAAGTAATTTGCATGTCAAAAAACAAACATTGAGTTCCTCACTTCTTGCTAGGTCACGGAATTTCTCATGAAGGGAATCAGATAGTTCACTGTCTACTAACTGATAAGGAACAAAATCCTTAAGAAGCCCATATTCGCAACTACGTGTGACAAATATTCTCTCACCCATCCCTCTTTTCTCAAATGTTGCGAATGAGCCATTACAAAGGGGTATAAGAGGTACCCCTTGAAGAATATCACACCGAACATGACCGGTCAAATCAAGTAAGCAATACTCAAGAGCCAAAATCATGGAACTTCTGTCTTTGAATCCACGTTTTCGCCTAATCAGCAATGACCTGAGCAACTGAGGAGTGAGAAAATGCAAATGTGGACAGAACTCTGTAAATTTCTCTACCACTGCCTTAGGAACAGTAACCACTGCCAAACCAGCATGTGATAATGATTCGACGAGCTCATGGGCCATATGGAAATTATAATCAGGAAATATTGCTTGCTTAGTTGATATCCACTTTCCACCTCTAGCTTTTGTATAGAGTACAGGAACTCCAAATTCAGCGATAAAAAGGTAGAGTTTACGGACCATTGATGACCAAGGTTCTAATCCCAGTGCTATTGGCCAAAGCGAGAAAAACAATTCGCATGGACCGATCTCGCGTGCAACTTTCTCAAGTAAATGAGCATAAGCCGGGGCAGCAATTTCTTCAAGAAGATATATATTCCACTCTGAGCGTTGCTTCCCTCCTCCCGCCATGTCATTCCCGAACCAAATATCTCTACGATTTGAAGATAATTCAAAATATGCATTCACATTAACAGGAAGAGTAGTGTTTATAGGGAGCGGTAAAAAGCAAAACGCACGACCCTCAGATTTTCTTTCTTGAGCGGAAATAATAGAAAATTGATTTGTATTTGCAGTATCACTGACCTCCTCACCAACCTTCACAGAATGTAAATATGAGGCAACACATGCCCAAGGAGTAAACTTATTCGACTTCTTATCAAGCTTGGCAGATTTATCCAAACCCAGACATTCACTAGTTATCCACACGTGTGAATTTTCACTCTCCAAGTTATAATCTGATACCAAAACCTTCTGGCATTGCCATGGCAAAGTTGTATCAGCGGATTTTCTCAGTTTATTAGCATCTTGTTGATTCTCATGCATTAAGCTAAATACATGACAGAACTTATTATCTTCACCATCCGGTTCAACAATAATTTCTTTGCTAACACGGTGTATAAGTTGCATTTCACTATTATCACCTTCCTTAACGAAAATGGAAATCGATTTTACATTACGTAGAAATACGAGTGTCTCGGAAACAACCTTAGAAAACGAAGAAAACAACGACATGACATCTTCAGATGCGTAGATCTCTTTCTTTATCTTGCTCCGCGAAGCAACATTCTTAGTCCTGAGAGGAAAACGGAAAAGGGTCCCAGGAAGCGGATTTTGCAAGTCACATCCGAAATGTAAAAATGGAGAAAATTGGTCGGGAAATTGTTCCAATATCCCTCTATTAACAAATTTGATACGAAGGCCAGGGTGAGACGGAGAGATCCCAGGCAAGTAAGAAGCATGGGGATCAAACATGACAACATTTTCACCCGACACAAATGTAGGAACATCCGTGAAATGATATACACTATTGAACCCTAGCCCAAACCTTCCAATCGAAAACGGCTTTTCTAGTTTGCTCTCTTGACCAATACGTGAGATTGCATACAAATCTTGTGAGCTGAAAACAGAGTCGTTGAAGGAATACAAAGCAGGACCCTGCCAATCAGCCATTTCAGGAGAGAGAATTGATGAAGTACCATACTGAGTTTTATCTAAAAGGAATATAACTTCCGAGGCTTTAGCGTCCTCGGCATTTTGTACGAGCTCGAAAAGAATCCCTGGACCATCAGCATACATTTCGAGTATGTGTCTAAGTCTGGTTGTCAATGCTTCATGTTGGCCGAATGCTTCGGCCGCACCTGATAAGCTTAAATTCATCGAATCAGCACTTTCCGCAAGTAAAATCCTTCTAAGTGAACGGACACCAAGTTTTTCTGCAACTTCATTCGATATATTCCCATGAACAAACCTTTTGTGCACGCTTTGTTTTGCGGTAATAATTTCATCTCCGAACGAGTTATCGTCCGAGCCAAGCAACCATGGAGCATCGTTATAAACTAAATCTGTGGCAGCAGTAAGTCTACTCGACGCATCAGGCAAAAAGATTTTAATATCCTGTTCATCAAACTGATTTTCGGCTAAATGTTGTGCAATCAACAAAGCAGCTCTGATTTCCTCTCCGGCAAGGGGAGTAGAACCTTGCCTCGTGGCCATTCGGTGTAATATATTAGCATAGTCGCTTGATTTCATAAATTCACGAATCCCAAGCTCCAAGAATAAATTACTAAAAACCGCTAAATCAACAGGAATAACACGTATGTACGGAGCTAGATGAAGAGGACCATTAAGGACAACCTCTTCAGAGGTTGCAAATCCATCTCCCACCCAAATCCATCTAGAACCTTCTAGAACCGCGTTCACAATATCCATCTCATCTTTTCCAACCATAGCCATTAATATTGAATATATCTTTGGCATTGCTACTGCCAATTCTTGGCGAAGCTCTTGATTTGTCACAAATTCGTTATCTTTTCCAAGCTCGAGAAGTTGAGCAGCTATTAAACTGCCACCTGGAGAAGAGGACCACCCAAGATGCTGAGATAAGACAGTGGACGAGCATTCTCGATAAAGAATACGCATACTCGCAGAAACAAGCCACAGATCTGTATACATACGTACGAGCTTTGGTGGAGCAACTTTGGATGAGACATTAGGCCAAGGTAAACCTGGATAAGGAGGAGAAATAAGTACTGGGCACCAGCAAATCATTCGGAGATCATTCCAGAACTTATCTATGTCGCTACGGAGTCTTGTAGCGCGTGAAAAAATTATATTAAATGGTTTTTTATCTTCATCAGGCGACAACCACTTGAATGCATTTACTTCTAGGTATGAAAGAAGAACTTTTCCTCTTATGCATGCCTTATCTTGGTCTTCATACATTTGCCTCTCTATTTGTCGAGCACTTTGTAAAATTGTTTCGAGAGAGACGTTTGATTTAAGTCCCAAACCTTGTAACATGTCCAAAACATCTGGTTCTTGAAATTTACCAGAAGGAAAGCTATCAGAATCATCTAATAAATCACATAATTCTTCATTTCGAGGATCATGTAGTGTAGCAGGAGCTTTTAAAGTACCATTAGATGTTGGAATAAATTCTAAGTTTCTCAAATATTCCTTCAAATTTGCATCATCTGCACATAACTGAGGGAGCTCGCGGAGAACAGAAAGCATAACACTGTCACGAACTTCAGGTTGTAACATGCCAACTCTGTTTAATACATTTTGTTTATAAAAGCTTGTTTTTTTCATTTTTTCAACTTTGTAGAACCGCATAAGAACGTCCTCTTCTTTACTCGATGAACAGGAAATGAATTCGTCAGAAAGGAAACACTCAGGAACACCGCGTGGAGGAAAATACTTCCGAGGATTTTCCAAATCTGAATATTGAGCGCTTTCAGGACAATCATCATTGTGAACCCTGTAAATTGGTAGCTTCTTACAATTCAATAAGTCAGAACTTCTCATGAGATCTCCAATAACATACCATTTTGGATCTAAAAGGAATTGGCGTAGCTCATCTTTCTCTTCATGGGCAATACCTTGAAACGTTTGCGTAATGGAATTGTTTGAAGATATTGTATTAAAAATTGACTGTAGGACCCCTGCAGCATCAGCGCTACTCACGTAATCTGTTAATTCCGGATGATCAACACCATAACTGTTGTCTAGAATCTCGCACCCGATTTTGACAAGAATGTCTTGCATTTTTTCTGATAGTTTATCCACATTCAACAATTTGTTTTGTCGAGAAGGCCTATGCAGGTGCCTTGAAAGGGATGGTAATATAGGCCAATCACCAAACAATGACAACTTTGTACAAGTTTCCCTCAGATACTGCCAGAAAAGAATAAACCATTGGGAACTCGGATGGGTTCTAGAAGTAACTTTTGGATCCCAAGAAACTCTACTTTTGAATTTCCATTCAGGTGGTACAAATATAGGAAAACAATGGAGGAAAAACTTTATATTGAAAACAGAGAGATTCGTCGTTGAGGCCTTCGCAATCGCTAATAGCCTTTCATACAGTTTAGGAGGAATATCTTGATCGATTATCTTATCTGAAATTTGTTGGAGAAGCTTGTATTCCAAATCATTGCAGACAAAATATGAAATCCCTTTCGAAGATTGAGATAACAACCCAAACCCACCATTAGCCAAAGGAAGCAAATGCAAGTTAAATGCATGTTTACCAACATCATCATCAAGCAGGTCTTCAAGACAATATTCCAACATTACAAGCTTATACAGTCTGTTTAATTCATGTACATCTCTACATTCCCTAAGATACTGTCTTACTGAATCAGGAGTAACCACTTTTTGCTGTAAATAATTGGGAAATTTTAATAGCATATCATTTAGAACCTTCGGCAAATGAACTACAGGCATACCCAGATTTACAAGAGCCACGCCAAGTTCTTTACTTTTACAAAACTCCTCATCATGAAGAAAAGCTTCTATTGGTGAGACCCATTTCCCCCCATCAACTCTAGAAAAAAACACTGGAGCACTGCTAATATTTTTGTATATATGTTCAACTAAAATACTCCATGGTTCTTCAAAGGAGCCACAGGGAAAAAGAGAATAATATAAATCTGAGGGACCGAGTAATGTTTGTAGACCAAGCAACATATGTCTGAAAGTAGGGGTCACAACATCTTCTAAAAGAAGCATGTTCCAAAGAGAACGCATGTTTCCACTTCTGTCCATGTCTTGTCCATACCAAATACCACGACGATTTGATGAAACTTCAAAATACCCATTAATTTGCACAGCCATTCCAGTTTGTACAGGCAAAGGAAGAAAGCAAAATGCCCGTCCAAGTTTATGAATGTCATCCTGTGAATTTCCAGATATAAACCAAATAAGGCATTCAGAAATTAACCCCTTAAAAGCATATAGCTAAAAACGGGAAGAAAAAAAAGAGAGAATAAACAAAAAAAGCTTCAATTTAAAAATTCAGTCGCTAAATGAAATCAAAATTGAATAGCCAAATGGATTTTTCTTTGTTAGGGCCCAATCAGTATCAATACACAGAACAGCAAAATAAATAATGAAATCGAAAGGGCAAGTATTATAAGCTTCTTACATTTTACTATACGGAAGGTGAAGATTTAAGATACTAGTTGAGAATATATAGACTAGTGGCAGAATATATATATAGAAAAGGCTTCATCCACAAAATGGAATGAAAAAAAAAAGAGGAAAAGGAAATTTAACAATTCAATCACCACATGAATTCAAAACTCAAAATCCGGATATATTTTCCTGTGCTAAGACTCCAACATTATGAATACACAATTTAATAGTAAATAATTAAATGAAAAAAACAAGTGTTATATGAGATTCTTATATTTGAGTGAAATATACAGATACTGGCATACTAAAAACGTTTCAGAAGATTCTATCGGTGATATTCTCCCCAAGTTCCACTCTTTTGAAAAACAAACAGAAACAACTGTGTAATAAGCAATATAGCATTACGAATAACTGATAAGTGGCAGATGCAGTTTCAACATTACACTGTCTGAATTATCTGAAATGCATGCTGCAACAGAAGCCCAAGGTAATAAATGAATATCATAATCCTTCGATGCAGCTTTGGCGAAAGAAGCAATTCTACTGGTTGGTGATGCCATTGTTTGCACTATATAATACGTATCTACCCTCTTCTGAGAGCCAGACTCAAGTATTGCTTCACTAACGAAATTCAAAGAGAATTCATCAGTCACCATATCAGAAATAGTTGTTGATTTCGATAGTCTTAGAAGAGCTTGCCTATGCCAAACCAACTTGTCATCTGCTGACTCAATAGAGCATGAGTAAACCTTCCGAGGCTCAGAGAACCCAACATCCCATATATACATTTCAACGGAAATAACATTTTTTAGAAAAAGTAATGTAAAAACTCCTTCCTTATAAAGCTGACTAAACATGGAAGATATATCGTCTTCTAAATATGCTTGCTTAGAGAGCTTACTACTAGCTGCTTGTTCCGCATTTCTCAAAGGGAAACGGAATAAAGTTCCACTAAAAGGAGACTTCATATCACAACCAAAAGAACAATATGGACGAAACTGGTCTTCGTAAAATGAAAGGGCAGAAGAAGAAGTATAATCTATTCGTTTTCCAGGATTTGCCATGGACACATTTGGTAGGTAGATACCCTGAGGATCAAAAAGTACAACGTGTTTACCACTTACAAATGACGGCAAGTCGGTTAAATGGTATACCGAGTTGAACCCAACCCTAGACAGAAGAGAAATCATAATAACTAGTCATGAACATGATAAAAATTCAATAGAAACACGAATTTATATATATGAAAGATAGACGAGGGAAAAAAAGCATTTCACTGAGTTACAGGGTGTATCGTAGTATTGAGGAAGCAAGAGTCCAGGTAATTCCATCTGAGCAAATAATTTTAATTTTTTTGCAAAAATAGAGTTTTCTCCAAATAGCAGGTAAACACATACCAAAAAAAAAGTATAAATAAATAAAAATGGGTCTTCACAGGTAACCTTAAAAAGCATTGAATTTCTCGTATAGTTTTTAGACTATTTCAGAGTAATAAGCAGGTAAACTTCATAGACCTAAATATCAAACAATAATTAAAGCCGAGAGAACTTAAAGACGGTAAGAAAGATACCAACAAATCATAAAATATCATAATATCCATAACACAGGTTATGTAGCATGGGTAGATAAAAAAATACCTATCTGAACGGAAACAACACAAGCACAGGGGAGGATACTGTCAAACGAGAATCAGTAAAGATTTTCAAAGAACCATCCACCTTTTTGGCGTTCGACGTTTCTATAAGTATATTTTTATTGCTTCATGAGTTTTACAACAGAAAAGATTAGCACTAGAAGTTTTTCTGTTCTATTATATAGCTATTAATTTCCATATTATTGTCCAAAGGGATAGACTTAGCTGGTAATATTGTCGCCTCACAAAATCTGCTTTCTCAGAGTGGATCTAATAGAGGCGAGTGATGTTACCTCTTTAAACTAGTTTTGGAATATGATAAAAATGTAATAACATAAATTGTTATAATAGATAACCCTAGACAATATTACTAACAGTCTTAACACTATCACTAGTACAAGCAATAGTGATAGTGTTGTACACCAACCTATAACATTTTGATTTTGATCTACTAAACCTAAAACCGCGCTCCACTAAAGCCTGAAACTGTTTCATTTATACCTAATGTAGCATCGTCAACTAAAACTAAATCATCTCCAACTAGCACGGTGTTCATTACTTTGGTGTACTTAAAACTTAAATATCATAAATCAGCATAAAATATAGTAACTTAAGCGGCACCCCATAATTTGTTTTTGATATACTAAACCTAAAACAGTGCTCCGCTAAAGCCTGAAATTGTTTCATTTATACCTGCTCTAGTATCGTCAATTAAAACTGTATATCTGCAAATAGCACGATGTCTATTACTTTAGTGTACTAAACATAAAAACCGCTAAATTAGCGTAAAATATCCAAATTTAAATTGCACCCCGTAGATTCTGCATTTGATCTACTAAACATAAAACCTCGCTCCACTAAACCTGAAAGTGTTTCATTTAGACTTGGTCTACTATCGTCTACTAAAAGTATACCATCTGCAAATAGCACGACTTACAAAACTTCAGTCTACTAAACATAAAAAACGCTAAATTAGTGTAAAATATCCAAATTTTAACCAAACCCCATAAATTCTGTATTTGATCTATTAAACCTAAAACCGCGCTGCACTGAAGCCTGAAACTGTTTCATTTATACCTGCTCTAGTATCATCAACTAAAATCATATCATCTTCAAATAGCGAGATGTACATTACCTAGGTTTACCACACATAAAACCACTAAATTAGCGTAAAATATCCAAATCTGAGCTGCACCATGTAAATTTTGTTGTTGATCAACTAAACCTAAACCACGCTCCACTAAAGCCTGAAACTGTTTCATATTTACCTGCTCTAGTATCGTCAACTAAAACTTTATCATCTGCAAATAGCACGATGTACACCACTTCAGTCTACTAAACATAAAAACCGCTAATTTAGTGTAGAATATTCAAATTCAAGTTGCACCCCATAAATTCTGTTTTCGATCTACTAAACCTATAATCGCGCTCCACTAAAGCCTGAAACTGTTTCATTTATACCTGCTCTAGTATCGTCAACTAAAACTATATCATCTGCAAATAGCACGAAGTACATCACTACAGTCTACTAAACATAAAAGCCGCTAAATTAGCGTAAAATATCAAAATCCAAACTGCACCCCATAAATTCTGTTTTTTGATCTACTAAACCTAATACCGCGCTCTACTAAAGCCTGAAACAATTTCATCTATATATGCTCTAGCATCATCAACTAGTACTATATCATCTCCAACTAGCACGATGTACATCACTTCAGTCTACCATAAAATCTGTTTTTGATCTACTTCACCTAAAACCGCGCTCCACTAAAGCCTGGAAGTGTTTCATTTATACCTGTTCTAGTATCGTCAACTCAAACTACATCATCTGCAAATAGCGCGATGTACATTACTTCACTCTACTCTACTAAACATAAAAACCGCTAAATTAGTGAAAAATATCCAAATTCAAGTTGCACCTCGTAAACCTAAACCGCTTAAGAAAACTGTGTCTACTAAACCTAAACCTTCAAAAACAACTTTGTCTGTTTCATTTATACATGTTCTAATATAGTCAACTAAAACTATATCATCTGCAAATAGCACTATGTACATTACTTCAGTCTACTAAACATAAAAACTGCTAAATTAGTGACAAATATCCAAATTTAAGTTGCATAAATTCTTTTTTGATCTACTACACCTAAAACCGCGCTCCAAAAAGACTTTGTTTGTTAATATTTACCTGATCTAGTATCGTCCACTAAATCTATATCATCTGCAAATAGCGCGATGTACATCACTTCAGTCTACTAAACATAAAAACCACTAAATTAGAGTAAAATATCCAAATTTATGCTCCACAAATTCTGTTTTGATCTCCTAGGCTTAAAAACGCGCTTCATAAAACTGTTTTTCGTTTGTACCTGCTCTAGTATTCTCAACTAAAACTATATCACACGATATACATTACTTTAGTGTACTTTAACATAAAAACCGCCTGAAACTGATTAATTTACACCTGCTCTAGTATCGTCAACTAAAACTATATCATCTCCAACTAGAGCGTTGTTCATCACTCCAGTATACTAAACATAAAAACTGCTTGCTTATCAAAAAAAAAACATAAAAACTGCTAATGTACAAAATACTAAAAAAGAAAAGAAAACGATAATAAAACAGTAGCAGAAAATAAACAACGTACCCAAACCGACCAGTCTTAGAAGTCTGAACGTGAAATTATTGTAAAATTTCCTAATTTAAGCTGCATAAATTCTACTTTGATCTACTACATCTAAAACCACGGCCCACGCTTCAAAAAACTGTCTGTCATTTATACAGAACAGAATCGCCAACTAAAACTATATCATCTGCAAATAGTGCGACATACATCACTTCAGTCTACTAAACACACAAACCGCTAAGTTAGTGTAAAATAACCAAATTTAAGCTGTTTCCGTAAAATCTGTTTTTGATCTACTAAACCCAAAACCGCACTTCAAAAAACAATCTATTTCATTTATATCGTCAACTAAAACTATATCATCTGCACATAGCACGATGTACATCACTTTCAGTCTACTAAACGTAAAAAAAAACTGCTAAATTAATGTAAAATATCCAAATTTAAGCTCCAAAAATTTTTGTATGTTTCATTATCATTTATACCTGCTCTAGTATCATCAACTAAACCTATATCATCTCTAACTAGCACGACGTTGAACACTTCAGTCTACTAAATATAAAAACTGCTAAATTAGTGTAAAATATCCAATGCACCCCGTAGATTCTGCATTTGATATACAGACCCTAAAACCGCGCTCCACTAAAGCCTGAAACTGTTTCATTTATACCTGCTGTAGCATCGTCAACTAAAACTACTCTGCAAATAGCACAATGTACACTACTTTAGTGTAATTAACATAAAACCGCCTGAAACTGATTCATTTATACCTGCTCTAGTATCGTCAACTAAAACTATATCATCTGCAAATTGCACGACATACATCATTTCGGTCTACTAAACATAAAAAACCATTAAAGTATTCTAAAATATCCAAACCTAATCTGTTTCCCGTAAATTATATTTTTTATCTACTAAACCTAAAACCTAGCTTCAAAAAACTGTTCGTTTCATTTATATAGTCAACTAAACTATATCATATGAAAATAGCGCGTTGTACATCACTTTCAGTCAACTAAACATAAAAACCGCGAAATTAGTGTATAATATCCAAATCTAAACTGCACCACATAAATTCTGTTTTTGATCTACTAAACCTAAGCGTTTCATTTATACCTGCTCTAGTATCGTCAACTAAAACTATATCATCTGCAAATAGCGCGCTGGTGTACTAAACATAAAAACTGCTAACGCACCAAACACTAATTAAAAAAACAAAAAACAATAATAACAATAAATAGCAGCAGGAAACAAACAACGTACCCGAACCGACCAGTCTTAGAAGTCTGCCCATGCTTAACACTCGCACCAATCCTCGAAATACTCACAAAATCCTCCTCACTAAACACCGCATCATTAAAAGCAAGCAAAGCCGGTCCCTGCCACTGCGCGAGTCTGGGTGACAACAAACTCCCTTTCGAATGAACCCGACGATCCAAACAGAGATGGACCTTAGTAGCGCCTGCGTCGTCGGCATTTTGGATTAATTCTTTCAATACGGTTGTGCCTTCCGGGTAATTTAATAAGACTTCCCTTATTCGACGTGTTAGATCGACTTTTTGGCCGAAATCTTCTAGTATGGGGGCGTCGCCTAACGAGAATTCTTCCATTTTTTGATTTATTTTAATTTGTTTTTTCTGTAATCTGAATATCTGATGGGAATTGAATGGGTTTGTTTTTAGACTGTTAGTTATAATAATACTCTTTTATTTTATTGGTTATAGTTGTTTTGAGGTCAATGAGTTAAAATGCTAATAAACCCTTTTCACTATGATATTTTTTCCAATTTAGCCCGTGTAGTTTCGATATTTGTGATTAACACTAGTGTATTTGTGTAAGTTTTGGGGGGTCAGTTTTTTGGATCCTGTAGTATAATTTTTTGTGATTCTTCCATTTTGATTTTTTTTCTTTTTTGTGTTTTTTAATGTGATGGAAATTGGATGGATTTGTTTAGTTTGATACTCTTTGTTCAGGTGTTACTTGAGAATAAGCCAATGGTTGGTTTGAGGTCAATGAGTTAAATTATGCTAAATAGCCATTTTAATATGGGTGTTTTTTTTCAAATAGCCCGTGTAGTTTTGATATTTGTGATTTAATAGTACCGGTGTATTTTCAATTTTGTAAGTTTTGGGGTCACAAATTTTTGGATATTGTAGTAAATTGTGTAATCGGAACGGAACTGGATGAAGACGGTCGGGGTTGCGGGCCCTCCTATTTAGAGGAAAGTTAATGAAAATTTAAAAAAAAAATCTATGTATTTTGATCCTAATCTTTAAAAATTAGCGTAGCGCCTGCATCATCCGCGTTTTGAATTAATTTTTTTAAATTTTAATGCGGTGATGCCTTCGGGGTAATTTAGTAAGACTCCTCTTATTCGACGTGTTAGATCCACTTTTTGGCCGAAATCTTCTAGGGGGCGCTTAACGACGATTCTTCCATTTTTTATTTTAATTTATTTTTTTTTAATCTGAATATGAATATCCGATGGGAATTGGATGGGTTAGTACTTTGTATATTTCGATACTCTTTGCTCAGATGTTGATTAATAATAGGCCAATGGTTGGTTCATGTCATGAGTTTTTCTTTTGTCCTATTGGGTTATTGAACGGGACAAACTTCCGTTAATGTCTATACCCTTAGATGATTTAAGTTAGATATGGACCGTAGAATGAGAGCGTATAATAGTAATTTTATTTTTTTTTGGGCTTTAGATCATATGGTCTAAATATAAATTAGAATTATTAAGCGGTTGAGAAATTAACAGGACATTATACCGTTCATGCTTTTAACTTTAATTTTTTACAAGTTTAAAAATTAAATACTATGTTTGATTCACACGCAAGAAACTAGACTTATTTATGTTTACCAGCCATAAAATTATGTTAAATTTAACTAAAAAAAAATTTAAAAAAATATGTATAAATTTTCAACAATAATACATTACTACCAACTATTTTTCGTATACCTTTTAAACTTATACAGCACAAATTTACAAATACTTATAACTAGATTAATAATAATTATTTCCGATCTCTATTAGAAAATTATACTTTGGTACTTATAAGTTATAACATCCGACTAAACAAGGCTAATGAGTTAAAATGCTAATAAGCCCTTTTACTATGGGTGTTTTATCCAAATAGCCTGTGTAGTTCCGATATTTGTGATTAACATTGGTGTAATGTGTAAGTTTTGCGTTCAAGTCTTTGGACACAGTAGCGTAACTTTGTGTACGTTGATATACTATCATGTATGTACTTGTCATTTCCTTTTTTGGGAGTGCCTGGAATACGATAGTCAAAACGTTCTCCGACGTGACAAATTCTTGTTCATTGGCTTTTTGACGTTTGCCATGTGAGACACCCGGTGAGAAGGGTATTGGACACGATAAGAGAGAAATTATTTTGTTTAATTATGACATAAACCCTCACATTTTAAACAAGGTGAAAAAATTGCCATGTTCTACATAGTTTTATAATTTAGTTTATAAGAAGTTATAAAAATATTGATCCTTATAAATTTTTCTTTATTATTCGTTAATAAAAATTGACCAATATTTTTTTTAATGATTGCCAAAATATATTCATATTATTCATTAATTGTCGTGGCTTAGTCGTCGAGTCTTTTTAGTTTAATTTGATTAATGTGACCATAAACCACCACGGATTGGGATCCTCTGTCATTCCGATGAGGACATCACATGTGTATGTCCTCTGTACGCTACCGTTTTACTACATTTTGCCATATTTCTCTCATAGTCAGTCATAGTTTATGTTAAATCCGTCTTTAGTCCTCTCTTCTTTAATTATAAAAAATTATGAAAAAAAACCTTCTTTATATATAACAAATTGAAAAACACTGATATATTAACTTTTTAATTTATTATAATATGTATGAAGCTTTTGTGATGGCTACACAATAACCAAATTAGTAATATATGTGAGTACTTTGCCAAATTAATTAGATAAAATGTGATGAATTAGAAAAACAAACTATTCAAAGATTACATACAAGTCTTATATATGTAATTATCAAGTAATTTACTGTGTTTAGAAAACCAAACTTTATAATAAGCTATTATAACTAAATACAAAAGGTGAGCAGAGGAGTAAAAAATGACCGCCAACAAAAATATAAGAACCACATGAGAGATATATATAGCTAAAACATTTAAAGTTGGGCATACACCTCTGGTCTACTCATGAGACTGGTATACTCATGGGATGACATAATCCAAACCACCACAACGTATATGTAAAATCCCCGTATTTTATTTTGTTTTAATGTAGGCACTGTTTTGATGTTTTGGCTAGTTGGCAAATTAGTTAGTAATTGGCAATAAATATTATTAACAACTAGTAATAACGAGTCTTAATTATTCTAAAGAATTTAGGTTATATGTGGAATTAAAAGAGTAGAAAGTGTAGAAACTTAAAAGGCAACCTTTAAATTTTACAACATACAGTATTTGTATTCAACATCACCAGCTAATTACCATCACTTTATATACGTACATATATATAGAGAAAGTTTAGACAGAGAGTTCCAGGGTTTGATTTCTATTCTGTATATATACATATACTAGTAATCGTAGCCTCACACGTTGCATGTGCGACACTTAGTTATATAAATATGATCCCGACAAATAAAGTTAATATTTTTATAAAAATTTGCAAAAATGATGAAATGAATATAGTAAATTAAAAATCGTATCTATATATATATAATGTTTTATTGTTATAGAAGTATAAAAATACATAATGATTTTTTGTGAGATGAATTATTAATATGTGTGAAAATAATAATATTTATTTACTTATTTATATATTTGAATTGTATTAATCTATTTTGAATAATTAGTAAATTAGAATATAAGTATTTTTAGAAAAAATATACAAAATTTAACTGTCTCACTTCTCTTATTCCCTTATATTTTTCAGCAATATAGACCCGCATACACCGAAGCTTCTAACTCCTGAACTGCTGAACACAAGTCGTTGCCAACAATCCCCCAATATTTTTGAAAGAAAATTCTTTGGTACCGTACCCCATTTGGTACGAGAGCTTTAAAATCTCCCATAATAAAGGTTACTTTTTTAAATTTATTTTCAATTTATATTAACTTGTATGGACAATATGCATTCCTGGAGCAGTTGCAGACAACTTGCAGTAGTAGTAACCAACTTCAACAACTATTGTCTCGTAATCAAATAGTCAAAATATACTGTAGCATTAACATGCATGTGTATCTACAATTCCATATTCAATGAGAATGAGTTCAAAATATTAATTAATCCACTAAACAATATAATGCAATAATAGAACTGAAAATTTTAATGATTTCAATAATATCAGCTTAATAATTCAAAAAATGGCGACAATTGATCCATGACAAAATTGGACCACCTAACAAACTTACTGTAACACTATTATAAACCGGGTCTATTAAAAATATAGATGTGACAATCACTAAAAACACAACACATACGTGATAACCCAAAAATAACAAGGGAAAATGATAATTTAGTACATATTTAGAAACTTATTTATAAAAAATCCGGTTATTTTAAACTTGATAACTTTTTTACAAAAAAGTAAATATTTTTACAAATAGATACATGTCATTAAAAAATCGAAAAAAAATATTTAAAAATTAAAAAATTAAAAACCAAAATTTTAAAAAATAATTTTTTTATACAAAAAATATGTGTGATTTTGTCTGATCATGTCTAATCCTATTCAATCATGTATGTCTAATCATGTTTGATAATGTCTAATCTTTTACAATCATGTCCAATCTTCTATGTTTAATCATATTTAATCTTATCTAATTGTACAATCATGTATATCTAATCCTGTTTTATACAATCATGTCTAATACTGTTTGATATTATGTACAATTTTTTTGATTTTTTTTATGACATATGTAGCTAATTGTAAATAAATATATAGAATCAATTGTAAATAAGTACATATATGTGGAATTTTTATAATTAATTTGATTGACATGTACCTGTAAGTTTCCCACATAACTATCATAAATTTAATTTAAAATTTAAAATAAATCATTTTATTAGCTATCACCCTTTTAAAAGACATACATCACATTGATACTTGATACAAGTATTTCTCATGCCAATATATATTCATACAAAAAGTAGTCTCGAACAAAAGTTTTTTTTTCAAATATGTGACACATTTACTTAAACAATTGCAGCTACCCTTACCTATTTTTAGTCTTAATTAATGTCTTTCACTTGTCATTTTCCACAATTTAGACCCCAAAATAAGAAGAAGATGCTGGATTTTTATACTACATTTTTTCTGAAAAAACGTACAAACCGTACAAAAAATGTACGGTTTGCAGTAATTTGGGGCAAACCGTAGATTTAATCTACGGTTTGCCCCAAATTACTGCAAACCGTATATTTTTTGTATGATTTATATGTTTTTTCAGAAAAAGTATAGTATAAAAATCCATACTCCTCCAGGAAGAATCCGTCAAATAATAAACAAACACATTTATGGTCTTTGATGATTTATTTATACTTTTCATTATTCCTAAATTTCAGTGGTATCGCACCTTCTTAACATAACTGCACATGGGATACAGTGAACTACTCATATTTAATACTCCATATAGATAGAATAGCAGTTGACCTTCTAATTTTATTTTGACAATGACTGTTACCGGGGGCGGAGTTTTTTTTTAGGACTGAATTTACTTTTTAGGATCGGATGATAAAAAAATTCCAAATCTACGTCATATTTTATTTTTATTTATTTATTTAATTAATTTCACTCAATTTCGTTATAAAATAAATAATTCTAACACCAATTCATTACATCTCATTACATTTTATTTATCTACAAAATAAATATATTTACCCACTCTATCACACTATTAATTAATACATTTCTCTGTTTTTTTTTCCACTCAAACTAAATACAGGATTAAAATATTTTATAATCATAATATTATATCAAGTTAACACTTTCAAGTAATTTATATTTTGCATTTTTTTATTTATTAATTTTGTTACTTCCGAGTAAATAATTAAATTGTACTCGAAAGTAACAAAATTAATAAATAAAAAAGTGCACAATATAAATTAATTGAAAGTGTTAAATTGATATAATATTATGATTATAAAATATTTTAATTTTGTATTTAGTTTGAGTGGAAAAAAACAGAGGAATGCATTAATTAATAGTGTGATAGAGTGAGTAAATTTATTTATTTTGTAGATAAATGAAGTGTAATGAGATGTAATGAATTAGTGTTAAATTTATTTATTTTGTAATGAAATTAAGTGAAATTAATTAAAAAAATAAATAAAAATAAGATGTGATGTGAATATTTTATCTGTTCCTTGAAAAAGTAAATTCAGTACTAGTAGCAGTCAATTAGACTCTGGCGTTTAGATAAAATCGTACTAGTAGTACATGGGCGGTACAACAGTCTATTTTTTTTTTTCCAGTTCAGTTTTTTATCTCTGTCCGGTTTTTATCCCAAACTCAAGTCTTATTAGGTTCGGGCATGGGACACCCCTGATCATATATATGATCTGACTAAATAAATTTTAAAAAATTATATTGATTGAATGAATATATTAAATTAAAAATAATAAGTAATATAATGTTTTTTTATATAAAATACACGTAAAACGATTTTTTTTGGTATATAATTATAATTGTTTTGAAAATATAATTATTTTTGCGTGTTTTTTATGTTTTGAATTGAATAAATGTAAATAAGTAATTAGTAAAAAAGAATTGAGACATTTTTAGAAAAAACAGCGAAAATTTGCCGGTATCATTTTTTCGTGGGTTCACAGTATGATATGATACTGAGTATATAATTTCTTATTCAAAAATTTATGGCTACAAATCAAATTTTGTACAAGATGACTGGCCACATTTCGTAATTTTTTTCCCGAGAAGTACCAAATTTGGTATGTATTGGAGAACACTGTTTATATAATATTTGTTATAAAATGTCGGAGGACAATTGAAATTTGTACACCTCCAATCTTTTTTACGTCTTTATTCAAAATAGTCATACTTGTAGTAGCTTTTATGTTTACGAATAAAACATCAGAATTAAATTCATTCAAATTCTCTAGAGTTTCATTTACATCCTTTAGATTTTTATCTAACAGATGAAATTAAAACAATTCAATGGTCTAGATTTATGAGTGAATTTTGTAATTTTATTTTTATATAATTTTAATATATAAAATAAGAAATATTAAAATTGTTGATTTTTTACTATTTTAAAATAATATTTAAATTTAGCATAGTCTCAACTAAAGTTCTATAATTTTATATGAGTTTTGATTGTGTTGTAAAATTAGTTTTTAATTTACAAAGTTATAATTTGTATTTTATAAATTAAAAATATATATAAAAAAAATTACAAAATTCACGCATAAATTTAGACCATTGAATTGTTTAATTTTATCCGTTAGATAAAATTTTAAAGTATTATCAACGATTGAAAATTTGAATTTGAATTAAATACCCTAGTTTTAGAGACAAATTCGTTTTGTGGCTTGACAAATATTTCAATAGTAGCAGCAATCCCAAAGTATTAAAAGGAAACCGCTTCACAAGATAAGGAGCAATGATATTGCCACCCTGGATTTACCGAATTGATACATTTTATAAGCATATGAAGAAGGAATTTTACATACCGTGACGTGGCAATTTCTATTAGCTGTACATATAAATTTATTTTCAATAATAATTTCTTCAAATTGAGTATCTTTCTATAATTAGTATGTTGCTCGCTTGTCTTCTATATCCGTGACCTCGTGTAATCTTTTCGTTGTGTTAATAAAATTAAATTGTGGCAATTTCTTTTAGTTGTACATATAAATTTATTTTCAATAATGTGGCAATTTCTTTTAGTTGTACATATAAATTTATTTTCAATAATCATTTCTTCAAATTGAGTATCTTTCTATAATGAGTCTGTTGCTCGCCACTAGACCAAATGCCCTTCATGTTCGAAAAAAATTAAAAAAAGATGGTTTCCTACTTTAATACTATGAGCGAGAATTAAAAAACTTAAAAAAAAAAAATGACCACATCTATCACCTATTTCCAATATTCGGGACTGTTGCTAATTGAAATAAAACTTTGACACCAAAAACAATTATGGTCAAACAACATGTACAATATCCGTAATATACCGTTATAATTATTCGACTTTTGGCTTTTAGCAACATCACTGTCAGTGGCGACGTTATTTCGATAAAAGATACTACCAAATGCCACCCCCTTTGCTTACGTGTATTCAATATCTACCGTTGATTTCAATCCCCACCCAATCCTACTTGCCAACCACCCCCACTTTCTCTTAAAATTACATTTTTAACCCAACACCTCTTCATTCTTTTTACCTCACCACATGCTCAAATAAAAGTCTAAATTTCTAAACCCCTCACATATATGAACTATTTGTGTTGTTAAATAAACCCCAGAGACTTTACAAACATGCAAATACACTCATAAACTATCCACATTTTGCAAATAACCACATGACCGATTTGTAAATTTACATTGTAAGTCTTATCTATGTAACCTCATTCTTAGAGTCGTATATTCTTCTTGTCAACATGGCCCATTCAATCCTCTGTTTCTTATAATGGTTAAATTGTTTATTTAAAAAATTAGAAAAAAAATCTTAAAGTTTTAATTGAATATTTATCTATATATTTCAATAATTATCTAGGGAATGGAACTCATAAATTTCTTAATTCATAAAGATATTAGAACAAAGCAGACACTAAATATAACAATTCGATTATTTGGATCAATATATGGTCAAAATTATCAAGAATATATTGTAAAACTGCAAAGTCACAAACAAAAATACGGTTTAACACCTTATACACCTTTTAGCTTTTATTAAAACAATAGAATGATTACATAGGGATAGAACGCAAGCGAGCAACAAGCTGTGCCGCTAAGTCTTTCTGAATTGCATAACCAATCCTCTTGAACACTACGTTCATAGACTTATAAGTCATAACATTACTATGCATAACCCTTTAAACTCTACTAAGAATTTCCGCAACAATTCGTAATTTAAAGAAAATCTAGGAAATGACGCATAGAAATGGGCATGTTGAGAGCCGTTGAAGATTCAGGCCTCCTTTTCGAATACTATTTTGTTTTATATATTAGTATGTCTTATTGAGATTCATATAAAAAACCTAAAAAAATTTGGGGGCTACTTGCAAGACATCCATAATTCATGGAGGCTCATTTGCAAACCCCAACTCACCCTCACACATTATACATGCATATCAATTGCACAATATCAGGAATTCATACACACATTATTTACAAAACTGATATTGAGGATTAATTCTAAAAAGCTAAATAGTTTCGAGGGACTACTTGCAAAGCATCCATAATTCATGGAGGAGGTTTATTACTTTATTTGCAAACCGCAATTCACCCCCACACATAATTCAGTACATTAATTATACATACATATCAATAGTACAATAATATGAGCAATTCAGCTTTTATAAAATTGATCTCGAGGATGAATTAAAAAACCTAAATAGTTTCGGGGGATTACTTGCATAACAGCCATAATTCATGGAGGAGGTTTTATTTGCAAATCGCAATTCACCCCACACAAACCACAAATAATACAGCACATTAAATATACAAATAATACAACTATACATACAACTATACATACATATCAGTTAAATACAATTCAGCTTTAAAAATTTAATAACAAACACAAGAAATTTAAAGCTGAATTGTATGAGTAGCGGGTATCGAGCATGAGCTCTCACTTCGAATCCTTTCCTCACCGTACGGACGGACACGTGTCGAACGATGATTGGAGGTACCACGCGGTCGAGTTCCTAAAGGGGTTCGGAGAATTGACCCTAGAGTTCTCTAAAGGCTGTAGAGATGTGGTCAAACAGAATATTTTGAGAAAAAACAGCTTTTTTATGAGAAATATTGGTGCGCCAATAGCTCAGATGAGTCGGAAGATGACGTGGCTTAACAATTATTTGCCCGAGGATCGGGATCCGCTTCACGCCTGGTCCGTTATTTTATCGGTCTGTTTTGTTGTGTTAGCAGGTAACTTTCTTTTTTTACTGTTACGGTAAATTATTTAATTTTTAGTTGTACTATTATGTAGGGTGAGCTGGAATTGGTTCTATTTACACAACTCACAAGTAGTTTAAAATTTTGGTGCAGTAGTTATTTATTTACTGATTTGGTAAAATTATTAATTTCTAGTTATATTACTATAAAAAAAACGTTTTGTCTTCTGTGTATATTTGCTGGAGGTTCGGGATCCGGTTCACGTCTGCACAGTTATTTTATCGGTTTTTTGTTGTTGTATTTTATCAGTAAGTTTTTTTTACTGTTACGGTAAATTATTTAGTTTTTAGTTGTATTAGCCTATTAGGTATTACTCTCTCCGTTCCCAATTAATTGTGTTAACGAAATTACATACAATTTTAACTGTTTTATAACATGTATCAAAATTATCGAAATGAAAAATTTCAAAACTAAATCGTATAAATTAACGTTTGAAGTATATGATTAACTTTTGAAAATTTTCAAAACTAAATCGTCAAAATTGCACGTAGTTTCGTAATGGACAATTAATTGGGAACGGAGAGAGTACTTGTTTTTAGTGTAGGCTGAACACGGTAATTATTTATTTACTGATATGGTAAAATTATTAATTTTTAGCAATGTTAGGTACTGTGTATATAGAAGCTGACTTGAACTGGAATTGGTTCTAGGTAGTGTAAAATTTTGGTCCAGTAAATTATTTATTTACTGACAATGTATTTTTTTTACTGCTACTGTAAGTTTTTTTAATTTTTTAGTTATAGAAGAAGTATTATGGATTGTGTAAGCTGTTACAAGTAGTGTAGAATTTCGGTGCAGTAGTATTTATTTACTGATGTGGGTAAAATTATTACTATTTATTTAGTTGCTGTGTACGCTGAGCTGGAATTGGCTCTATTATTCTATATACACACAAGTGGTGTACAATTTTGGTGCATTAATTAATTATTTACTAGTATGTTAAAATTATTAATTTCTAATTATATAGAGCAGTGTAGAATTTTGATGCTGGAATTTTTTATTTACTGATATGGTATTATTAATAATTTCTACTCCAGTTATTTAGGTACTGTTATATAGAGTACTGGAATTGGTTCTAGGTACTGTAAACTTTTGGTCCAGTAAATTATTTACATACTGATATGGTAATTTTTTTTAAATCTTGGCTATATTAGGTACTGTCTATATACAGTACTAGAATTGGTTCTAGCCTTCTAGTTGGTGATGTAAAATATTTATTTACTGATATGGTAAATTTATTAATTTTTAGCTATATTATGTACTGTGTATATGGAGTACAAAAGCTGGCTTGAACTGTAATTGGTTCTGTAACAGGTAGTGTAAGTTTTTAGTGCTGTAATTATTTATTTACTGGTATGGTTAAAGTAGTATATTTTAGTCCTGGGTTGAGTTGAATTGGTTCTAGGGTGGGGATGGAATTTAAATGTATGCTATTTAAGACTTAAACTAATAGTTAGGGGAGATTAAAATAAGGAATTATTGAATTTTAAACTAAGTGTTTTAGAATTAGTTAATCATTAAGTTATAGATCCAATGAGGTATATAGAGATTTTAAAATTGTAAGAACGTGTAAATAGAGAGAATTTGGGCTTGGTACATTGTCCCAAATTAGGACACGATTAGAATTTATTATGAATATAAGTTTATTACTAGTGTATCTGTATTCTGTACTGCTTTTTCCTGTTTGATATAAAAATGATTGAAAATTGTTTACTTAAAATTGTGACTTTTCTGGAAATAAAAAATACAGAGTCCCCTGCTTAAAAAACTTCTGCTTAAATAGTTGTTTTGTGAAGCCTGTGATTTTCTTAAAGTAGCTTTAGATAAAATCCAGTTTTGATTTCTAGTTGAAGCAAGTCAAAGTCAAAGACTTGCTTCAGTAAAATTTTCCCTCTTGAAGTTTATTTAGTTGAAATAACCAAATTTAGTGTTATGCTGTCTGTCTGGAAATGGACAGGGATTGCTCAGTTTCGGGTTTGGAATTTTTCATGATTGGTTTTGAAAATTTATCTTAACTAAACCATTCAGATGAGCTTGCAGAACATAAATAACCGACTAGAATGTTCTCAGGTGTAGCATTTGTGAGCACGTATTGAATATCTTATTCTTAGCTCACTTTCAAACTGAAGAGGTCGTGAGTCAGATAATATTTTAAGTGAGTTTAACCTTTTCTTATAGATTATATTGGATTTCGGATGAGTCTTTTGTATGTTTGACTCTGAGTTGACGCTAGTGAGTTTGGAAGTGTCTCGAAATACTGTCATATTTTTGGACGAATTTTGGAACATGCCATGAAAATGGAATTCCAAACTTTTGTTTACAGTGTGGGACATGCCTAGTTTTTAACTTAAATTTGGGGTTTCAGTAGAATTTGGAAGGACTACATTAGTATGAATAATCATCTTGAAGAGTAACTGGGTACAGTCATACAGTAGCATCTTGATTCTGGTGGAATAGCATATCGAAGAGAACATAAGTTAAGGATCACATTTCATGGAGCGTGACTTGGTGTCAACTCTTAGTTGAAGTGTTGGACACTAACTTTGAGTTTTTGTTGAAGGTTAAATCTGTTAGAGTTGTGTATTATATGTTTTTTGGGGGGTTCATTTTGAAGCCAATTTTCTGTTTCCGTGAGTGCTTATATTATTCCCGCAAGACTAGATGTCATCATGACAACTCCAATTTTCAATTCTTGATGAAAATTTGTTTTTAGTGTTCATGAATAGCCGAGTCAACTCGTACTGATTTTTTAGTTTTTCGCTGTTTAGCTACCACTGACCCAGCAATTTTTCTGCAGTATTATTTGTAAATACAGGAAATGAGAGTATTATTCCAGTGGTAAAACAACTATACATACATCCTCCTAATGCCACACGTATATTGCTTCCCGATGGCAGACACTTGGCTTATCACGAGCAAGGCGTTTCAGCAGAAATTGCTAGATTTTCTATAATTAGCACGCATTCCTTTCTTTCGTCACGACTTGCAGGTACAATCATCCTTTTGTTTTCCCCCCAAAATCTATTGAATGTGACCTTTGTACGAGTTACTATAGAAATTCACAATTTAGACACCGATCTATGCAAAACTAACGATGTTACAATTTTAACTTGAAAGCACTA
Organism: Primula vulgaris; assembly: GCA_963920805.1. Lineage (NCBI taxonomy): Eukaryota > Viridiplantae > Streptophyta > Magnoliopsida > Ericales > Primulaceae > Primula > Primula vulgaris. The sequence continues at coordinate 27,796,849 of OY987219.1, forward strand.
GTTATATATTAATTGTTCGATTATGCTGATTTACCTTTTGTTTGAAACACCTTTACCAATCATCGGAAAATCGAAGATTTCGTACATCAACATTAAAATTTAAACTTTAAAGCACTCCTTGATTCTTTGGTTGGTTAATCTTGTAAGAATTTGATACTGTGTAGATTAATATGTAAATTGTATATTTGATAGGTTGGTCTACTAAATGTTCGATTTTGTTAAGATTGGTGTTTGAATTGTGCTTATTGATATGTTGGTGTACTGATTTAAAAAAAAAAAGATAACTTGGTGTACAAAAGTGGTGTTTCCCCTTATGAGTTAAATCTGTTTTTATTAAAAATAGGTATTCCTGGAATAAAGAAATCTGTTCTACAAGAATTTGGTGTTCGGCTAGTAACTTATGATCTTCCTGGGTTTGGAGAAAGTGATCCCCATCCGGGTAGAAACTTAGAATCATCAGCTTTCGACATGCTGCAATTGTCTTATTCTGTTGGTGTTACGGAAAAGTTTTGGGTTTTAGGATACTCCGGGGGAAGCATGCATGCATGGGCTGCTCTTAGATACATTCCCGACAGAGTAGCGGGTACAACCCTCTCCCACCCTCTCTCTCTCTCACACACATGCACACACAGCAATTTTAATATTCTTCTGAGTAACTTGTGAATTCATTTATACGATTATAGTAGATTTCTTCTATATGCACTGTCAGTAACTTTTGATTTGGGATTATGGCTTTTTTTGCAAAATTAAAGAGTGGTATAGAAACACATCATGTTTTCCGTATTCTTATAGGTTCTGCAAAATAATGCATTCCCAACTCAAACGTGTGCTTCTGGCTTTGCTAGCCCCATAGCCCTAAGAAACCTTGATCAGTTTCAATCAGTGTCCTTAATTTTATTTTATCTAATATAAGGTGTTCTAAAGAAATTATCGCAACTGAGAATTGGAAGAGTATTGAAGGTTGCCAGTTGACAGAGGGTTGTATCCCAGAAATCAGGGTTTCACATTTCTTATGATTTTTCGTACTGGCCATTTGGAAATCTTGGCTATATATTTTTTTACAAGCAAATGAAAAGTCTAGGGAACTTAAACTTTAAAATGATATGCAGTCTTTTTCGTGAAAATAAAAACAGAAATTGTCAACATTGTATTCTTCTTGCTCATCGAAGTTTGCCAATTATGCAGGTGCTATTATGATTGCTCCAATGGTCAACCCATATGCTTCTATTATGACAAAGAGGGAGAGTTCTCGAACCTGGCAAAGCTGGACATTCAGAAGGAAATACATGTACTTTTTAGCAAGAAAGTTTCCGAAATATCTTGCTTACTTCTACAAACGAAGCTTCCTCTCTGGAAATCATGGCCAGATAGACAAATGGCTCTCGTTATCCCTTGGCGAAAGGGTAAGTCTTTCCTGTCAGGCATCATGCAATCTACCAGCTTTGATCTCCACCATGTTTTAACTTATTTTTGTGATTGGAAATGAAAATTTACAGCAGTTGTTTGTAAGTCTTTGTTTTAGCATATTTCTCATTGGAGAATGTTCATTGGTACAGGACAAAATGTTGGTCGAACAGCCAAAATTTAAAGAATTCTGGCAGCGAGATGTGGAAGAATCAGTTAGACAGAGAAACGTGAAACCATTTGTTGAAGAAGCTGTTTTACAGGTCTCTAATTGGGGATTCAAACTTTCAGATCTCAGAATGCAAATTAAACAACAGGGAAAAGGTATAATTTTTCGGCTCAAATCCATGTACAGACGAGCCCCTGAAGAAGTGACTGGATTCCTTGGCCCAATACATATATGGCAGGTCAGCGTGTTTTCCTATATCGTTCATTGATTGACCCGGCTGTTTATTAATCTGTGAATCTAAGACTTCTCTTCTAATGCTTCGAGTTTGGTATATCTGGAATTTTTCATTACGTTCACCATTTACGACATGCGATCATGAAGGTAATATAATTGACTTATTCCAACACAAATTAAAGAGAGTCCTTTCACAATTTAAGTTCATAGTATGTTGCTTGGAAATAAGTGGAAGGATGATACAGAAATTTCATACTAAATTTTTAAAGTCGCTTCCAGTGTTTTTAAGAGCATCATTTGTTTGAATGATGAAAAAAACAGACGGATTCCCTCTGATGTAAAAAAAAAAAAAAAGCATCATTTGTTTCTTTGCTTCTACTGTATGACCTGGTCACAGCAAAAATAAGTACCAGCATCATTATAATCTGATCATTTTCATGTTCTAGAAACTTAAGATGATTTAGCGTTGTTTATGCATTTTATATGCTGGGAAGTGTATCCAGTAGTCGGTGGAAAGACTAGCTAGCAGCTCATACACTATCATTTCTAAAGTTAATTGTCATTTTGAAGAGCTAATGAAATTGGGTATTTATGAAGTTATTTGCAGTAGCCATAGAATTTCAGACAACACTTTGTTAGTATGCTTTAATCATTTCTAAAGTTAATTGTCATTTTGAAGAGCTAATGAAATTGGGTATTTATGAAGTTATTTGCAGTAGCCATAGAATTTCAGACAACACTTTGTTAGTATGCTTTAATCATTTCATCAGAAATTTAAAAATGTCGATTTAACTCCTAACAGAGAATTTTTAATAAAGTAGAATTTTAGAAATACTATTTTTTTCCCTTTCTTCTGAACGTCTTGATCTGAACAGGGTATGGAGGATAAAGTAGTGCCACCATGGATAGCGGATTTTGTTCAACGAGTTCTACCTGGAGCTATGGTCCATAAGCTCCTCTACGATGGTCATTTCACGTATTTTTATTTCTGTGACGAGTGCCATACACAAATGTTGACTACCCTTTTCGGTAACCCACAGGGTCCACTTCTTTCTTCTGTAGCTCAAACTCTCATGGAACCAAGAGTAGACCAACCTCTCGTTGAAATAGATAAAAGTGAGAGTGAAGAGGCAATTGCTAGCGACTCAGCCATCGATTGTGATCTTTCTATGTCTCGGTGATTACAAATATATATACCACTTGATTTAGTCTTCCATTGTTTATTGACAGAACAAACTCAGAACCAAGCATATCAGATATCCTTTCCCTCTAGTTTTACAACACAGATAATTGGAATTAGTTCGAAACCCTTGTCTAAGAAATTGACAGGTTCAAAAAATGCTATATTGTACCTATACGAGACCTGTGAAGCTTTGTACCAATTTTAGCGATTTAAATTCTGGCAACTTTATAGTTTTTAGTGAACATGATAGAACTTATTTCCTGGTGTGAAATAAGCGTAAGTTCTAAAGATATATCCATCATTACCATTACGAGGCATTTTAATGGTAAATAATATGGATTCTAATATGGTATCAGTTTTTTTTTATTGCACAGATGGAATATATTTTAGTTGGTGTAGACTCATTTACAGAGTGGTTTGTCAAAACATACTAATGAGTAATGACAGTATTATGTCGGGTTTTCTATGTTTTTTTACCCTTAATTTAACTCATTTTCAGTTTAGTGATATCTACAACCAATAATTTGGTTTAGTGAGATCTACTACCAATAATTTGCTTCACATATCTTCACTACTGTCAGATAGCAAGTAGTTCTCAGTTCTCACCGCTCCAGATAAACTACCCACCTTGCAGTGTCCCGCCTGCCCGACTGCTTGGTGCGGCGATTAGGCATCCTTGGTTTAGTATCATGTACTTTGATAGTCTCACGGTTTATACTCATTGTGAATTGTTGGATGAAACGATGATGTGCCGGTTATGTCGTTTTGCCTATTTACGTTATATAGAGGGGTATATTAGTTAATTTTGTCACGTCATCCTTTCATACAACAATTACTGGAAGGGCAGAAACCGTGAAATTCCTTAAGCATCAAGGTATTACAAACTACAAAGAATCTTTTGTATCAAAGGCAATAAAACGAAATGAAGTGCATGTGAACAGTGTATAAAAACATAAAAATCTCCTTTTAGATAAAATCAAAACTTATTAAGGGTCCGTTTGGCAACAATTTTTTTGGTGGATTTTCGGATTTTTGATTTTAAAAATATGTGGGTGTTTGGACAGTCACATTATTTAGCTTCTGAAAATATGATTTTTAGGCTGAAAAAGCTAAAAAAATACATATTTTCAAAATCTATATTTTCAACGGATTCTTAAAACATATTTATAAAATGTGATGCTTTCTTTTTTTCCCAGTATTTTACTTCATGTACTCATGGATTTTCATTTCAATCTACCACAAAATCTATGTTTAACACAGACCTGGTTGAACAGACATGTTATTCTCGATTTTCTATTACTTATTGTTCTCATTATTATAATTTTTAATTTCATTAGATTTATTTTGTCCGAGAAATTAAGACATTTGATTGATTTTTTTTTGGGGATAGAAATGACTAAGCCAAAAACGAAAAATATAAAAATAACAAATACTAACAAAGAACAAACTAGCAAATAGATATAGATTTATAACATATGCTCCAGCTCTGGTTGATGAAATATATACCTGACATTCAGCCGTAATGGTTGATGAAATACTAGCAAGCATATGCTCCAGCTCTATCCGACTTTTTGTTGGTTACGGAGTTAAGCTTTGTGATGAAATCCGTACATTCATTAGTATCTCGAGAGCTTCATTGGACCTAACACCTCCAAGGGAGATCTCTAAGATGATAGATCAATGTCCGTAACCAAGTTATAGTCATGATACTCGACGGTTGGATTTATCCGATAAACCATGAAATTGTAAAACTTATTAAACATAAGTATCGGAAATCATGCATCTTGGGGTTGGTTTGGACGAATTAGAAACAATAATGTCAGTTATACTAGTGAAAGTATAAAGGTCAAATAAACCACGTGGTGTGCAAATTGTTGAATGTAGTTGATTTTTTGCAATCCGACTTTCATGCATAGACCAAGTTTCAATCTACCGCATTTGCAGTTCGAATTAAATGATAAGAAATATGGTCAATAATTGCTGAAAAGCCAAAAATACCATTTTGTATGAATTGTTGGTTGAGATGCATACAACCTGAGTGTACGTAGCCTTTTATCAACAAAATCAATAATATAACAGCGTGACAAAGTTTTCTAAACTTTAATGATCAGTTATTATATAACTAAGTTCATATCTATATGAATATTTGACATTTGCGTTTAATTTATGCACAAAAACCACAAGTCGACACAATAACTTGCATACACATGTGACATGTCACAACAAGCCGTGTACAAATATCATCCAAAAGAACAAAAAGAAACAATGAAAAAAAACTGGGTTTTTAACCTTCGTAACTTTGTCTATTTAATTTTTCCGGTTTTGTATCTTAATTTCTTAATTCTTATTTTTGTATTTTGGTTTTTACTTTAATTTTCTTTTATACCTTATTATTCTTTATTTTTTACCATATTTTCTATATTTTTTTCTTTTTAAGTCAATTTTCAATCGGTGAAACACGAATACAAAAAAGAAAATAAAGTAAAAACCAAGATAAAAAAAATAAATAATAAACAAAGGTACACACATAAGTAAAAGTAGAAACCATGATAAAATTAGAAATATTAGAAAACAAATGTACAAAACAAAATAAAAAAATGAATAAACCAAAAAAAAAAACTCGTAAAAAAAGACTTATTCCCAATCCCAAGAGGTGACCGGGTATTTCTCATCTAAAAATAAAAATTGTAATAATAAATCCCAAAACCTGTGTCTACGCACACAAACGCCAGCAAAACCTTCCTTTAGTGCATGACCGCCACGTGTCACACCACACAGACACTACAAATAACCCTAAACCACCCCATCATTTTCTCATTAAAAAAAAACATCTCTTCACTGTTAACACAACACCAAAAATCTAGAAAAAAATAGCAAAAAAATGGTGATCAAGAAGAGTACTAATACTATTACTATAGTTGTGCTAGCATTGTTTCTATGCTTCACGGTGGGACACGTGGCAGGATATGAGGAGGATAGTCATGGTGAAGATGCTCCTTTTGTATTGCAAGAGAGGAAAGAGGTGGTGAGAACTGAGGCTGGTGAAATGAGGATTGTGAAGAGTGGTTTTAAGGCTGTTACTGATAAGCACCTTCATATTGGGTTCATTACTATGGAACCTAAGTCACTCTTTGTCCCTCACTACCTTGACTCTGATCTTATCATGTTCATTCGCCGAGGTACGATAATTCTTACCTTCGTGATTGGTAGGTTATGGCTTACGCTAGAAACAAATGTCGGGATAGCAATAGACAACTTATTGAAAACTGTTGTTGGTAACTTGGTAAATTGAGTGTTACTCAATTTTAGTAACATATATAATAACCACTTAATTATGATGTTGCTAAACTATTGCAAACTTTTGCAAAATTACGACAATCACTTTCCCAACGAAACGGCGTCTATTGCTATCTTGACATTTTCTCGTAGCCCAAGTCACTTTGTCCCTCACTATCTTGACTCTGACCTCATCATGTTCATTTGCCGAGGTACCATGCATCGATTTATCTTTTATCACATTACGAGAAAAAATATCAGGATATCATTAGACTGCTCTGCTAATTTAGCAATATATAGTATAATTTATATTGTTACTAAATTTAGCGACTATTAGTTTAGCAATATGGTGTCGGATGATATTGACAATTTCTTGCTGTGTATGTTTGGTAGCTTAAACTTGTCATTTATAAAATCACATGGCCTCTTTGTATTTATAGGACAGACTACAAGTTATATCTTGTTTTATTTACAGGATCAGTTAAAAATAGAATTGACTTAGTTGTTGATTTAGTGTAGCAACGTTGCTGACGTGAAGTTTTGGATGGAAAATTGGTTATATGAGCACGCCACAATAAAATGTCAGAGTAAGGCATAAGACTATAGACTTGGGGTGTGTTTGGTATTATATTTTTGGGGTGATTTTTGAATTTTGAAAATCCATATTTTTTAATAGGTGTTTGGTTACTAGTATTTTTTTAATTCTTAAAATCCAGATTTTTAGTCAAAATAATCTAAAAATCTAAAAATCCAGAGTCCAACTTTTTGCTAGATTTTTTGATTTTGGTCAAAAAATCTGATACCAACGGACCTTAAGATTTCGTAGATTGTGATTAAAATATGCGAAATACACATATTTCAGACTATAACATGCAAGTGTAGAATACTTTAGATTTCCTAGATTGCTATACTGTAAGAATAAATAAATTTGTACATATATACTATATATTATATGCCTGAAATGTATTTATAAAGAGATCCAATTAAATTACTTAGAATAAATCCTATAGGAATAAATTTAAAATATTAATGAATAAAAAATACAAAAATATAATTACATAAAATATAATTAGGAAAAAAATTGAAAGATGGAAATTATATCTAAAAAGCTATATTGTATTTGTTGGTATATATAAGCAGTTTTTTTAGTTGATCTATATTGGTTTTAATTATAGTGTACTGGTTAAAAATTACAGTGTTCTAAAATATTTGCCTTTTATTTTATTTGTGTATGTATATAAATAATATATCAGGTTTTGATTGAATATTGGTAATTAGATTAATTTAAATCAACAAAGCACTAAGATGCTTCACATCATATCTGTATATATATATATTTTTAAAATGGTTTACTTTAATTACTAGGGAGTATCAAAACCAGTCTTACTGGGGATTCAATCTACTAGTTAAGGATTTCTGGATGATTATATCAGTTAAGGAAAAGACTAATAGCACTAAAATAACCCTACTATGAGTCCTACTATGAGTAGCCTAGTGGGCTAGAACCCGTTAAGAATATAGCCTAGATACAGGGTTCGAGTCTTGCTAAATGGGTAGGTGTGAAATCCCTTGATCCTCTTTAATAAGATTTAAAAAAGTAAAAAAATAAATAAATAATAGCACTAAAATAGCTGTATTAATCTTTTGAAACTATTTGATACAAGTGTCATGAAGTACTGCTTTTACAAATGATACAAACTACTCCTAATCCTTTAAAATGAAGAAAATAAATAACTTATAGGTAAATTTGATGAAAATATAAATGTGATTGCTTGTGGATCTCTTTTTTTGGTCTTAATGTCTTCGTATTTATAGGCAAAATTAGGGGTGGCTTCGGTATGGTATCAATTTTTTTGACCATATATCAATACCAAACCGAACTTGTTTGGTTTTAAAAAAATTATACCATAACCGAACCGAAAAAGTCCGAAAGTTCGGTATACCGACTTTTTCGGTTGGTACGGTTCGGTTTTCCGTTTTATACCGAAACATTACTATTATTAAAAAACAATTCTTGGCAACAATAAAATAGCAAAAAAGTTTATAAAAAAGAAAATGTGTACAACTATTCTTATATTTGCTACATTTATCGTGAATTTGATTAAAATAGTAAACACTAATAAAATAAGAATTATTTTAAAACATGAGACAAGAAAATGGAGAAACATTAAATTATTGTATTTGACTTCGTAAATATGAAAATAAGTCGTAAGGAAAATTAAACTAAACTATTAGACAATTTATTTGTAAGTTATGACTTATGATTGTGTAAATTTCTATATATTTTATAATTTTAATGTTTGGTTTGGTTCGGTTCAGTATTATACCAAACATACGAAATGGATACCGAAATCGAACCAACTTTTTAAAGTTTGGTCTGGTTGTACCGTACCGAAAAGTCGGTATACCGAACTTTCGGTACCAACTTGTTTGGTTCGGTTCGAAAATCGGTACAAAAAGTCCACCCCTGGGCAAAATAATTCATTCCTTGCAATTGTTGGTGGTTGTAATTTTTTAAATCCTCCATTCCACATTTTTGCTCCAAATTTTGAATCGACTCCACCCTTGCACTTTCTCACCCGTTACCTTTTTCTTAAAACGTCTCCCATCCTTTAAGATTTTGCCGTACCGTTCCTTCCAAATTTATTCTTATTGCTAACTGATCCATTTATTCTTCCGTTTAGGTCTCTAATTTTTTTTATAATTACTTTTCCCTCCTTGAAAAATCTTGGGTGTAAACAACTTTTTGATTCAATATTATTGCATTCTCGTAAATACCTTAGTTATTCAAGGGTATTTCAGATAAAATCTTAGAAATATGCATGTGTGTTTAGCACACATACTCTTTTAATCTTTTTCCCATCAGAATGTTAATGCTAAATTAGAAAAACTCTATCCAATAGAAAGAGAAATGGTAATTTCAGAGAACAAAATTGAACTAATTCAATAGTTTCGTGTACATTACCGTTTTGTGGCACACTTGAATTTTAAGTTCCTCACACCATCATGCAGTGTTTTCTAGGTTTGTTTTGGATGCTATTTATGTAGCTCACCTAACAGAAAAAAAGTACTTTGTAGTTTTGGTGGAACGCGTGGCATAACAAAGAAATTATCTTTCCCATACTAAGTAAAAAAAATTAAGTCGAATAGAAAACGTGGGTGATTTCGGATGCAGGGGAAGCAAGACTTGGACATATTTATAAAGATGACTTGGTGGAGAGGCGATTGAAGATTGGTGACGTATACAGAATCCCAGCCGGTTCACCATTCTACCTGGTCAACACCGGCGAGGGCCAAAGGCTCCATGTTATTTGCAGTATCGACAAGACAAATACCTTGGGATTTGGTACCACCCAGGTATTGTCTAATTGCTTGATTTTGTATTATAAAACCACCTGAGTTACATAGGATCAGTTTTAAATTTTTATGAAGGGATTGGCATTTAGTATTATAACGCTTTTTTTGGGTTTATGCAGTCTTTCTTCATTGGGGGAGGGACTTACCCAACTTCCGTGCTTGCTGGTTTCGACTCTCAGACACTATCAACAGCATTCAATGTGAGTATAATCGAAGCTTAACAGTACATATTGAACCTAGTTTTAAACTTTCTATAAACTGGTTTAGAGTTTTGTTACCATCCACTTTACTCGGTAAAGGCATAAGCATCCACTATTCTTGTTAGAGAGATTGTTGGGGGCTCCAAATTCTTGAATAACTTATAGATAAACAGTCTCATCTTTTTCCAAGTTATACCGATCAAAAACTATACCAGATATCATGTTTGTCTCGCGCAAGTACACTGTATATCAATACACCTTTCCTAAAACGCACATTATCTTTGAATTTGTGTTTTCATATTTGGGTATATATATTGTCTGGATGTATTGTTTATCTTATTGAGTTTTGACAAGAGAAATATGTTGCCGATTTGTATAGGTTTCGACGTCCGAATTGTCTGAAATCCTGACCAAGCAGCAAGAGGGCCCCATCGTATTCCTACCCGATTCAAAGGAGCCGAGCGTATGGACCAAATTCTTAAAAATGGAACATCACGAGAGGAAACAACACCTCAAGAATATAGTTCCATTCCAGAGCGATGAAGAGGAGGACAAAGCCGAGGAAGAGAGAGGATCGATTTGGTCAATTAGAAAGATGTTGGGCTCCGTCTTCGGGGACGAGGAAAACAAGAAGTGGGGGAGCAAAGGACCGGACTCCTACAACATATACGACAGAAAGCCAGACTATAAGAATGACTATGGGTGGAGTATCGCACTAGACCGCAAGGAGTATTCTCCCCTTGCCAGTTCAGATATCGGGGTTTTTCTAGTTAACATCACAGCGGTAAAGATATCTTGCTATATCTATTCAGTTACACTAATTATATTGTCTTCTCAAAATGTGAACATGGGTAGGAATACCTCCACCTGAAAAAGAACAACAAACTTAAGAATAGCATAAGTAAATATGTGATTCCAACTAGTTGCGTCGCTTTATCAAGACTTTTATTAACATTTGCAATTATGAATACCGTCTTCGGAATTGATTTTTGTTGGTGTTTTCCAACAATTTTTACATCGTAAAATTTGGGTGCTGTTAGAATTTGCGATCACAACTTTGCCACCAAGTGACAATCTGTCTTTGCAATTAGTTTACCTTTTGTTTTTGTTGAGTTTGGGGGCCATTTTAAGATACAACTATACATAACATGATAACAAAAAAAACTTCCAACATTCAATAAAAATGTAGAAAATGGAAAGTACGTAAAAGAATACTGGTATCCATAAACAATTGTTATTGTTAATTACTACATTTTATGTGTCTTAGTAACATTAAATATTATATCATACCGTATAAGCAATAAACTATAACTATTTCACAGGTAACTAGTAATGTGCTCTAGCTAGGAAGTAGTTTAGCTTTTACCTTTGCAGTTTTGGTGGACAAAACGCAAAACTGGATCATAATCATTGTATAAGTCAAAGTATACAACGTTATGGCTAATCCATAAATTTGTATATTGATGTCCATAAGTCGAAATTTGAAATATAAGTAAAAGGTACAAAGTTGTGACTAACCCATGCAAGTGCATGCAATTTGTTTGAACTTGTCCCTCTTGAAAGGCAATTCTAATCTTATAAATTCATGGTGTTTATTATTTTATTTTAGGGTTCGATGATGGCGCCACACATAAACCCTACCGCGACAGAGTACGGTATAGTACTAAAAGGTGCTGGAACGATTCAAGTAGTGTATCCCAACGGCACCCTGGCAATGAACGCAAGGGTCAAGGAAGGCGACGTGTTCTACGTCCCACGCTACTTCCCTTTCTGCCAGATAGCTTCTCGGTCTGGTCCGTTTGAGTTCTTTGGGTTCACCACCTCGGCCCATAGAAACCGACCCCAGTTCCTCATTGGCGCTAACTCACTCTTACAAACCATGATTGGGCCAGAGTTTGCTGCTGGGTTCGGCGTGAGTGAGGAAAGGTTGAGAGAGATTGTTGGGGCTCAGCGTGAGTCCGTGATTCTGCCTTCAGCAGAAGCCTCCCCACCTGATCGGGAGGAGAGGGTGAAAGAGAAGGTGCCAGAGATTATTAAGAGCTTAAGAGATGAAATAATGATGGGGTTTGATTAGGGGGGGTGTCAACACTTAACAGTATTGCAAGTGTTTCTAGTACTACTATTTCGTTTGGATGTGTTTTTTGTTTGTTGTTTTATTCCTCTTTGTGATGTGAGTATGATGTTAATAAAGGAATGATCCTTGCAGTTTATGTTTATTAATAAATACTAAATCACATTCTTCAACTGTGTTACATTCTTGATGAGTTGATGTAATATCTAACATTCAAGAACCTCATAGTGCTTAAGTCTTCTATGCAAGTATGCAAATTTCCGAGAAGAGTATTAGGAAAGGTCCTTTTCTAAGACTCCAGATTAGCATTTGGCCAAAAAAAGTGTTCGACACTATGAACCAATCCTAGTATTTCCGACGTTCTGGTTCCTTTCAATTTTAATTTACAGAAGATATTTTATTTAGCTTTTACTATAGGAATTGCGATAACTTCTTCTTCTTTTTGTCTAACGTATTACATTGAAATTTATAAATTGATATAATCTTTCGTTATTCGTAACAATTGTAATTGCAAATAAATCAACTAACATATGCAGTTATATTCTTTTATTCAATTGTCTCTCATGCCAAAAGAGAATTGTTAACCAACCTTATTAACTAAGGCGAACAACGGTGGTCATAGCAGTATCTGTAAAATTTGACACGATTTCACTCCTTAAAGTTAACGGTGATTTGAGTTTTAGTTCGGTGAATGAATCTTCACATGAATAGGCGGTCATAGCAATATCTGTAAAATTTGAAGAGAGAGAAGCTTTCGATTCATCAGCACCTTCAATGTCATCTCTTGAAGAGAGAGAAGCTTTCGATTCCAGTTCTGAAATAGCATGGTGTAACAATCGAGCAACCTCAGCATAACAACGAAAGCACGTGCCAAAAACAAGCTTTATTTTTTTTGTTGGTGGTTAACTCTGATAATTAATTAATTTTATCTATGGCACCATTTCCGTACTTTTCAGCAGCTTCAAGAATAAAACGAGCAAGATCTTCAACATTTGCCTTGGCACTAGGAGGTTCTCAGGGCCGGTTTTGGGCCTAGGCCCAAGAGATACATGCCTACAGCCTCCCAAAAACCGACTTATTTTAGAGTCTCCATTTTCATAAATTTATGTTTTATATAATTGTTTTTCTAATTATTTACAATAGATATTGGTGTAAAAATTGTTACAATTGTAGAATTAAGAACATGGGTTCACTATAGCCCCCATGTTAGAACCTCTCTCCCCACATTTATTTTTGTTTAATTTTTACATAACTAATTTATGTGTGAAACTCATAGTTGGAGTTGACATTTTTTCTGGTCTTATACATTAAATGTAGCTGAAAAATGTATAGATTTTTTTTTAAATTAACATACTTTGTTCTTTTTTTCCCTATTATGATTTTGATTTCGGGTTTTTTTGACAAAATTTGTATAAGATATTATTTTTAATTATTGTATACTTGATATGTTTACTCGATTTATAGTATTTTGATAAATTTGACCTAAATATTTTGTCATTTATTTATCTTTTATATCTCTCAATTTAATGCTATTTTACAACGAAAAATGCCCCGTTTTTTAAAGTGACCTAGAGCCCCAAAACGCTGGCTCCGGTTCTGGTGAATCTAATTTTAGTGTCGACTCACACAATTCAACAAAATGAGTTTTTTCGCAGGTTTGAGTTATCAAATCGCTCTTGCTTAAACTAATTGTGTTAATGAAAACAAGAGCAAGAAAAACGTTTATGATGACACTTTTTTCCCATCATTGCTAGAAAAGAGAAATATGTATATCCCACAGCGAGGTTTAGCCATGTAAAAACACACACATATATAAGAACAATAAGTTATTGTCATTAATGTTCCTTTCACTACAATCATACTAGTAATCGTACCCCACGCATTGCGTGTGTGACGCGTAATGCAATTAAAATATAAAAAATAAGTGTAGTTATGATACAAATACGTGGATAATATAAAAAAAAATAGTATAAGACTTAAAAGAATATTTGGTTGTTAAAGAGGGACACATAATGTTATTAGTTGTTATTTTTTATTTTATTTTTTTATTTGAGCATAGTATTATTGTAATTAATAAAAAAGTATAGGGGTATTTTTGGAAAAAAATGGCTAAATTCGACAGTCTCATTTGACTTGGATTGATTTATTATAATAGAATGATATAGTGATAGAAGGAAATCAAAACCGTGATATATAGTGATGGAAGGAAATCAAAACCGTATCAACAGAATAACTATTGAAAACTATAATGGGTTGGTTTTAATCACTAATACTTTGCATTTGATTACCAACTATTGAAAACATTATTTATTGCTTGATCACTCCATTGGATTTTATTTTAATTAACTAAGATCCTTTCCATCATTCATATAATTTGAATTCTCGAAACTAGCCCTCGGTTATTTATGGTAGAATTAACGAATCATAATTGATGTTTTGATTAATTTTTTTTTGGAAATTGATGGTGTAAGAATATTTTGCCATTAACTTCGATTGTGTGGAAATAAATTTAAAGAAATCAAATAACATACGTACTCCAATCAAAATAAAAATGGTAAAAATAAAACCATCAACCATTTAAATGAACACATGATCTGCACGTTGTCAAATAAATACTAGAAGAAAAGTTTTTATTTTATTAATGGTGTCTTAAACTTATTTATACTGATTTATAGTACATCTCACGTTGAATAAGAATATAAGAAAATATTTATATGTTTTTCACTCCAATAAGGAGTACTTATTCATGTAAGGATAAATTAACAAAACATACTACTTTTAAAACTAAATTAACAAAAATATATCCAAATTTTTTTACTTAACACATACATAACCAAAAGTTCATACCTTAATTTGTATATTTCATATCCTTATTCCAAAAGTTCATACCCTTATTTTAAAATTCCATACACTAATTTGTATATTTCATACCCTTATTCCAAAAGTTCATACCCTTATTTCAAAAGTTCATACCTTAATTTGTATTTTTCATAACCTTATTCCAAAAATTCATATGCTTATTTCAAAAGTTCATACTATAATTTGTATTTTTCATACCTTTATTCCAAAAGTTCATACCTTTATTTTCAAAGTTCATACCTTTATTTTCAAAGTTTATATCTCAATTTATATAATTTATAAACATAATTTTCAACTCCATACCATTAATTCACGTAATTCATACACTTATTTTTCAACATTATAAACTAATTAACCAATCTAACTCTTATCCGTCCTCCGATCTCGAACTATCACGTCGTCGTCGTGGGTCTCTCCTTCGACGATCACATCTCCGTCAACATCAAACTTGAGTTTTCGACCTCGTTGTACACACTCGTCGCCCATTTCGATAGATGTGTTCGTCTCAATCTCTGCGGAAGAGAGATCGAAAAATGAGAGGAGAAGAAAAGATCGAAAAAATAGAGGAAAAATGATGACAAAGATCGGAAAGAGAGACTAAGGATGAGAGTGAGAAGGAGGAAGAGAGAAGAAGGAGATAGAGATCGGAGAGAAGGTGAGAGGAGGAGAGAGATATTGGAGAGAAGGTGAGAGGAGGAGAAAGAGAGCAAATAGATTGAGAGAGATAAATCATATTTTTTATTTTTTTATTAATTATTAATTGAAGTTATGTTTTTGATAATTTAACTTTTGAGATTATGTTTTTAATAATTTAACTTTTGAGATTATGTTTTTGTTAATATAATAGGGGTATTATATGTTTATGTTAATTGACCTTTGTTATTTTCAAAATGGGATGAAAATGTCTGAACTGTGTCGTAGCCTCGTAGCCATGCGGTTACATGCATGTGTATAAATCAACTCTCCGGGGCCGGTTCTTTCTCCTAATTTTGTTTTGTTTTCTTTAGTCTTATTCTCTATTCTCAATCCGATGAGTCCAATTTATAATCTTTAACAGTTATTTTGCATTGAAACTTTAGCAATCAAATCTTAAAGTCATGCACCACTTCATTCTTTTCACTTTTACTTCTCCTATCTTTCTTTCTTGTCATAAATCTGATAATATTTAGAGACAAGAAAAGCTTTTTTTGGGACAAAAGTCCATCTTAATATGCAACAGAAGCCCCTAATTTCTAAATTAAAATGTGATCTATAATTTTAGTCAAATATATCATTCTATTATAATAAGTCAAAACAAGAGAAAAGAGCTTGTCCAATTTTGCCCAATTTTTTAAAAAATACACTCACTATGTTTTAATAATTACCAATATAACTAATCTAATTAATTAACAATTTGTTCTCATTATATTTTCCTAATTGCGGATGTAGCCTAAATTAATTAAAAATTCGTTTTAACCTACATAACTACAATAAATGATACAAAATCTGAATATTATGTTCAAAATAAAAAATATCATGAGATTTATATCATTACGCGTTTCACACGCAACGCGTTGATAACTTTTACTAGTATATATATACCTCAATATTGAATGTAAAAGTAGTTTAAAAACAATTTAATTAATATTTAAAATAAAAACAATCAATTCTCTTCATGCATATATAATACTATAATAGATAGCTATAGATTTCATTCTTTGTGTGGATTGATTCATTTATTAAGGTGCTGTTTGGAAATCAAGTGCTTCCCTAAAAAGTGTTATCTGAAAAAGTGCTGTTGAAAAGTGACTTATATAAAAAGTACTTTAGAAAAAATTAGCGTCTGATGGAAAAGTGCTTTTGATTTTTATAAGTTTTGTTTGCGTTTAATATGTATAAGTTCGAAATGTATAAGTTCGAAATGACTTAATACCACAATAATTTATATACTACGAAAACGCACATAAAAATATACTAATAAATTTTGTATCACTTTAAAAACCAAATATTTATAAACAATTACAAAAATAAAAAAACATCGATAAAAGCATTATTGCTAAATAAATATGCAAAAACAACCTACTGCGAACAATAATTTTATTTTAAAAAATATTTTTAACAATTGTTAAAGGATGCAAGAATAGAATTTGCAATTGCAGCGGTGGAAAAGAATCTGATGGAGGTCATCTCCTCTTGATAAGATTGTAATTATTAAAAAGGTACCCATAGTTACCATTGTAAATACAATCATAACTAAACAATTGACAACTAAAAAATTTAACCCATAGCATTAATTAACACACTTCATTGAAGAAAACATACATAAATAAGATAAACTTAAACATTCATCTCATTCATTAATAAAAGATTACATCAATTAAAAATAATTCTTTTAGTAAAATCGGACCAAATTAATTGGGTGTGGGTTTACAGAGAGAGAAGTATGGGTCAAATTTTAATTTTTTAAAAACAATTGGACCAAAGAAAATAGAAGTAGCCATTAATAAGGACCTCTTTGTATAGTTTTAAAGTACATGGACCAAAAAAAATTCTAGTGTTACCGTTTGTTGACTGATTTGTAATATTTTGAAACTACCAGGACTGTCGATGTGATTATTAGCGGTCCATTTTTTTCATAAAACATTTAGGGTGCGTTTGAAACCCGGAAATGTGACGGGAAGGGAAAAGAAAAGAAAAATAAATAAAGATAAATGAAAATTAATATGAAATCATTTCCCGCTCATGTGTTTTACAGATTGGAAAAAGAAAAAATAAAAATAAAACAAAGGGAGAGAGAAATCTGGCCTTAATTTTGATGATTTATATTAATAAAAATGAGTAAGGTAAAATTATTATATATAACTTTGAGATAAGCGGGCAACATGCTACGCGCTAATCCTCTTTGAATAGCAAATTCTAACATTTTAAAGACATATTCAGCCGAAACTGTAGTCAACACATTTCTGTTCATAACTTTCTGCACTCTCTTGAGAAACTCAACAGACTCAGTAGCTAAAAACCCAAATGTATCAATCGCAAAAGGTATTAAACTGTGTTGATTGTCTTGACAGACCTTATCATGTTTTTCTACCTTCGCTGCCGCTGCAGTAGTAGCTGCGTGACCCACGGTAAATTCTTCAATATCAAACCCCACCAAGGGTGAAATGCCGGTAAGATCAACACACACATGTTTCCCACCGCTCCAGCTGTAAACAAGAACGTCTGATGGCCTAAGGGGTAGATCTACTCTCAGATGGATCCGTAAGAAAATTCACAGGTGCCTCTTTTTTTGCTGAAATTCCTGCTCTCCAAATAATGTCATACAATACATCACTAACCAAGTCGTGACGGCATTTGAACCCCGGAAGGTTCCTACAATGGAATGCATGGTCACCAAATGAGTCAAGATGAACCCTGTGACAAGCTGGACACATTTCCCCTTTCCGCTATAGAGAAATCAAAAGTCGATACCTGATAATAACTCAGTATTCTTTAGGGGACATGCGCTGAGCCAAACCCTCTATAGGGATGGCAAGTAAGAAATCATGAGCATGTGGGGCATGAAGACACCCAAGTATGGAAAGATCCCTAGGCCCCAAGTCGAACTTCTCGCGTAAACCCTTAAAACCCCCATTAAAGTAAGCCTCTACCATAAGCTACATTGGTTTTTGGAGGACAACACCCTTCGTGGTGATTCTTGTAGAGTCGAACTCGGGAAGTATCGCTTGGAACCTGTCCAAAGCCTTAGTGAAGTATGTGCCCAATGGGATATCTTCGCAACCCCTTAATATGAAATCATGCAGCTCAACTGATTGAACCATTGACGCTAAATAGGCAAAGTGAATTGCATCGGATACGGAGTAGATACTAAGCCCGCCCGATTTGATAGGCAAAGAACATATCCTCCATTGCAAATCACCAAACCAGAACCTTCTAATGTAACGATGTTATCCATGGCATGTCTGAGAGCAACATCGAACAACCCTTGAGCATCTATGAAATACGGTGGTGGACAAGTTTTAAGTGCGAAATACATTTTAGATATAGCCATGCAAGCCCCTAATAGAACAAGCTCACATTGGGGATTTCCTAGTTGGCTCAACGCACCCATCAACTCAACTGATTTTGTTGCCCTCTTTAGGGCTAAATCCCGCACAAACCCCTCATCTACACTAATTGCCCACCCAATAACTTGACCCCTAGCGAAGGCCGAGCAATGTCGGGAGGAAACAACCCTTGTTGGTAGCTACAGGGGTCAACGTTCGGCCAAAATAGTCCGGTTTTCTACATGTTCAAAGTAAGCCCAAGATCAGGTCTTTCCATTTGAATGATGTCGAGTGATTTAACTACCTCAAGTGTATCACCAAGTAGGATACAATCGTCTAAATAACATACTTGAACGGCCAACTTGCATTCATCTCGTATCTGTATAATCACACCTCATCATTTGTTTTACTTTTATAGGATTTTTTTTTTTTAAAATTCTTTTATGAGAAAAATGTTATCCAACCTATTATTTTTTAGTGATTTAGTATCAAATCTAACACACTTTTTAATTTGGTACCCAACCTATACATTTTCGCTCAAATTAAAGGACTCAACGTACATCCGATCCTTTTAACCTAATTAACTCAAGTATATCAAGTAGTGGTTTCACTTTAATTTTTTTAATATAACAATTGAATATTTCACATAGGTTAATTAATAGTAAATGAGACTTAGTATGCATTAAAAACCGATAATCGAATACATATTTATTCTAAAAAGTATAGATTTATAGATTGGTAACTGAAAAAAATAAAAAATGTTAGGTCGGTACATCGGTAAAAATGTTAGAGTTTTAACAATTTTCCCTTCTTTTATTTTTACCATCCATTTTAGAAAAGTTAAAACGAAGCAACATTGAGAGAGAGAGAGAGAGAGAGAGGGAGAGGGAGCCGACAGATCTGAATTAGAGATAAATGGTATTTACTTTAATTCATGTCACTTGTATCATTTGCATACATTTGATAAATGTCCAATTCTATTTTTTCTGAGAATATGATCTCGTTTAGTATAATGCTAATTGTGAAAAGAATATTACGTTTGTTTTGGTTTCAGCTCCTTAATTATTGTAGTTCACAAAAAAGTTTCACTCTATAAAATTAAATTTAAATTTAAATTTGCTTCTTGATTCAATGTTTCAGTAACATATAATGCTTGCTATAAGGTTGTTCTAGCTATATTCAATTCCATGCTGTGAAACTAATTGTGCAATATTTTTCACATACATGGTTATCTTGTCTATTCTTTTGGTGGCCTTATTTTACCAATTATTTTGATTTAGTGTACCACCTTTATCAAATAAATTTGATTTCGTGTACTAACGTCAACTTTAATTAATTGGTACACTAAATTAAATAATTAGTTGCTAAACTCGGCACACTAAATCGAGTTTAGTTGTTTAACTCGGCACACTAAATCAATAATTTGAAACTCCGGTACACTAAATCAAGTTTGTTTGGTAAACTCAGTTCACTAAATCAATATTTTCATGGTTATTATTTTGGTGGTCTTGTGTGATCCTGTCACTTTTGTGACAATGATCGTGTCTCATCCTGTTTGATTATAGAACATGATTGTGTAGTTACTGTAGTACTAGTTTTGTAAGCTACTTTGTTTTCTTGCTTACAGTTGCAGTCCGTTTAGTAGCGTTTAAGCTGAATAACCAACCTGGCCCTAAAAAACCAGAAGTAACCCTGTTTCTCCGCTTAAGATTTACAGACAACAAAGCCTTAATTTTGTTGCTTTTAAAGCAAAACAGTCATTGAACTAATAGGTACATATACAATTTTTAGAAACATGTTAGGTTAGTAAATTAAATCGAATTCTAAGGTTGCTGTAGAAAACTCTAAAATCCCAGTTATGTTCGCCATTGAGTTTGCTATGATTTTATTTGTATTTGGGTTGGTAGGTACAAAATATGGAGAATGAAACAGATCTTCTTTTTAGTGATTAAATTATATTGCTAGAGAACATTTACCAACAGATTATACAGTTTTGAACTTTCTTATGAATTATGATTGATCACATCTATTTACCCTTATCGAGTTGCATTTAAATGTTCTGCAACTTCCTTCGTGTTGCAAAATGATGCTATAACGATGCAGAAACTTGGCTAACAAATACTGTGCCATCACTTTGTTATTCTAGCGAAAGTTAACCTTTAGTCTTGTTTGGGAGGCAATTTTTGAGCTGCCTCTTGAATGTTCTTCATGCCTGTATATCAGAAAGAATACACTGTTTTGGCCATTACTAAGTTTCATTGCACATACCCATGAAATATAAAGCACTTTCCATTTGTTATGCTCGTATTTTATATTGAATGTTGGCCTTTCTGTACCATATTCTACTGAGATAATTCATTTGAAAACGCAGTGTGCCATCAATTTATTTATATTACAATTTTTCTTGAACTTTTCTTATTAAAAAGATGTCCATACCGTCAAAATTTCTCGGTAATTTTGCATCATATGAACAATTCTATGATGCCTCTTTTACTGTAATTATGTCAAAGAAAAAAAATCTGTACACCTTAATGATATGAAATTGAAATACTGTTATCCTGTCCTGATTGTCTCATGTCTTTCGTGTTTTCAGTTGTGTCCTGTGCCTCATACTTGAAAAATGCTACCTGGGGTCTGTTTCATACTTTCATTTCACGTTTTTGCCCATGTTTCCAAAGTAACCACGTTGTGTCCTGTCCTGATTTGTGACTGTCTTTGTATTGCTTCCAATCTGATTGCCATTTCTGTGGTTTCGTCTTTCATGCTTTTGCCTCGTAAAGTTTTTATAATGTTATTATGTGGTGGCTGCAGAATTGTATCAGATTTGAAATACGTGAAAAGCGAGCCGACGCAAAGAAAGCTCTAAAAGGTCTTCTTTTCGGTGATAGGTTTCAGGTAATATTTATATTGCACAAATGTTATCCTCTAGAGGGTGGGTAATTCATTCATACTTTTATCTCCAGATGGTTCCAAGTTAATTATGTCATGTAGAATTAGATTCCGTCACACATCTTTTCCTCGAGAAGGGGGAGGTTTTCATGGGACTTGTATGCAGCCATCAGTTTCTTAATATTTCATTCCTTTCAGGAGCTAGTTTTTTCTTTTTGATCTCCTTTTAGAGTTTCCGTTTCATTTAAGTTAAAGATATTTGAGAAAATTGTCCAAAGAAGTTCTATCTTTTGTTGCATTGGTTGATGCTGTTCTTTTTTTATGCAATTGGGTTAAACGTAAGACATTTCTCACTAATTAAGTCACAAAAGTAGTACCTAGGGCTAAGTTTCTCATTGATTTATGCTGTTTTGTTAGCCCAGACTTAATAATTTGGTAGATATTCCTATGCATATAAATCTCTGCTTGCCTACATGTTAGTATTCTCCAGAAGAAATATACATGTGAGATTTTCCTTTTGTTTGTCGATAGGAATATATTCCCAATATCAAAGACAATGCAGATAAGAAGAACAGCCGTTTTAAGTCTTCTCCACGACAGACCCATAAAGCTCATCACAAGAGGATAAAACGTGAGACTTGCATTTCCTGTTGCATATTTGTTCTTATTAAATAAAGGGTTAAATTCGTGTTAATTATATGCCAAAATGATATTGGAAATTACTCCTCACAGATGTGGCCTGCTCTTTTCTTATTGTCTTGTAAGAAATTGTTCCCTTACTGGATTATACAGTACATAAGATCATTGTTGATAGACTGGAATTGATATTAGGTCCTTCAAAAATTAAAGAAAAGTTAGGATTCATCTATCATAATTATGTGCATGTATGATCTACAGTGTCTTAGAGCCTATGAACTAGTTTTCTGTGTAACTTTATAGATTATGCCTGCATTATTGGGCAGTTTTTGTGCGTTATTAGCAATTTTATAATCATGCTAGTACAAAAGTATATCTCATAAAATGACTTATTGGCTTTTTTAGAATAATGTGAAAGCATAGGCTACCTCATGAAAAAAAAATCCTGTGCGCTGAGCTTTTTCTCCAGATTTATTGGTTAAGTTAGAAGCTATTTGCTATTACATTTACTACCATGACGAGAATCTTCAAGTACTGGGTATAAGCCATGGCACTTGGGTAATATTGTATTGGAAGTCCAGTCGTGTTTGATTTTACCGTTTAGGTTATCGATATTGTACTTTTTTGCATGTATCACCACTGTGGTTAGGAATCAGATATTTAGTTTTTTTCCCTGGTAAGCAAGAATAACGAACTCAGAATGTTGAAGACTGGTATGCTGTGTTTTCATATATCCTCGTCTGTAATGATTCCTTCTCTGTTTGTGGATTTATTTCTATATGCATCACCCTCTCTTGAGTTTTGACCTTGTGAATAATACTTATGTTCCCTTCTCTTTACTCCCAAGTGTTTGCCTTCATAATAGTAAACCTAAAAGTCCTTTTCTTACATGTTTAGGTAAGCTTCGACGGGAGTGTTTTAGTGATGATGAATGTCCCGAGTTATTTCATGCAACTTTTGGCAATAAATCTTATACTTGGTCTTTTAAGTCTTGGGAGGAAATTAGATCTCGAAATATAAACAACGAATTTGAGTGGAAAGAATACTCAAGTTGGACAGACGATAGATATTCAAAATGGCAGAATCCAAGTGACATTGAATATTCTGATGACGAGTCATGTTCTGTCGGTTTATCTTCTGACAGAAGGTTATTGGGTTTACCCTCAGAAGGACCTTTAAAAATTGAAGACGTCAAAAATGCGTTAGTGATTTAATATGTTATATTGGGATTTCTATTGTTATCTTTGATTCATTCTGCTCTCTTTTAGTATATTGAGTGACCAAAGAAAAAATGTATAATTTCATTTCAGTTTTCGCCTATCAGCTTTGAAGTGGCATCCTGACAAGCATCAAGGTCCTTCACAGGTAACTGATTACGTCTTTTATTGTATATTAATAATAATTTAGAATGAGGATAATTTTATTTACTTATAACTATGAGCCCAAGCTAGCAGTGTATCTATAGAGGAAACCGCTTTATGTTGGTACAGGTAAGCAGCGTGGTTAAGTTCT
This sequence comes from Primula vulgaris, assembly GCA_963920805.1. Lineage (NCBI taxonomy): Eukaryota > Viridiplantae > Streptophyta > Magnoliopsida > Ericales > Primulaceae > Primula > Primula vulgaris. The sequence goes on from OY987219.1 coordinate 27,820,664, forward strand.
GGTAATGTTCTAATTATACATATTTGTGTCAGTACAAGTTTATGTTTCCTGTCTCGCATCTTTAAGAAGTGGATGTGTAGTAAAATAGTATTGTAGTGCATTCTATGTCTTAACTGTAGCGATATTTGGCAATCATGGAGAAGTTTTATGTTGAAGTCGTCATTTTATAGAAACCTAAGATGATTTTTTTGTTAATTATGACGGAGGTAGTTATCTGAAAGACTTTAAAGACAAATACAAAATATCATTGCCTGGGGTTAAAATTGTATGGAATTATCTGTACAAAGGTACAATATTTGATAGATGTACCAAGCGATGGTTCCCTGGCTTTGGCTTTAGATAAATACAACCATTTTCTGTATGTTTATTAGAAGCGGAAGAAAAAAGTAGACAAAAAAAGGGCGATGGAAGTATAAGTATGTCAATTTATCAAGGATTTCAGTATATGCTGCTATACTTGACAAATCCGTATTCACTTTATCAACCAGTTGGTTTGGTTAGGATTTCCTTTGGATAAAATGGTATAATTCATAAATAAGTAGGATTTGAATTTTGGATATAGTTCAAGACCTCTAGTCACGAAGCATGCTAGTTTTGGAAGAAATAGAGAGGATGAGTTTATCTTATGAAATTATTTTCCTGAGTTTATCTTATGAAATTATTTCCTCTATTTTGCCTTAGTTTTTGCAGGTATTCATATTTTTCCTATGAGTTTATCTTATGAAATTATTTTCCTACGAGTTTATTTTGTGAAATTATTTCCTCAAATCTGCCTTACTTTTTGCTACTACTTTTAATCTGCCTTAGTATTCATATCTTACGTTTATTCTGCTACTACTTTTAAATGCTTTTTAACGGATTTGTGCAGGAAACCGCAGAAGAGAAATTCAAGCTTTGTGTAACTGCCTACAAATCACTCTGTGGTGTTCTCTCCTCAAACTAATTTTTCTTTACTTCATTTTCAGTAGCAGAATATGTTACTTTAAATGATATTTATATTAATTTCCATCCTTTTCTCAGAGCATCGCTATACGAGTTGTACCATTAAAATGTTGGTCGTCTAATCTTTATAGATGTCAATATTTGACCAACATGGCGAGCCTTCCTAGAAAAAAAAACCCTTCAATTAGCTGCGAGATGTAAAATTTTCCTTGGACTAATATGAAAATAGCTTGTGATTTATTCATGCAGATGGAATGTAATACTAATATAGTTGTCCCATGTCTAATATCTGCGAGGCTACTTTACAAATTATACCTCATCTTAAAAGGAGAGCTTGGCTTCTTGAATGCTGAAAACAAGTAATATGGTTCACCCTGAATATACACTCTTTTACTAACAGCAACCTGAGTTTATCACCATGTCCTCAAATATCACATCCAGGAATTTGGCAACCTTCGCATTGTATTTTGATATTATTGGTAAATCTCATATTGTATTTTAACTGTACTAAAATGGGAAAATAGTTCGAAGTCGCTTAACCCAAAAGATTGACTTATTTAGGAATAGAAGTGAAACGTTCTTCTCAACTCTGAAAAACAAATCTTGTGAAAAAGGAAATGACAAAAGAAACTGTGAAAAAACTAATGAAGAGGACAAATTGCCAATAATCTTGTTGTCTTTTTTAATTAAAGTTTATTCGATACAACATATATATTATTGTTTAAGGTTTTTTTTCAGATACTTTTTATAATGGTTGTGGTAATTGACTGGTAAAAAAAAGTTTTATAACCTAATTTGGAGACTTCTATCTGTGAAGACTTCTATCTCGCTGTGGGGACAGGTATTGTGGAGACTTCTATCTCGCAGATCTGATATGCGAGATAGAATAGGCCAATTTGACAATTACCATCTCACCTAGGTCAAAATGAGAATTTCGGTGGGCCACTAGACCAATTTAGAAAAAATCTCTCTCCCCCACCATTAAGCAACGTTGCCACCGTCATAGAAATCTATGGCCACTGCCAGCTCTCTCTCTATATGTATATGTATGTAAAAAAATATAGTATGAATTTTGAACTATAGTTGTTACTTTGTAGTATGAAATTTGTAATATATAATTTTAACTAGGGACAATTAACATAAACATACTCAATACTTATTATATTAATAAAAATATATAGTCAAAAGTTAAACTATAAAAAAACATACATTCAATTAATAATTAATAAGAAATAAAAAAACTGATTCTTCCTATCAACCTCTTTTCTGTCTCTCTCATCATTTCATAATCTCCAATCTCCCTCTCTCCTCCTTCTTCCAACCTAACCCCATATCTTATTATTTAAATTTCAGGCTCTGAAGGATCTATACCTGCGTCTACTACTTATACAGAGAGTAAATAATTGCTAAGGAATCCAAACGGACAAACTTTTCTTGACCATATGTTTAACATCACTGAGAGGGTACAATATCCGTGTTTCAGCTTTAGCTTATTTCACTCAAGTACATCATAGATTATGTCCTTGAGTGTCTTGAAAATTTTCTTTCAAAATTTTTAATTTGCAGTTTGTTGAGCTTCATTCATGGAGATTGTGGAGGTTATGATGACCCTGCTGTTGTCACTGGTCTTGGAACTACAAATGGTCGAAGTTACCTTGTGAACCCAACAAGTACTGAAAAAACGGATCCTTTCCGGGGATGGAGTTGGTTAGAACGATAGATGGCAACTCGTCAATGGGAAAACAAAACCACTGATTACGTAACGCCCATCAAAACAGTCTTAAGCCCCCTTGGTCGATTTACTCTCCCAAGGCCTGATCCGTTGGCTCAAAACCAAGCCCACAAACCCAAAGAGGGCCGTGAATTCTCTATGGTATTCTATTTACCGAATTGTTGTTTTTTCTTATAAAAATGGAAGTTACGTCTTAATACACCCCTGTATAGGAAGATATTCTGCAAACTCAGGGGTTGTTCGGTTGCATTTAAGTAAACGGGTTGGATTCTATTAGGTTGTCCTGGATTGGTTACATCTTACTAGTTAAACTTCTTTGCTTTCCTTACCCTTTTACCTGAATGACTATTAAAGCTGGTGGGAAATAGTCAAAATGAGGTTTCTGATCAGACAAGTATTTCATGCTGTTTTATTTGAAAGTGCTATTTGATAGAAATTACATTTTTTGCATATAATTTCACTTTTGAAATTGTCGAATTATTTGAACCATGGAAAGGGTCAGTTTTTTCTGAGTTTCAGTACTGAGATTGTAACAAGGTTTTGATGGTAAAAAAGATAAACACGGTATAATTTTCAGTATTTTACACCGTCAATGAGGGTTGTCACTTGATGCTTTTTATGGTGATAATTTTGTACATTTTCTAAAGCAAACATGTCTATCTTTTTTGTCATCCTGTTTATTTTTTATGGTAATCCTGCCTACGATTTTTTATTTGATTGTGTGTGATCACATAGAATAAAGAAAAACACAGTATGATTTTCAGTATTTTACACCGTCAATGAGGGTTATCACTTAATGCTTTTTATGGTGGTATTTTTGTACATTTTGTAAGGCAAATATGTTTATCTTTTATGTCAACCTGTCTATTTTTTAAGGTAAATCATGTGCGATCCTGCCTATGGGGTCCTATTTTATTGTGCGTGATCACGTAAAAACTTATTGATCGGTTTATTCCAGTTTCAGTACATCTAACTTTGTAATATGTTTACTGAATCATGACACTTTCCACCATTTTACTAGCACTTTAAAGTTTAAATAGCTTTATAATACATGTTCCCGTGTCTGTGATCTTCTGTAACTTAATACGATTTTGTGTTTATAATATGATCTTATGTGTGATCCTGTGTATATCAAATGATAATCCTACGTGTTCTTTGCTACTACTATTATTGAAAATTGCCACCCAAAAAAAACAGCTTGTGACAATTCTCGAATTAACACTAGTTTAGAAAAACATTATTTTTTTTTATTTTCTTCATGGTTTAAAAACTTCCGTGGCCCTTTTAGCTCAGCGGCAGAGTAACGCCATCCTATGGTGTAGGTCATCGGTTCAAATCCGATAAAGGGTTTTAGTTGAGAAAAAAATAATCCCCACTTTTTTCTTCTTTATTATTTTAGATAATCATGAAGAAGTAACTAGAAATTTAATTATATTTATGATTTATGATTATATTCTTTTTTGAAAGAGGAAGGGACTGATATATAGGTTTTCGGCTTAAGCAAAGTCATTCCTAGAGATCTTATTCAATAGGCCACCAAAACTAAAGACTTAAATTAACATCAAATTTCAAAACCAACCAACAAAGTAGAATGACATGTACCTGAAACTAGCTTTGCACATAAAGAAAACCAAATCCTTATGCTTATTGATGGTACTTATGACTTATGCATAATATATCCAAGTCTATTTGTTATTTATTTGACAATGGTGATGGTAATCGATAATCTCTTGATCATTAGTAATAGAAGAAAATGCTATCTTAGTGGTTCCCTCATTCAGTTTAAAGAAATTAGTAGTACTGTACTATGTCTGCTCTCTCCAGACAAAAAATCTCTGTTCTTTGCAGCACAAGTACCTTGTAAGCAATAACACTGGTTAATATCATTTCATGAAAGGATATTTGCCCGTATGAAAATGTATCTTCTAGAGTCAAAACATGTTAATGTACATTAGTTTGGTAGGAGAAAGAAAATCGGGTGGTAAAATTTGGTCTTTTTTAACGTTCAATCTTTTGTTTTTATACTATCTATGTGGACTAAAAAGCCCACAAAATCTTGTTTTAAATAAAATATTGCTGTTATTAGATTTTAAACTTGTGGTTAGTGTTCTCGGCTTCCTTGTATTCGAAAGATAATGTTTTATCTATTACGGGATATACAAAAAGTTTAAACAGCTTGTGGTACTGATTACAGAATCTAAAATCCAAATCTAAACTACACACATCTGCGATTTTGAACAGAAAAGGTGCATCTATCTGTTGATATCATCTTATAATGGCAAGCGAGGAAAGAGGCTAGAAGAACTTAATATACCGTAATTGGCACGCAGAGGGGAGAAACGGTGTTGCCCAGATCTGCAAATTGTTCCGCGGTTATATTGGTACGTTTATTCAATTTCGAAGTCATTCTTTAACTGCAACTGAGAATTATATGTTTTTAAAATCAACATAGGCCCATTGTATTAAGACATAAAAGAGTTATATTCATGGGCCAGGCCCCCATGATAGCCATTCTGCTCAAAAACGGTAATTAAAGAGCAAATAGAACAAAACAAACGACAAATACTGTCACACAATGCCTGATAAGCTAGGAAAACAGGGAAAAAACCTTCTGCTAAAACTTTAAAACGCACTTTTCTTAAATTGAATATCCTTATGTCTCGACAATTATATGCTTTAATAACCAATAACATAGATGTTTAGTGCATACATTTAAATAGTATTACAGATCAGCTAAGAAAGGAACTCGAGTGGATGGAATCCACTCGAGTCCTTGGATAAAGTTTCTGACGCTAAAAGGGGTTGCTTCAAGTGAATTGTTGAGTATCCTAAACCCAGGCCAAGTAACCCTATCTTTTGTAGCTCTACCCAACCCACTATCTTAAACACAGCATAGTACATTTTGTCGAATTGGGTTGAGTTATCCCACTTTACCCAACCTTTAGGGTTAATAAACCCTCCTATATCGCTAAGCATAACAATAACCCTGGAATATGTCTTCCAGGGCCTGCGTAGATAGGTTCGAAACAGTTTGTATCTCACAAACTCAGGAGCAGGACTGATTTTGCATCTGTGTAAAACGGTCCCTCCTTTCCCATCAAATGTTAACCTTCCTTGGACTGTTATCACATTGTATTGATACGATAAGGGCTCACGTACTAAAATTTCACATAATTGTAGCACCATCTGTGCGTTTCCCCAAATAAAATCAATTGTCCCATATATTTGACAATTCCTGTAGAATTGCCGTCCAGCCCCCCCATACAGTGTATCCTGAAACCCAATAAATCGGCATCTGTAGAACGCCGATTCCACCTCACTAGTAAGTGCAACGGCTTTAATATTCTGAGGGCCAGCATCATTTTCAAACGAAATATCAAAAGCAAGCAACGAACTGATGGCCCTGTATTACTGTAAATTGAGGCATATATTAGTTTATGTAACAATTACAATCACACACCATAATAAATAGTCCAGAATGTCAAATGAGTGATTGCACTGGTTAACCATAAAAAGATAGTAATTGATGGAAGAACGCCCTGACATGGATTGACAGCCCAGAAACCCATCCATGCCATTCTCTACATATTATTGGTCGAAAGAAAAATAAAAATAAAATGTAAAATTTTCAAAATTGATTTTAGGAAAAGAAGGACAGAAGAGAGACATGTTTACTAACCTACTGTCGACGTGTCATCGGTTGCAAAACCTGTGTTAACACTCTTGTTTCTGAGAATTCGTGTTTTATCCGGTCCGTCACCTATTAGTGTAAGTCTGACATTTTCTGCCCCAATCTTCACGTACTCTCTATAAACCCCTTCCTTAATTCTTATGTAATAGTGATTCTGACTGTTTTTTGGAGCTGCGTCAATCGCATCTTGGATTTTTCGGAACTGACCAGTTCCGTCAAGTGCTACTGTGACGTTGATTGGTAAGTTTTGCATGTCCAAAAGACCACATAAAGTGAGTATTATGCACAATGTATAGAATCTTCGAAACATCCTGGGAATAAAACAAACATAGTTTGCTTAATACTTCAAAATTTTAAATCATAACAGAACAGCATAGTTGTAGGAAGATTCTACTTTAAAGACGCTTCAGCCTTGGAAGCTCGCGGAAACTTCCGTATCAAGTGTAATACACTAATACAGGGACTACGGACGAATTTTCCTGAAACTATGTTCAGTTATAGAGTTTTTACGGAGTCGGTCCAATCGTTTCTGGATATTTACAGAGCAGTCATACGATGTCTGGAAAATTACAAAGCAGTCCTACAGTTTCTAAAATGTGACCCTGTTGGTCCAACAGATTACTTTTACCGAAACTATGTTCAGTTATAGAGCTTTTACAGAGTCAGTCCAATAGTTTCTGGATATTTACAGAGCAGTCATACAGTGTCTGGAAAATTACAAAGTAGTCATTCAGTTTCTAAAATGTGACCCTGTTGGTCGAACAGATTACTTTCCTGAAACTATGTTCAGTTTAGAGTTTTTACAGAGTCAGTCCAATAGTTTCTAGATATTTACAGAGCAGTCATACAGTGTCTGGAAAATTACAAAGTAGTCCTACAATTTCTAAAATGTGACCATGTTGGTCCAACAGATTACTTTTCCCGAAACTATATCCAGTCATAGAGTTTTTACAGAGTCAGTCCAATAGTTTCTGGATATTTACAGAGCAGTCATACAGTGTCTGGAAAATTACAAAGTAGTCCTACAATTTCTAAAATGTGACCATGTTGGTCCAACAGATTACTACACATGACTTGTTTTAATTAGTACTCCTAATCAACATTACATGTCTAACTGATTTATACTACTTATGTTTAAAATTACATGATTTTAATTGGTAATTAAACTACTAACTGCACACGTGAATACAAGTTACATAGACAGTGTATAAAATTATTTCCAATCAGAATTTTGGCATTAACATGTAACTTGATTTGCCAACATGTTACTTCAAACTTATAGGAACCACTAGCAAGTATTTGATTTAACTACTAAGGATACTTAGTACTTGATGAAATAAGCAGATGGTGGACGACGGAGTAGAACCCGATATTTTTTCGTTAAATTCTATAATAAAAGGATACGTTCATGTTTTTGTTAAATTCTTTCGCTGCACCTAAATAATGTGTTGAGAATATTTAATCAGATGGGTGTGGTGTACAAGTGCCTTCCTATTTCCTAATTCATTTCTTATGATTATTTAGTACACGGTCTTTGTGCCCAAGGAAGAACTAAAAATGTGAGGGACCTGTTTGATGAAATGAATTAAAATGGTTTTGTTCCAAGTGATAAGTCGTATAACTCTCTGGTCAAGTCATTATCTCTTGATGAAGAAGTTGATGAAGCCTTAAACCTTTTGTGGGAAATGGGCAAAAACCAGAGAAATGCAGATTTTACCACATTTGAGACAGTTTTAGATATGATGTTTCAAAGTCACGGGTATGGTGATGCAAATAATTTTGAAGAAGTTCCGAGAGGAGAAGCTTGTAGATGATCAAAGTTACAATAAGTTTATGATTACACTTGAGAAGAACCACAGGAGTTGGGCGGAATTATCAGGTAGAAAGTCAGTTATGTTATCTGTGATCATATCGATTTTCTTTTACTAAAGAGTAGATTTGGGCTTTGAAAATTGACAAGGGAGTAACTAAACTTTAGCTTTTATCAACTAGAGTTAAGCGAGAGCATAGATTTGTATGAAATAACTCTTATTTTATATGTTATGAAACTATTGGCTTGGTTTTCCAATTTGTTTGTTGGCAAAGTCTCCGTTCTGCGGTCATGGTTTATTCTTGTCTGCTACCAACTGTTTCATTGCATCTTCTACATTATACATGAGCTTACAATTATTGTCAATCCCAAAGTTTATACTTTATAGGGAGAAGAAATAATTTAACCGGAAAACCAGTTTGTTTCATCGAAAAGCGGTTTTTTATTACCAAAAAGAGGCTTTCAAGTTTATACCCATTTATTTCATTTCATACCCATTTTCTCAATTCCATGCCTCAAAATGCTAGAAGTAAGCATGTTTCTTTGCTTAAAATTTGCAGACAAACAAAGCCTTTGTTATGTTGCTTTGAGAGCAAAACAGCAAATAGGAATGCTATTGATATCATTGCTAGCTTTATAAGTGTAAGTGTAACATGTATATTCCTCTTTTGAGGTTTTAAGCATTCATGAATCATGATTCTTTTTAGTTGACAAAACAAAAACAAGTCCTTGGGGATGTATTTCCTCTAATATCTGCATTCTGCTATCATGGGCTTGTTTTTCTGTTATTTTTGAGCAAGTAAGCTGTCTTGTTACAGGAAGAAAAAAAGGGGGGTTTCACGTTAAACCTTCTACACTTCTGGAGTAAACGCAAATAAATCTTATTTTATTTACTGGTCAATCAAATACAACAATCTCCTGAGTGTCGCAGTGTTATGAAATAAAACTTTTCAAGTTCTTTAGCAAATAGGCTAGAAAATTGCCCTTGGTTGCATTGCATCTTTCATAACTTTACTACTATCTCATTGTTATCTATAATGAAAGAATCTTAACCATAAGAGGTTTCCTACTGCCGAGCACTTAATCAATATTCATACACATACAAAGAACACAAAAGTGTGAGGGATAACCCATCATAATACGTTATTCTAGAGCACCCGAGCGTCCTCGCATACTTTAGAAGTCCACATCGCTAAGATATTCCTTCACACATACCGACGAGAGGTCCACCCACTAGTTTAGCGAGCCGGGATTATCAAGCGTACTCATTGTCCCCAACTAGCCTCACATGTGGACTTTCCTTTCATCAACTACCACTAAATTCTATCTACATGTCTTAAAGCTAAATGCAACCCCCGTTTTAGAAAAAGTTTGAATTTTTGGAAAAAGTTTTGTGAAAATGATACGATGGATCTTGGTCCAATGGTTACCCATCTTCCCGTCGTCCCAAAGTATACAAGAACCTAGTTCGCTCTGATACCAACTTGTCACGCCCCAAAATCCGTAAAACAAACCTCGAGGCATGACCTTTTTAAAACAAAAGGAAAACGAAACCTGTTGGTACAAAATTTAAAATTTTAAAAGAAAACACTTGCGAGCTTAAAGGAACAATTAATCAATAAATGAAAGTGTTTGCCAAACGCGGCTACAAGACGAGACAGTTTTGACAAATTATAAAAAGAAATAAACGAATGTAAAGTGCCCGTAGGCTACAACCTCAAAATATATCTAATTGAAAAGAAAATGAAAGCCCCGAGTCCATGTGATGTATTGTCATAGCTCCTAACCGAACGTCTCAACCTAAATTGTACCTGAAAGATAAAATTATAACGGTGAGTCTCACGCACATAAATAGACGGGACGGCACCACAAAATACCGTCACTCCATCCCATAAATGCAAGAACCCACAAACGACAACTATGATAATCAACATATAAAAAGAAATATTATAACATCCTACAACGAGATAAATTAAGTAACTTCAACACACATCTAAAGCATACATGGACCTCTCACGCCACCTACCCCAGGCCGTAACGTAGGTCATTCCCTATCCCTTCGGCCGTCTTATGCCCCCGGAATTAGGGAGAGACATAGACCATTGCTAACATAAAAGTAGATTTATAGTGCGCACTTGGACCTCTCACGCCACTCGTCCCAGTCCGTAAGACGAGTCATTCCCTATCCCTTCGGCCGTCTTATGTCCCCGGAATTAGGGGGAGACATAGACCATTGCTAACAATAAAATAAATATAGTGCACACTGGGACCTCTCACGTCACTCGCCCCCGTCCGTAAGACGAGTCATTTCCTATCCCCTCGGCTGTCTTCTGTCCCCGGAATTAGGGAGAGACAGAGACCATTGCCACTACAGCTAAATCACAAGGCCTCGGCCAATAATATAACATCATTCAATTTACACATACTCATACGTCACTTTGACGCAATTCAACAAGGCAAATAAGCATACGTACTAGATTCACAACTAGCCAACGAACTATATCAATATAAAATTCCATTCAGACATTTTAACAAACAACTTGTATACGCAATATAAAACTCATCTTTATTCAACAATAATTTACTCAATTATATCAACAACCATAATAACACATAATCAATATATAACAACACGCAAACCCATCCATATTCTCATTAATTCGAAATTAATATGTCAAACGCCTCAACTTCTACAATTCAAATAATGGAATTAAAAATATAACAACTATACCCCAATTAACAATATAAGAACATAATTAATATAAAAGGCAAAAACCCCCAATTTATAATAACCGCAAAACATAATCCTAACATACACCCTCGTCTAGTCGCAATGGATAACCCCCGTTACCTTAGAGCGTAGAGGAGATGCTTACGGTAAGAACACGCTAATTGTGTTTTCTTCTTCTTCTTCTCCTCTTTTCTCTCTTTTTCTCTCTTATTTTAGGTTTAATGAATTAAAAAGTGGCTGAAAAGTGTTTTAAGAAAACTGTTTTGGAAAAGTTTGTGGAAGCGAAGCTATTTGGTCCCCAAAGTTCTAAAAGTTAACTATTAATCAAAATTACTAATTTACTCCTAAAAAATAATCAATCTTTAGAAACAAAACTATTGAGTCCTTTTTATTTATAAAATTAGTAACAGGTTTTAAAAATAAAGTTTTTCGGAAGAGTTTCGGTTTTTGGCTAAAAATTGGTCGAGTGACCGGTTTTTGGTAAAATTTGTATAAAACGTTTTTGGATAAATTAAATCATGAATAAAACCATTTATTAAAACTCGGGATGTTACAACTAACCCTCCTTAAAAGAATTTCGTCCCGAAATTTTCTCTCTAAACAGCTATACCCATAAATTATAAACTTCTATAAATAAGGCCATAAAAATTTTAAACGTACAATTCGTGACATAATTAAAGAAATAGCATACGCAGGGTTCACAACCCGTAACAACTCTATAACTCAGATGAGATAAACTCCAAATAATGCACACCATGTAAGAGTAACCGCCTGTATACAATATCTAACAGAATAAAAGACAACAATGTAAAAGAAGCGGCGGCAACATAAAAGAAAATAAAGTAAACTAAGCTGAAATGCTTCTACCTCAACAACTGCATAACATCTACAAAACTCAATTAAGGTAAACACCTATATGCAATATCATACATAATAAAAGACACGCAACAACTCCGTAAACTCTAGGCGTTACAACAAAAATAAACTCCAAAATCTAGGTGTTACAAGTATCAGGAAAGGACCATTTAACATTTTTACTACTCCATATCAGCATCCGGCCAAAAAAACGATGATATTTTAAAAACGCAATTTATTTAGCTTTAAAATATAAGAGTTGCGATAACTTCTTCATTTCTCTAACGTATTACAAGGAAATTTTAAAAAAGAAGTTGATTCATTCTTCGTTTATTGTGCTTGATAACAATTGTAATTGCAAATAAACAACTAAGAGATGCAGTTATATTTTTTTATTCGACTGTCTCTCGTGCCAAAAGAGGATAGTTAACCAACGCCATTAACTAAGATGAGAAATGGTGGTTATAGCAATGTCCGCTAGGTGTTGCATGATTTCATTCCTTAAAGTTAGCGGTGATTTGAGCCCTTTTAAGAATGAATCTTCACAATAATAGGCATTAACACCAGCACCTTCGATGTAATCTCTTGAAGTCGGATAAGCTTTTAATTCTAGTTCTATAATCGCATGTTGCAAGGAACGAGCAACCTCTGCATACACACTAGAGCACGTACTCAAAACAAACTTCATTTCTTTATCGGTGGTTATCCTTGATAAATAATTAATTTTATTAATGGTACCATTTCCATACTTTTCAGCAGATTCGAGAATAAAACGAGAAAGATCTGCAACATCTGCCTTGGCACTACGAGGATCTGATCTTAGTGTCGACTCACACAATTCAACATAATGAGTTTTTTCGCAGGTTTGAGTAATCAGATCGGCCTTGCTTGAACTAATTGTGTTTATGAAAACAAGAGCAAGAAAAATATTTCCGATGACAATTTTTGTATTCATTGCTAGAAAAGAGAAATATACCCACAGAAAGGTTTCGCCAGTTACAAGTATTGGACAAACTGTCAAACACACACATATATATAAGAACAAGGAATTTATTGCCATTGATGTGCTTTCAGTACAAAATCATATAATATATAGTGTCATTTATTTATTTCTATTATTATGTGATGGAAGGAAATCACAACCGTATCAAGAGAATAACAATTGAAAACTACACACAACATGTTAGTTTTAATCACTAAAACTTTCGTATTTGATTACAAGATAAGAGAAAAACAAATATTTTATTGCTTGTTTTGTAGTATATCCGAGTCATTTGTGATTCAGTGCATTCCACTAGCAATAAGTATTAAGTAATACTTCATAGACAAAATGCATGTTAGGAAAAGGCATTTGAAGCAGGAAATAAACGAGTAATAAAAGGTAAAATATGATCTAGCTCGTTTAACAGGGAACTTAGATTTTAAAAAAATCAAGAAAATTTATTTTTAAAAGTTTCCATATGCGTGATAAATCTGGTAGGATGTCGTAAAAGAAAATGTTTAAGCGTGAAAGGATATAAAAAAATATACTACTAAGGCTGATCGAGTGAAACAATTGTTAAACCATAATAAGAAATTAAAGCTAATTAGTTCATTATTGGTTGTTAAAAACTTCAAAACCCTGGTAAAACCATTGGCTATGGATACAAATTAAGCAATCATTGATATGCATTATAGAGTTTTCTATTTATTGTTAACATATATATTCATGTATTTCTGCAATTGAGTTTTGTTAACTGTTTAAGGACTTTGGTTCCTTTAGTTTCTAAACAATCAACATGAACATACGATTTATTATTTTCAATAAAATTAGCGCTTGTTTTTAAGTATGCCTATTCAAGTTTATGGTTTTGTTTAAGGGAAACCTGCAATAAACTTCCATAAACTGTGAACATTTTACAAATAACCTTTATAAACTTGCAGCAATACCCAAAAGACTATCTAAATTTTGCAATTAACCCACACAATCGGTATTAAAAAGGGCATAGTATTATGTCCCTTAGTCTATTTTGGTTATTTTGACACATGCATTTGTCAATAGATATTCACATAAGTTGGCAAAAAGAGTCATACATAACCAATTTAATATCAAAAAACTCTTATTAAAGCAAAAACAAACTGTATCGTCTACTCAGACATTTATTTGTTAATGGATTCAATTATAAATAGAAATAATGTAGAAATAATATAAAAATAATTTTTTTCAAAATAGAATAATGTACAGAGATTCGCGTCCGTTAGGACTTGTCATAATGGAATAAATTGGAATTTTTTTGAGATTGCTCTTTAGTCTTTATAACTATACTCACAATTAAACCGAACCGGCCTAGTGAGCACAAATTGGACGATAAAAAAACAGAAGTGCAAAAGTGTAATTAGTTATTAAATGAGGGCGTCAACTTGTAAAATCCCCAGAGTATAAAAATTACTTTGTTAGCAGTATTTAAAAATAAAAATAAAAATAAAAATAAAAACTTCCTACGATAATCAAAAGGAAATAAAAAACGGCTTATCCTCTTGCAATAATTCCCGCCTAGTTTTCGTGTTAGTTTTTAGCTCTCTCTCTCTCTCTATATATATACATAGATATTACTTAAATATGTATATATTCTCCGGTACCAAATATTTAGCCTTTGTTTTCATTTAGTGCATACCAACTGTTTGTGTTAATGCCTCACAAACATATAGCTTAATAGAAAAAAAACACAGTTTTTTTTTTAATTTTAAATTAATTGCAGAATAGGTTTAGATTGAGTCCAATTATTAATATGCTATCCTAATCCGATTATTAACCCCCGTTTTCTATTTACTCTCACTCTAGTTACTCAACTTTTTTGCATAACTAGACTTTTTTGGTCGCCCCTTAATTGTTATGAATATGTTGACTCTCACCCGGATTATCTCAGCTACAAATACCCATGTGGGTTATTTTTCATTAGTGATTAATCCCGTCGTTTGTTGTCTTTCGTTAACTTCCAAAAGGTCTTTCTTTTGTAAAAGCTTTGACCGTTATTATTCTATGCCTTGTCGTAATTCGAGTCCTTTTACTAGCAAACGAAAGATAGTTAAGTTTAGTGATTTTGTACGAAGAAACAAACATTTTTCGCTTTATCATACTTACTCGAAACCCCCACCCAAATCCGTTAGGCAGCGAATCAATAAAAGGTTGAAAATTGCTACGAAACCCGTTGTTAATGAATCGAAACTTAAGCGGGTCCAATCAATGCTCCCGCCGAGATTCACTCCCGTTGAGTTGCATAATGTGATAGCCCTCGTTGAGGATTCTCTCGTATGTTTTGAACTTTTCAAATGGGCTTCTGAAAATCGTAGGTTTAAGCATGACGTGAATACGTATCACATTATAATTAAAAAACTCGGAGCCGCAAAAATGTACGAAGAGATGGATGAAATTGTAAATGATGTGCTTGCTACTCCGGACATTGGTTCCGAGGCATTATTCAATACGATTATCTATTTCTTTACTCAAGTTCGGAAACTGACAAAGGCTGTTAATGTGTTTACCTACATGAGGGATCGTAAGGATGAGAACTATAGGCCTTCTTTAAGAACTTATAATCTCCTTTTCGCCGCGTTTTTGAGTCGGGGTTATAATACATATGTTAATCATATGTATATGGAGACTATTAGATGCCTTTTTAAGCAGATGGTGGACGACGGAGTAGAACCCGATATTTTTTCGTTAAACTCTATGATAAAAGGATATGTTCTTTCGCTGCACCTAAATGATGCGTTGAGAATATTTAATCAGATGGGTGTGATGTACAAGTGCCTTCCTAATTCATTTTCTTACGATTATTTAGTACATGGTCTTTGTGCCCAAGGAAGAACTAAAAATGCGAGGGACTTGTTTGATGAGATGAAGAATAAGGGTTTTGTTCCAAGTGATAAGTCGTATAACTCGCTCGTCAACTCATTATCGATTGTTGGAGAAGTTGACGAGGCCTTGAACCTTTTGTGGGAAATGGGCAAAAACCGGAGAAATGCAGATTTTATCACATTTGAGACGGTTTTAGATATGATGTTTCAAAGTCATGGGTATGGTGATGCAAAGAATTTGTTGAAGAAGTTCCGAGGGGAGAAGCTTGTAGATGATCAAGGTTACAAGAAGTTAATGATTAAACTTGAGAAGAACCGCAAGAGTTGGGCTGAATAATCAGGTACAAAGTCAGTTATGTTATCTGTGATCATATGGATTCATTTGTATGAAACACAACAAGAGTAGATTTAGGCTTTGAAAATTGGCAAGTGAGCATTTGAAAATTTAGCTTTTATCTAACCAAACTATAGTTAAGCGAGAGCATAGTTTTGTATGGAGAACTCTTATTTTGTATGTTATGAAAATATTGGCTTGGTTTTCCAATTTGTTAGCTTGCAAAGTCTCGGTTTTGCAGTCATAATCTCCCCCTAGGCTGATCACATTTGTCTTGTACAGTTATAGTGAGCAATGCCATCCCTTCTCCTGCCTAAGCAAAAGCAAAGTTCAAATAATTTTCAACATTCTCACTGTAAACTTTGGGATTGACAATAATTGTAAGAGCATCCGTATCTGATTTCTCAAAACATATTTTTCTTTAAAATTTGATGATTATGGTATAAAAAGTGACATGCATCAGCAACCCTATAAATTCCTTAAATTTAAGAAAACACAAAATTCACCTTATATATAAGGAAGTTACATGATTCCCTACATTAATATAATAGTAATAAACTATTATGGGGTCCACATTTTTATGGTTGTAATATTGTTATGATTATTAAATGATAATAAACAAATAAAAAGAAATAATGTAGGGTTATTATAAGAAAATTAATAAGGAATCTGGAATTTTGTGTAAATGTAAACGGTTCCTTAAAATATAAAAAAGTTGTTAGGTTTGAGGAAATGGTTGAGGTAACCGGTACGGATGCTCTAAGCCCATGTAAAATTTAAAAGATACGGTGAGGACTTATTAAAATTGAGAAAATACATAAATAGTTTGCTTCGCAAGTTAATTTAGAGTTGTTTGGTCGCAGCTTATAAGCTCTGTTTAATTTATCAAATTTTGGTCAATATCTGAACTGCGTTCGTTTTACCAGCTTACAAGCTTAGCTTTTCTGCCTTTCAAAAAAGAAGCTTAGCTTTTTTGGTTTTTTTGCACCGCATAATTCGTCAGCAACATAATCTTCAAATGGAAATTAGACCTCTTTCAAAATATTGGAAACAGAAATTAGACATCATAAAATATGGGGTTAGTAATACTTTTCATAATCATCAATAGTCAAAGAGGTTGGATTTTTATATTACACTTTTTCTGAAAAAACGCACAAACCGTAAAAAAAATCTACAGTTTACAGTCTTTTTATGCAAACCGTATATTTAATGTACAGTTTGCACAAAATACATGCAAACCGTACATTAATACATGCAAACTGTACATTAACTGTACGGTTTGCATGTATTTTGTGCAAACCGTACATTAAATGTACGGTTTGTATGTATATTTCAGAAAATTACAAATCAGTCCCTGCATTTCGTAAAAACTCTATATTGGTCCTATCAATTAAAATACAGAATATTTTTTACAAACATACAAATCAAACATACGAATCAAATTAAACTTACGAATTTATAACGTACAAATCAAACATACGAATCAAATTAAACTTACGAATTTATAATATTCCAACTCAGAATAAAACTTACAAATCAAACATAGAAATCAAATACAAAAAACACAAATGTGCATTTATTTATTTTTGTAACGACTAAATGATTTAAAGTTGGACGTAGGGAGCATTTTTCCCGCCGATGTTAATCTATCCGATGACGGCTCAGTAGACTCTTCGATTTCGTTTAGCTCCGTACGCCGTCTCTGTCGATGCTGCGAATCTGGATGCAGAGCACGCTCGTGGGATGTAAGTGTCAATTCTCGACTCCAACTGTCGTACGACCCAAATGATTGTCTATGATGATCAAACGGAACATCATCCTGAACGTAGTCCGACCCAGCAAAAGAAGCACGACGACCATGACCGCTTGAACTCGGACCCGGACCCTGATCTGTAGTCGGGGGTCGACCTCCACTCGATCTTCTACCCCCGCTACTCCCGCCGCTACTAGATTCGCCTTCCCCTCTGCCTCTTTCGTCGGGACGCCGACAACTTGAAGCCCTAGTGTAAGTTTTTGGGTCGTAACGTAGGTCGTCATCACCATCGTCTTCGTCGTCGTCATCGTCATCCTTCTCATCCGAATGTTCATCAGCTGACCCATACGGATTCATTCCCATTTCAGCGAACTCCGCACGTAGTAAGTCCACGTCCGTTTTCATTTTCGCCCGTTTGAACGAATTGAAACTGCGGCGCAACATCGCTTTCTAAAAAAAAAACAATAAAAAATGATTTATTAGTATTGAAATATACAAACAAAAAAATAACAAAAAAATATTAATGAACTTTAACTAGTTGTTACCATTTTATTGAGCAGACCCGTATGCTCCCGGAAACCGTGAGATGGCCGGGCAAGTTCAGGTGAGTTTATAAAGATGCGGGTCCTCTCTCTATACCATCTCATGTAATCCGGTGACGTCCCCGTACCAAATTCGCCGTTAACAAGCCGGTTGTGACGGTTATTCCACACGGTTATAAACTCTGCAAAAAGTGCAGGCCAATCGTGGTTTTGCCCAATCCCATATCTTCTATCCTTGTCGTGACCCTGTCTGAGTTTTCAAATATATG
This sequence comes from Primula vulgaris, assembly GCA_963920805.1. Classification (NCBI taxonomy): domain Eukaryota; kingdom Viridiplantae; phylum Streptophyta; class Magnoliopsida; order Ericales; family Primulaceae; genus Primula; species Primula vulgaris. The sequence continues at coordinate 27,839,160 of OY987219.1, forward strand.
TAGGGACCCGCTGAACAAAACCGAACTGTCTCATGAACCTGTACTCGGGGTGGAACTCAATCTTCTCATTACAAATGAGAGGCACAGAACAATGCCAAATATAACGGCACCGCGTGCAGTATTCCGGATAGTCATCGAGATTCCCGTAAGGTTGCCACACTATCTGTAATCAGCAAAATTATTATTAGAATATGTAAACAAGGGTTTAAAAATAATAGTAATAAATTCTGCGAACATAAGACCAATGCAAACATATACAACATATAATACGTAAGTTGCATGTAGGAAATAATAAAGTTAAAATTTACCTGTTCATGCGACATATTGTCAAACTGGTCACATATGTGGACCACATTATGTCCGTAGACATATGGCTTAAGGTTAGTTTGCCTCCAAATCTTCCATCTGTAATATACAAACAAAACCCGATAAACAATAAATATAAATAAGATAAGTAAATGATAGATGACACAATAAAAAAAACACAAATCCAATACAAAACTAAATAATATCATACCTGTAACCGAGGGGGAACCTAGGCCAGCCCTCAGGTGGCTCGATATCTTCCGGCAGCTCTTCACATGGTCTAACCGGCAGTAGTCTGGTCATCGCGTACATATCGAGAAACATCACCGCACCGCTTATTCCGTTTGCCTTACCACGTACCAACTTGCATAGATTAGTCTCTAACCAGGCCAGAAGAGCTGATCCCCAACTATACTCAGCACATGTGTCAAAATCCTCCAGAAATGGCAGAGGCCATAGTGGAATCTGATCACTGCTCTTATCTGAAAACACATGTGCCCCCAGTAATAATAACATGGCAGCCCTAGACTGATATAGCAAACGCTCCTCACCAGGGTTGGGGGTAATTCACCAAAGATGTGTAACATCCAATCAAGTTTAACTGTCAAACAGTTTGTATCCACTTGATTGTCAGCCGGTTTAACACCCAACAAACTCTCTATCATATCTAACCTGCTCGCGCTGTTATCATTCCGCTCCGATCGGGTAACAGCAAGACCATCCATCCTGAGACCAAACATAATCTCTACATCCTGTAAAGATATCCCCAACTCTCCACCGACAAAATGGAACGAGTGCGTCTCATCACGCCACCTATCAACTAAGGCTGTAAGCAAGCCTCGGTCTACGGTATAATTCCCTATAGTGTGAATATCGTAAAAAGCAGTACTAATCATATTTTGAACTACTCTGTCAGGCGTCGGTATCTGCCAACTATAATTATAAACCCTAATCTTATGGGCATCTCCTCTACCCACTTCTCTTCCAGCATCCCAAGTCTGATTAGAAATATGACCGGTCTGTCGTAAAATGCCCAACCTGCCTTTAATCTGTGGACCTGGCTCTGTCATCCTAACTATTTTTATTTTTAACAATAAAAACAACATAAGAAACATACACATTTAATGATAACCAAACAATTATTTTAATTATCTAATTAAACAATGATAACCAATTAATGATAATCAAATAATGATAACTATTTTTATTTTTAACAATAAAAACAACATAAGAAACATACACATTTAATGATAACCAAACAATTATTTTAATTATCTAATTAAACAATGATAACCAATTAATGATAACCAAACAATGATAACCAATTAATGATAACCAAATAATGATAACTCAATGATAACCAATTAATGATAACTAAATAATTATAACTCAATGATAACCAATTAATAATAACCAAAGAATGATAACTCAATTATAACCAAACAATGATAATTCAATTTTTTAATCATAACCAAACAATGATAACTCAATTTTTTAATCATAACCAAACACATTTAATGATAACCAAACAATGATAACTCAATTTTTTTATAAAACGGATAAAATATCAACAACCCCAATTTTTATTGGTGATTTGGGCAAACAAACTAATTAAAAAACATAATTTTATAAAAACCTCTAATTTTCAAAACGGGTAAATATTAATAAAGCGTAACAATTTTTATTTTTCTCAATCAAAACAAATAACCATCGTAAACATGTAACATCATAACCAAACCATTAGTAATAAATATCTAAATAAACAAATTTGAATAAAAACCCTAATTTTTTTATTAAATGGGACAAATATCAACAATTATTATAATTTATATAATTAATATAAACAAACAACAAACAATTATATATAGCTAAGTGAATTATGGATTTGCATATTTTATATATTTTTTCCTATTTTACAAATTGAAATTACACATTGAAATTACACATTTTTCCTATTTTTTCCTAATTTCAATTTGTAAAATAGGAAAAAATATATAAAATATGCAAATCCATAATTCAAGCGGTCATGGTCGTCGTGCTTCTTTTGTTGGGTCGGACTACGTTCAGGATGATGTTCCGTTCGATCATTATAGACAATCATTTGGGTCGTGCGACAGTTGGAGTCGAGGATTGACATTTACATCCCACGAGCGTGCTCCGCATCCAGATTCACAGCATCGACAGAGACGGCGTACGGAGCTAAACGAAATCGAAGAGTCTACTGAGCCGTCATCGGATAGATTAACATCGGCGGGAAAGATGCTCCCTACGTCCAACTTTAAATCATTTAGTCGTTACAAAAAAAAATGCACATTTGTGTTTTTTGTATTTGATTTCTATATTTGATTTGTAAGTTTTATTCTTAGCTGAGTTGGAATATTATAAATTCGTAAGTTTAATTTGATTCGTATGTTTGATTTGTACGTTATAAATTCGTAAGTTTAATTTTATTCGTATGTTTGATTTGTATGTTTGTAAAAAATATTATGTATTTTAATTGATAGGACCAATATTGAGTTTTTACGAAATGCAGGGACTGATTTGCAATTTTTTGAAATATACATACAAACCGTACATTTAATGTACGGTTTGCATAAAAACACTGTAAACTGTAGATTTTTTTTACGGTTTATACGTTTTTTCAAAAAAAGTATAGTATAAAAATTCAACCTCATAGTCAAAGCATTACAATAACAAAAAAGAAATCATTTACTCAATAGTGATCTAAGTGACGTGTGATCTAGTGACGTTCATACATGACATACAATGAAATTATACGTTTTGGATTCATGCATATACAGGTGTTTGACAAAATAGGAGTGCATCTGTTATCCACTTGTAACTTTTCAGACTATTAAAATCTTAACCACTCGTACCAACCTGAAAGTGTCAAATCAAATGCAATCAAAAACAAGCACGTTATACATGAGCAACTTGGGTTGGATAAAAGTAATCCAATGACGGTCCTATATATATATATTAGCGGATCTGTCCACCCGATAGGTGTGAATCTAAAAAAAAAATATTTAACCCGTTATGGTAGAATTTTTGACGAAGTAATGAACAATTAAAATAGTACCTGTAGAAGAGAGAGCAAATTATTCAATGAAAATAAAGTGGAATCCCGTTTCAGGAGAGAGGGAGAGAAGAGAGATAAATAATTACGGTAGTTTATGATTTTAAATTAAAGTTAGATTAGATAAGAGTAAGATAAGTTATTTTTTATTATTTTAAATTTTAAATCAGAGAGCAGTTAAGTTTTTGCTATTTTTGTAATTTATATAATTATGGGGGTTTTTTGTAAATATTTTTTCAAGCCTTCATAAGGGGTCTTCACATAAAGTAATAGTAACATATATATATATATATATATAGTTCTATTATAATAATTCAACCCAAGCGAAATGAGACTGACCAATTTAACAAAAAATTTTCAAAAATATTTCTACACCTTTATATTAATTACAATAATACCATATTTCCATAAAAATATAAAAAGTAAAAACTAATAAAATTATTTATCACTTTTTAACAACCAAACATTTTTTTAAATCTTAAACCATGTTTTTTTTTTGTATTATCCACGTATTTATATCATAATTATACATATTTTTTATATTTTTATTGCATTACGCGCCGCACACATAACGCGTGAGGTACAATTAGTAGTGTATATATATATATATATATATATATATATATATATATATATATATATATATATATATATAACAGGAACATAGTTGCACCTTGGTAAAGAGAGAAGTTTAACCGGTATTTTGCTAGGGAGATTCTCTTTTGAGGACTCAGATTTCTCATCTGAGTCTTCATTTTACTTATTTGAGGATCTGGTTAAAAAACAGGTCCACGTCACATCTTATTTTTATTTATTTTTTTAATTCATTTCACTCAATTTTATTACAAAATAAATAACTCTAGCACCCCTTTATTACATATCTTTACACTTCATTTATGTACAAAATAAATAAATTTAGCCACTCCATCACACTATTAATTAATACATTACTCTGTTTTTTTTTCGTTTAAACTAAATACAAAATTAAAATATTTTATAATCATAATATTATATCAAGTTAACATTTTCAAGTAATTTATATTTTGCACTTTTTTATTTATTAATTTTGTTACTTCCGAGTAAATAATTAAATTGTCCCCAAAACCCTACACGTCATTATTTTCTTCCATCTTTACCTACCCACATTTAACCGGGTTAACTTGAAAGTGGTTAAATAAATATGGGTAGGTAAATGTTTTATGTGGGTAGGTAAAGATGGAAGAAAACAATGACATGTATGGTTTTTGAGGACAATTTAATTATTTACTCGGAAGTAACAAAATTAATAAATAAAAATGTGCAAAATATAAATTAATTGAAAGTGTTAACTTGATATAATATTATGATTATAAAATATTTTAATTTTGTATTTAGTTTGAGTGGAAAAAAAAACAGAGGAACGTATTAATTAATAGTGTAATGGAGTGACTAAATTTATTTATTTTGTAGATAAATAAAGTGTAATAAAATATAATGAAGTGGTGTTAGAGTTATTTATTTTGTAATAAAATTGAATGAAATGAATTAAAAAAATAAATAAAAATAAGATGTGACGTAGACCTGGTTTTTAACCAGATCGTCAAATAAGTAATTTGAGGAGTCAAAAGAGACTCGCCCATTTTGCTAGGCAGGAGAAAGTTGCAAAGAAAGGCTTACTACGCAGGAGAGATGACACTGCTGGGAAGATGTCTGATGAGACGTCATAGCAACGACAGTGTTATCACTTCTGCATAGTTAACCTTCACTTTGTCGTATGTACTACGATATCTTTGAGAAAAAAGCATTGCATGTTGAAATAGTTTTGCAGGTTTTTCCAAGATGAACTCATTTGAAGTTGAGCAGAGTTGTCGATATAATCCATTCATGAGGAGAAATATGGACATTGAAAGTTAGTACTTCTCCTTTGTGATTCTGATTACTTTTGTTTTTAGTTTTATTAATTCCGCTTTTAATTTCAATACTTTTCTCAAACCGATGAATACATAAGCATTAAGCAGAGATGACTGAATGAGGTCGTATAAGTAGTTGTATTTTGTATATATGTAGTGTGTTTCAAATAGTCAGATGATTTGAAGAATATGTTTCTAGGACTTGCACTTCTTCAACTACATTGTTCTCTACATCTCGTTTGAAATAAATAAAAACTGTGCTTCTCTATCATACGATTTCTAGGATTTTTGTATGTGTCGTAATAAGCTTCTTTCACCTATTGTTGACCAGAAGGGAAAACAATTCTTGTTTGTTAAGGTCCTTTCTTGTATTGGCATTTCAGAACTGGAAAGGGATCTCTAGTTAAGATCCTTTCGTCTTGTTTGTTTCTTTCGTCACTGAAGATCCATCCTTGCACAGCCTATGATTTAATTTTTCTTTTCATCAAATTTTTTAGGAAGTTATAATTATTTAAATATATGATTTTCTGTAATTTGCTTCAACTTGCGAGTTCGGTAAGGTAGAATAAATTGGGTGTTCTACTTGTACCAGTTGGGAACAGTAAAAGAAAATAATTTGACAAATTAATAGAAAGCACCCATAAATAGTTTGTAGTCGAATTAGATTGGAGTCCCTATTGTTAACAACATATGAGCTTGTTTCTCCCCAGCTTTTAAGCATATCATCTGGCTTATTGAAGCTACCGACGAAGTTCAACACGTCTTATAAGCCGGAAATAAGGTGTCGATGCTACCAAACAAACTCATAGTATAGTCATCTTCCCAGTTCTATATATTTATTGTCATTCTGCAACTTGCTGCTACTATCTGTCTCTCACTGCTAATAGAGATTCCTATACTCAACCTGCATGTTCAGATTGTTTAATGTACTCAATTATTGATCTCTAACATGAAAGTATACTAATAGAAGAACAATGGTGAGATCATATTAATCGTTCTCCATATGAATAAGCTTTTATTGTACTATGGTTTGGAACTTCGGATTATGTACTGCTGAACGCTATTTCGTGAACTATAGCGCAATATAGCGCGTTTTTTAAAATAATGGTAACTAGTGATTGAAAACATTGTACGTATTTGTATTTAGGAACAAATTGTATGTGAAATACTAGTTTTTGCCCCTTTGAGTATCATACAGAAGAAAATGCATAATCAGAATAAACTGTTAGCAGAACTATAATCGTTCCAACACGGAACCAAATTCCATACAGGGGTGCAGTACTACCAGACAACTCCCTAATAGCATATGTTCTGTCATTTTGATGCTAATTTCAAGCTCAAACCAATATGTTTGAAAACAAAACTTTTGATTTTCACATTCAAAGTAAGGAAAAAATATCTTGTGATCCATGTTAACAAATGGGAGTAAAATTTAAGCATATCAGAGTATAAAAATCCAAATGAACCATAATAGTGCGCCATTATAGGGCGAAGCATATTCCTCACAAGAAACTTGTTCAAGATTAAGATGCATCAAACTCGATATTCGACAACTAATAAACTTCCAAAAGTATATTACAAAAGTAAGCATACATGAGCACACTACCAAGAGCCTTCGGCACCAACAGTTGGGTTCTTAAAAGCAGAGTAGTTCCAGTTAGTCTTCAATGCATAGGGCTGAGAAATAGTTACACCCTCTTCCGTTAGCTTTGCAATCTGCATTTTCCAGGCATACAAACATCATCATCAGGATGAGGGTTAATTCTTTCAATTAAAATTTATACAACTTCGGGGGTAAAACTCTATATACTGATTTTAAATATGTATAAATGTAGGGACTTGACTGCAAAGCTAAAGCAGCAAAGTTGCCATGGATTCTTGAATAATTAACTGGTCTTAATTTGCACCAATCACCAAAAAAGTGATCTGCAATTTACCTCTCACATGCAACAGAACTTTGGGTGTTAAAAGAACCATGGCTCAACTTAATATTAAAAACGGAAAATATTACTATGAGAAAACCATGTCACAGAGGAAATGGAAACCTTACATATGACTTCCAATTTTTGCTCCTTCAAAGTTTCTAGATGCAAAATAAGAAAAATTGTGGGGAACTTTTTAGACGCAAAACCAATTTAAATTTTAAACTACGATGATGGACCAAAAGGCAAGCAGACATGGCATATAAGGTTTTAGGCCAAAGTCACCACAACTAAGAGATTCACAAATAATGGTCGTAAACAGGAGCAACTAGAGAATCATTTATTACTCGTCACAAATCACTTCCATACATTTAACTCACTAGAAACCTCATAGCATTTTTACAGATCTGCGTGACGACTCAAACATTTTGCTTATAACCTAAACAATTTGATCGTGTCAAAATATTGTTTTGGTAGCGATGAAAATTGAGAGCATTCCTGCTCCATCGCCACTATACCATGTAAACAAACCAAATACATAACGAAGGGCATATGAAAAAATATAACTTTATTTGACAGATCAAGATAGTAATTAAAAAGATGCCTTCCGAGAGAGAGAGGACCTGAAGCTTGTTGACAGCTGATCTGTCACGGTATAGAAGCACACGCATACATTTCTCTAGTAGTCTAACCCCATCTTCAAAACTCAAATTCTCATGCCATTCATCACGGAGAATTGGCCTTGCGAGGTGATTTCCATATCCAGTTGCAACATGATTGTCTTCAAAATGAACACCAATCATACTAACCTTCACATTTATTTTATTTTATTATCAGATTAAAGTACTAGTATCCGGCATAGCAAAAGATAAAGAAAATAAAAGTGCACTAATTACCGTTCCGAGATATTTTTGCCCATTCTTCACACCTCCAAGTACGAGTGAGTTCCAAAAAGGGTCGAACTTGTTGCGACGGTTATACATCACACGAGTCAAATAGTTGTGAACTTCTTTAGGTCCAAGAGAGTTACCATCATCCCACATATCATCCTTTAAGCTGTTGAATTTACAATGAGAATAATATTACGACTAGAATATCATAATTTAAAAAGTAATTCAGATAGACTGTCAATGATGTTTACTAACAGGGAAAATCAGCAATATTTAAAGCTTACACCAGGTCATCAAGGTAACGCATTATTTCCTGAAAGTCACTTATTTCTCCGCTTGCACCAAGTAGGGAGTGTTTACCAACTGGCTTAATTCTCTCAATGCTTTTGTAACGTATGGTAGATCCATAAGAACCTGCAAATTGAAGATTTTATTAAAGTGAGAGAATACCTAATAAAATTCCAATTTCCAAATAAATAAACATACAGAAAGATGGTTTGTCTACTGGAAGAAACCTCACAACTAAAAAGCATACACAAATTGAGGATCTACCTCCCATATCAGCAGCAATGAGAACGCCATCCTTGTATTTGATCCCAACTACAGAAGTTCCCGTCACATATGGATAACTACACAGAAAGAGTCAGCAAATAATGTGCGGTCAACGATTAACACTTACAAAATCAGATAAAACGTGAAATTTTGGCATGACCATCGCTCATATTTCATTTCTGATCTATATTTGCAAGAAAAAAAGTGTCCGATCCTTTTCTTTTTTCCGTACACAACATTTTCAAAAAAGTATGGCCCATGCCACCCATGAATAACAGACAATCTTTGCACATGTTTGCACTCCCTTCTCAACATCTCACAGTTTTAGATAATTAAGTACATCACCAATTTCATACAATCCTCAGCTCTGGAGAATGAAAGAATCAATGAATAAAAAAACTAGGTTCTTAGGCTTTTCTTCGTTCCTAGGAGCTTGTATTGTATGTTTGATCATGGTTGTATTAATGATATGGGTTGTCAAAAGTGTTTCCGGAAGAATTGTCTTGCGGATTTATGCAATGAGTCCAATTGGATTACTAGGACAATAATCCATAACATTAAAAAAAAATTTGTAATGTCTAAGATAAATTGTAGTAGTTGATTTAACTTGACACAATCCTTCCAACTTGCAACCATCACATTCAGCTAGATAATTTAGGTTGGAAATTTCGTCCCCCAGCAGAAATATAAACATGCCAATAAAACAGACACACACACCAGACTAAAGTTGACATGGAGTTAAAATTTATCGAGTCAACTTCCTAAATTTAAGAAATTTACTAATCTATACTCGAGCAGATTATCTTTCCTCAAAGTTCACTGAATCATATTCCTAACAAGTGGTACATAGAATCAGCCAACTTTTCAACTATCAAATTTCAAAAAATTCTAGACTTCTGTAGGTAAGATTATATATTTGGTACAACAAGTCCCTTATCAAATTTACGCATCAACATTGTATTTAGGTTAGGAGAAATACCCACAACATGATTACAGATATTACATATATCTTTACTGAAGCAAAAAAAAAACAAGTAATAGCGAAGAGACGGGAGTAGCACACAACAAAATACGCAATTCCAAAAAAAAAAAGGCGTTTTCGCTATCCTATCAGTCCATTCTAAACAAATATCCGATACTCCAAATTCTTGTAATTATACATTTCACCTAGTTATTAACCCGGAAAATAATTCTAAAATTAAAACACCACTCAACAATCCAGAGTTTACATTCACTACAATTTTACCAAATTTCCAAGACTACTAAACTCTTCAAGACCAGTAAAAAAATTCAAAACTTTGCCTTTAATATCATCTATAGTCATTAAATTAGTATACCAAACTTTCCCTCAAAAGACTTTTCAATAGCCCTAAATGTTAATCCCTTTATAAATTATATACATATATAAATATATATATATAGAGAGAGAGAGAGAGATGGGAAAATACAGTGTTCTCTCGGACGCTGTTTGAGAAACGAGAAAGTTGTTATCATTAGCTGGATTTGATTCGACCAACTGCATATATATATATATACATACAAATTCTATAAATTTCCACATTTATGTATCTATATATAGAGATTAAAGTGCAGATAACAAAAAATTAGTAGATGTGTACTTACGTTCATAATTAGAGTGTGTGTTTGCGATCTGAGTGAGAAAAAAAAAAATTTATGTTTTTGTGTTTGTTTGTTTGTTTGTTTGTTTCCCTTTCAACAAGAAAACTAAAGCCAATATGGGTCGGGTTATGTTTCTGAATTAAGTGGGCTTGCCCATTCAACCAGTGTGAATTTTGAGCCTATACCATTTTGAAACAAAACAAAATTTGAATTATTGCTTCAATACATTTTTTTAGTTTTAAGAAAAAATGACAATTTAATATATATTTAGAAATTTATTTATAAAAAATTTGATTGTTTTGAATTTTGATGATTTTTTTTTAAAAAAAGTACATATTTTGTTAACTTATTTACAAATAGGTACATGTGTCATTAACAAATCCAAAAAATAAAATTAAAATTAAAAAAAAACCAAAATTTTAAAAAATAATTTTTTTATACAAAAAAATCCTGTTCAATCCTGTATTTTTAATTCTGTTTGATCATGTCTAATCATGTTCAATCATGTTCAATATTGTATGTCTAATCATGTTTAATCTTATCTAATCATGTCCAATCATGTTTGATATTATGTATAATTTTTTAAATATTTTTTTCGATTCTTTCGATTTTTTTGATTTTTTTTTATATTTTTTGTTATTTTTACCTAATTGTTAAGAAGTACACATATGTAAGTTTTTTTTTATAATTAAGTTAATTGGTATATATATATATATATTTGTAAGTCTCCATTCTTTTTAATAAACTTATTTAAATTTTAGAGTAAATATACAAAGAGTTTCAAATCTGTTGGCCCGTGTGGCTAAACTTAGAGGGGGTGAATAAGGTTTATGGCGATTTTCGCCTAATTAAAAATTCTAAACAACTAACACCCAACTTATGCAAGTTCTAAACTTAAGCGTTTAATATACTTAATGAAATGCTAGAAATCATAAACGCAAGCAAGAATATAAGCAATAATAAAGTTGCGGAAAGTAAAAGTTTAGGGAAAGAAGATGACACCAAGATTTATAGAGGTTCGGCAAACGGCCTACGTCCTCTCCTCGGTACTACCGAGTAATTCACTATAATTCTTCTTTCGGATTTTACAAACCCTATCGAGCTCAATCGACCGATTGGCTCACCCTCTACCCGGGGTTCCTACTCTTGATACAAGTGCAAGAGAACACGACTACGAGTCTACGACTCCCCCTCAATTTATGAGTACCCGAATGAAAAGACCTAGAGCTTTTAAGCTTCACTTGCTTACAAAGCCTCTACCCGATCACTCGCTCACAATTGAGTTTATAAAACACTCGTTACAAATTTTGTTACAATAATGTAACTACACTCACTATTCTAATTGCTTCTTAAAAAGCTAATTGGTGAGTTGTTGATGATGATCGAGCTTGAATCTCTTTCTCTTTGATTTCCCTCTTTCTCGAATATATTCACCAAAATGGTGATTTTAGGGTTTTTATGAGAGAAGTTGAAGGATGATGTTATGTGTTGTAATTGGTTATCATTGGTGAGTTTGGAGAGAGATTTGAGGTGGTATATATAACAGCAAAGTCTGTTTTTCTGGGTTATGACCGTTGAGGGTTTTAACAGCTATTTTCCAGAATAAGCTGAAAAGCTGTTTTCGAAAACTGCAGAAAACGATCGGTCGTTTTCTACAGTCGATCGGTCGTTTTCCAGAAAACGATCGGTCGTTTCTGAAAAACGATCGGTCGTATATTCGACCTGCTCACTGGAAGAAATCTGTAAAAAATGATCGGTCGTTTTTGTACAGTCGATCGGTCGTCTGTTCTTCTGGCAGTTTTTCGGTCTTCTTCGAAAGCCCATAACTCCTTCGTTTTAGCTCCGATTTTGGTTCCGCTTGAACCTATGGCTTCGTTACCGAATGCTCTATCATTTAAAGACCTGAAATATATGTTTTCTATTTTTGGACAAGACAAGCATTATATCATCGAAATCGTAAAATCATTAAATGCATAATCAACGTTATAATCAAAATCATTATTGAACTCTACGTTCAACAAAATCTAATATGCTTCACTTTTAACAATTGATATATACTCTATCCCAAACTACATCTCCTCTTCGTCGTCGTCGCGGCTTCACCCGAGCATGCCTTCGTCACCATCGTGATTGTTGTGTCCGACATCGTTCTCTCTTGCGTCACGAATATCAATATCTCCTTTCAATATTCGAAGACGTATCATCTTTGTCGCTGCTAGCAAGATCTATTGCGTCGCTATCTCTCTAGTAGTGTTTCTCTCTCTCCGTTCAATCTTCAACGATTTACGTACCCTCGTCATCGTTTCCGGATAGATCAATAATTCTTTCTCGCCTATCTACGTAGCTACCTTTCATCTTATTGTATTCTCAATAATTTTTCTTTCTCATTTCTATCTCTGAAGGTAGCGTTCATCTCATTGTATCTCTTTCTCTTATTTCTCTCATCTATGGCATCGCCCATCGTGGTGGTTTGGATCGCCGGATTCGGTGAGGACATGTTGTATATTTGGTACCGGCGGGGACATTGGGTAAACCTTATACATGAAATAGATATGGAAATTTTATGGATAAAAAGTGGAAATTTGAACAATTTACACAAGTGCAACGGTCTTCTTAAATTAGCAAACATTTTCTAATCGTACCTATAAGGAACAAAAAAAAATCCCATATGATTTTTTTTTTAAAAGGCAACTTGTACATTTATATATTTAGGTTCGATTATTAAGATTCAAACTAAATAAATTGTTTAAAGTTTGTTTTAGGGTTTTTTTTCAAATATATATACACGTACCTATCTTAACATATGTCATGACTTGTGATATCTACTAACTGATTGGTTTATTAAGTTGCAAAAAAAATTTAAAAAGTCGTGTAAATAATATCTTTTTTTCTGACTGAAAGTTAACAAAGTTTGAAAGTAAAAAACTTGCATAAAGTTTAAAAAGGAGACAATACAGAAATTACATATGCCCAATACTTTTCTTCGAATAAGTTTGCTTTTTAATTACAATAATTTTCCGCTTTAATTAGTTCCAAGTGAATTAAGTGTACTTAGAGCATCCACAATATATAGTCATGTTATCTCACTTGTTACATAAATTTTTTAAGTTAACAATCAAAATTTTCTTCACATTAGAGTATTGTATTGTTATATTTATTTTGAATTAAAATAGTTAGCTAACAATGCATTTTTTATCTCCATTAGTTATATTAAATCATGTGTTATATTTATAGATATTAAAAAAATTGTTAGAGATAACAGTGTTTTTAATGTTGTTAATTGATGATGTGCCAAAATAACATTAATTGCAACGCTAACTCTATTTCAAATATTGTACTTCTATTCTAGCTCCATTTTAGTGGAGTTTTACAAAATAACTAATTAATGAGATTTCAATTAATAATTAATTTTAATTAAAATTAGATAACTTTGTTAACTCAGTACACTAATATGAATGTTAAATTTAAGTTACACATGTGTCATTTAACATGCAATTAAATGATAATATGTCAAAGTTAATATTGTTAAAATTAACACGATTATTGTGGAGTCTTTTAGTCATGTTAAATTAACCATTTAATTTAATCTTGTTAAAAATATTATTAAACTTAACAATGTTTTTAATTGATGATTTGGCAAAAAAATTAAACCACTAGCTAATTAACCGTTATTCCACTATATATTCTACTATTTCTTTTCCTTTCCTGATGCGTAGATCTTCTCCTTCGTATAATATATATAGCATCCAATCTTTATTTTAGTTTTACTGTTAATGATGCAATTGTTATGAATTTGTTAGTTCCCCAAAAAAAAATTACAAAATCATAAATCCTTGTATTGTTGTCATTTTTTATTTTGTTGTCTGTCACTTTTTTGGTTGTGTAGTTGTCTTGTTTAGTCAATAATTTAGTAACTGGCAGTGGCATGCAAAATGAAAAAGGTTTTTTCAATCAATTAAATTAAAAAAAAATAATGATATAAAATTAGATTAGTTTGTTAAAATTAAACACTAGTGTGAAACTTAAAAGTAATGTATACATGTGACACTTAAAAAAACATTTAAAATGATGATGTAGGAGCATTCACAATAGTTGTGTTAATTTTAAAAATATTAATTTTGACACATCATTATTTAATTGCATGTTAAATGACACATGTGTAATTTAAATTTAACATTCACATTAGTGTATTAACTTAACAAAGTTATCTAATTTTAATTAAAATTAATTATTAATTGAAATCTCATTAATTAGTCATTTTGTAAATACCCCTAAAATAGGAACTGAAATAGTAATAGTTGAAATATAGTTCACGTTCAAATTAATGATATTTTGCCACATCATCAATTAACAACATTAAAAACATTGTTATCTTTAACAATTTTTTTAACATCTATAAAAATAACACATGATTTAACTTAACTAATTGAGACAAAAAATTATATTTTTACCTAACTATTTTAATTAATAATAAAGATAACAAAATTATTGTAAATGATCTAACCTAATTAACTTGGATGCTCTTAATGGGTCCTTTTCATCTGATGGGCCATATTGGGAGCCTCTACTATAACCAACTGCTAACTTTCAAACCTGGCGCCATGTTCAAACTTCAAAATTAACATTAATACTCGTCATATACTCCTTATATATTTGAGTAACACTGCTGTGAAGTCGGTTCATTATTATTTAGGTGTGTTTAACTTAAAAGCTAACACCTATTAATAAACTTAAATATAACTATTCAAAAATTAATTCAAAATTAAAATTAAAAATACTATAGTTTATATAATCATTTTTTGTATATATTACTTGAAATTACTCTATTCGTAGCAACTGCAACAGGTTATGGAAACTCAATCTGCAAATGCTGCAGAGCATTTGCGTAACATACTTGTTCTAACTTCCAATCTTATTTCCTAATCCTTTCTGAGTTTTAAACTAATTGTTTTTTTTAATCAATGTTTGCGTTTCAGGAAAACATGCAAAATCTCAGCATGTGAAATCGAAATATAACCGAACGACTGAACAGGTATCAAACAAGGCGAACAAACAACCGTTGGTTCAAAGGTGATTCTGTTCTTCCTTTTCTTATGTTTCGTTTGTTTCAGGTTTTGAAATCGTCGAATCGATAATATTCAATGTAGTTTAAAAATTTATAAAACCTGGGACAGTATATACAATATAACTGGAATACAAGGATAAATATTTGTATCATCTGCACCTTTGAGAAATTAAAATAAATTTTACTTGAACTGTGATTAATTTGTAGCTTACAATCCACATAGTTATTTTTACATAATTCTGCCTTGTTTTTATGAGTTAATTGTAGTATTGATCTCTATAGAGTTTCATCCCAAATTATAGTCTTTTCCCCATTTTCCCCATAGTTTAAACTAGTATCAATCGATACTTTAAAAATAAGTGACTTATTTATCATTGTTGTATCCACAAACTTGATTGCAGTGGAATAATTTTATCAGGTGACGTATCGGTGATACATCGATAAAACTCTTTTGGACTCATATGTTTATGCTAATACTTAACTTCTCAAAATCTTAGATTTAAAAGTTAGAACCATTTATTCTAAGGAGATCACATGATATGTCACTTTTCTCATGAGAACCTGGGAACTAAAACTATTGCTATTAAAGTATTAAACCAAGGAACTGGATACTACATTGAAATTATGGGGGCTAATTATAAAATTTCCGTGATATAATAAATCATGGAGTAAATGGATCTGCTCAAATTTTGCTGCAAAACTTATTTTTTGACTAAAAATATCTTCATTCTGCCTTTTATTTTGGCGAAGGCGAGTTTTTGGTACCGCTCGAAACACCAACTTACCGGATAAGGTGGCACCTGAAAAGCCCAAATGGCAAAAACCCTCTCTCAAACCAACTCTAACCACCCCACCCCCAAAAGAACCAGCCAATAAAACCATACGCAAACAAAAACAAATACCAAACAACCCATTTCCTAAACCAGCCCAACATGTACAAACCACTCCACCAATACCAAAAGAGGTCTCAAAAACCAACAAACCCAAGAAAAAGAAGAGCGTAAACTTTTTAGAAGGAGGCGAGGGATCACGGACACCGTATCAGACTGCAGAGAGATGTAGCAAATGCCGGTTCGATAAGATGGAAACTGTGTCGTATTGGCTTGCTCAGGTTAGGACCGTTAGGTTAGCGGAAAGTGTTGGGAAGCACTTTGTATCTGCTGGGCTTTTAAGCTTGTTTTGGAATCTAAGGCCGAGGTAAATGTAATGTTACTTGTTTTTGTTATTTTAATGAGTGACTCGATTGGTCTTAATTAGAAATTGATTTTTTTTTTTGTTTCAAATAGTTAATTATCTTTCAAATATCAGTTTGGTTGGCATCATCTTTTATTTTAGTACTTAGGGCCGGTTATGATATACTGATATATAGTGACTAATTGAAATGTGGGTTGCATTTCTTTCTATTCAAACGTATGAACGAAGTATAAGTATTACCATTTCGATAAGGGATCAAACAGAATTTTAGTTAGACTATGAAATTGTAATTTTCTCCAAAACTTATATATGCATTTTAGACATAATGCATTGAAAGATTGAAAATCCACAACGAATAATTTAGTTTGCATAGCTGTAGCACATACGGTGGTATTAATATTACTGATACTTGACAATTTTTCAATAGTATGATAATCTGGGACTAAATCAGTAAACAACTTTGTTTATTTCCGTGCTCTTACCTCCATTCAAGATCAACAAAACTGTACATACTAATTGTTTGTATATTTAATTCTAAGCCTTTTTCGTAAGATTTTGTTATGCTGCTTATGATAAGTTGCTTACAGAAGAGATCTTTGTTGTCTTTTTGTAGTTGATATTTGGGTAATTCACTATTCAATTATTTTTGATGTATTTTGATCTTAATTACATTTCCAGCCTAACCGCTATGTGTTAAGGCATAGATACTTATCGGTTGAACCGGAGTGGAAATATTTAACTGCCAGCTATGGCTTGAATATCACCCCAAATGATCAAGTTGGAGTTAAAGCTCGTGATGAAGATGGTGATGATGATCTTGATCAGGCATGTGATGAATCTAGTAAACAATTTACTGATTAACTCGAGAGCAGCTTGAAAGATTGAGTTACATGGTAAAATTATATTTTTCATATGTGGCAGGCAGTGTGTTGATTTCAGAATTTTTTGTGGTTGTTATTTACTACCTAAAGATGAGAAGGTTGTTACTTGAGAATTGAGATTGTGATATGACTTCATCTGGTTGAATTGGATTTTAAAAAAAATGTTGTGTTTGTGATAATCGAGATTGTTTTTAGAAGCAGAAGTTATATGTAGAACTTGTGAGTTCGATTAAGAATAACTGTTTTCGAGTGTTAGTGAAATTAGATACTCTAATTGATCTCGGGACCTCTCACATGAAAGTGAGAATCATACCACTGAACCGAATGCACATTTGTCACTAATGTCAAAACTTTATACTGCTGTATCATTATACTAAAGTATGGACAGAATTCTTACTTTTTTCTTAAGAACTAAACAGCGAGTTAGACTACACTCATATTTTTTTTATCGAGTTTTCTAATTTAGTCTATCATCCGTCCTTTTCGGATGAACAATTCTTCTTTTGTAGGATGCATGAAAACCTGACCCGACCCCGTGCATGAGACTGACAGCACATATAGAGGAGGGACTACCTGATCAATTCTTTCAATATTACTACTTCGATCTATAATTTGACTTATCTGGTATTTTTTTCGGGCAGACAAGTTCGGATTGTTCGCCCTTGCACCTAATCCAGGAGTGTAAACATTTATGATTTGTTCTTTAACCAAATAATATCATACATCTCAACTAGCCTTCGATATTTTGGGCTAACGCTTTTCTCATATAAATAACTCCTTATAAAAATTTGAGGTAGGGGGTGATCGAGTAAGGCTCATGCGTACTTATTTAATAAAATACAGGGGGTTTATTCATAATTAAAGAGATGACAGTGATGCTTACTAGTACTAACTACGATGCATATGCATTAACATATGTACGTAAGTAGTAGTAGTTTTTATCCATATAAGCTCATGAAAATGTGAACACGTCCATAGAAAGAGACAGCATTAATTCGTCACAACAATTTGTGTTATTGAAATTGACTAGCTAGGTCATGTCATTGCACATTTATTTTTTAAAATTTATCCACTCTGCTTCATTAATAATGAAAAATTTACAAGTTCTCTTTTGGAGTAGTAATTGAATTCATAACAGTGCTTCGAAAAAGCTTTCGCTCAACTGTGCGAATTCATGTTTCTAAATATTGTTGGTCAACAAATAACATCTACTTGCATATTCATGTCCATGTTTTAACTTCTTTTTTAAAATTAGTACTGTAATGGAGTAATGCTTATACGACTTAAAAGAATAATATTTTCGTTGTCATCTATGTTTCCCAACTTGGTTAATTAATAAAAGTAAATAGTGCTTCTTAATTTTATTTAACCCTATGAAAAAAAATCAAATATTGATTGCGTGGAATCTAAGGTTGCTGTAGTGGTATAGATGGAATACAAAATACATGCATGATGCAAAAAGTGACTGAGATTGCATAGAAAAAAGTCATAACACAGACAGAAATATAGTCTAAAACAAAATTGCCTAACATTCTATATCTGGGACAGAAAGGTGACGCTTTTTAGTTTTTACCGAGATATTTTGGTAATTCGCGAAAGATTTGCGACATACTTGGAAGGTCCTTGATCTGAACTCTTTTGTAGTGTGATCACTAAAAGATTAGAGTATATTTGAGAGGAAGTATTCGGTATGCACTAAAACACACGTCCTATACATAGATGAAGTTTGAAATATGTAAAATTTAAGACTCCGAATCTCATATGCGTTTTGGTTTACCCGAGGCATATATTTCATAAATATGAGGTGGATGGATATCACTGGTTCTCCATCACGATGAAATTAAAGGTCTGTTCCTGGTCTTTTTGAACCTACGGTGTCCTGCAAGGAGATCCTCATCTAAATGTTCACTTCATTATGCCGATTGGTAGCTGTTCAGGGGTTTGAATACTCATGTGTTGAGTATCCGTCACTTTGTTACTTTTACGAGGGTTATTGTCGTTCGTTTTACATACTAATATATTGGGGTCGGGTTGAGTGTTATAAACTAGAGCAATTGCACCAAGTATCACTTTTCCCTTAATTTTGTGGATTGTAAACAAAAATATTGGCCATATCAATTTATGTAAAACTTCCATTAATTGCATAAGTCCAACACTTGCCCTCAAATATAAAGAGAGACATTGTCTCCTTATTAATAAAATAAAATTATTTATGAGCCATATTTCTCTCTCACTCCCTTGCATATCACCTCTCTCCTGCATAACTATCAATTGAACCCATGTTTAAAACTACTAAAATATTAAGTAAAATGAGTTAATAAATGTTTTAAGGAAGATGATAAGGAGATTGATAATTGTGTTTATGATGTTAAAGTAGTAAAGTTAGCTTTTTCACCGTTATGATTTTGTTTTTTTTAATAAATAAATGTGTATGCTCTTAGAAAGGGCATGAATTATATACATCACTATGAGTTGATGTCTTGCCAACTTACTATTATAAGCAAGGAGTACATGAAATATGTAACATCATGAACACTTGTTGTAATCAATATTATGCCCACACATATAAATTATTAGATTGGTGGAGGATAAATCCCAATGGTCTATTTTCGTAAATGGGATAGTTCAACAATGCAAAATCTTAGTCAACATGAACAATGGCGTAACAAAAAGGGGAATATTGAAGAGCGATTGAGACGATCAGAACGTGTTGACATCTTGTTATACTACGATCTACAATGTGGAGTTCCATAAAATGTTTAAGAGAAACTTCCTCTTAAATTTGTCCGTCTTGGTTGTATGCTAATTTTAGCTTTTTTAAAGCTCCATGTACTGCTTTGTTGCAACTTTAAAATAAACTGGATTTTTGTAAGTAAATTTTCATTGTTTTTCCCTAACTCTTTAGAGTTTTCTCTTTCGTTTTCCGCAAAACGTATTCCGAATTTTTCTAAAACGCATTATAGACCAAGTTATCCCCAAATCATACTTCTAACCCAAGTTGATTTAGAAGTACAAGCAAGACAGATGTATGTAACGAAGCCTACTAATATAAGTGATAGGAGTAACTAGTAGCTTTTAGTCTTTTTTATCAAAAAAAAGAATAAGGAGAGAGGTATAACTAAAGCATGCATAAACTTTTATCAAGAGTGACATGCACGAGCGTTGAACCTGAAACCTCTTAGTAAATTACAAAATTGTTTTCCGCTGCAACAGAGTAATACTAATAAATAGTAAATTTCATTCATTTTTACATCATCTAACTTTTTTTTATATAAACAATGGTCAAAGTTAGTTAAGATATATTTCTAAGAAAAAATTATCACGAATTATCGGTCAACTTCCCACCCTTACCCTTATACAGATCTGCCCCTTGTATGTGCGTGTGTTTATTTTTTAAAATATGTGAATAAAGCCTTTCATATATATGTCATATTATCGTAATAAGCCAACTCACCAGATGAAACTGTCAAACGTTGTACCAACTTGTACGAAAATACCCTTATATATATTTTAAAATATTACCATATAAAGTATTTAATTATACTCAACAGTTATATAAGAAAAACAAACCGATTTCCGCTCTCATTTATCACTTATCTCTCATGTACTAAAGTCGTACTTATCCCTTCAACTCTACTTTTTTACTTTCTCCATAAGATCGTTGTTACCGTCATTATCGGTTATATTTCAATAAATTTCTAACCTTATTTATATACTAGTAAAAATTATACACGTGGCGTGTGAGACACGTAATGACATAAAACTCGTAATATATTTTATTTTAAACATAATATTCAGATTTTGTATCATTTATTGTAGTTATGCGGGTTAAAACGAATTATTAACTAATTTATGCTACATCCATAATTAGTAAAATATAATGAGAACAAATTGTTAATGAATTAGATTAGACACGTTACTAATTATTTGATATGGATGATATATTTGCAACGACAAATGGCACATGCATGCAACAGGTATATCATGGAAAACGAAACATGGAATGATATCAATGGTTTGATCGACAAAATAAGCAAAAAAATGTTGTGGAAGAGAGTGGGGGTATCTATTCAATATTTTCAGAATGAGAAAAGTAAATGAACAAAAAAGAGAGATAGTTACTGGTCGTGCTCTGCAAAAGTCAGTCCGTGCGGTAACGATAAAAGTGGGGGTGTGGATGTCATTTTAGTAATATTTGGATATGAGAGTGAGAGATGATAATGTACTATATATTTATATATATACTAACGGACGTGCCCACGCGATGTGTGGTGTAACGTATGAGTTATTGATAATCGTTTATAAAATCAACATTTAAAAAACTCATAATTAATACAGATAAAAATTTACATAATACTAAAAAAATCAGAATCCCTGTGATCGAGAGAGTAAAATATTTCCTAAAAATAAATAAGGAGTAAAACTGTAAAATATATATATACATAAGATAATATTAATTTGCAAAAAGGAGTTAGAAAGTGGGATTGACAATAAATCGAAAAGAGCAGTTTCTAAAGTGGGATTGGAAAGAAATAAGAATGAGCAGTTATTATACGGTTTATATTGCTGGACAATTTTTTCTTTTAAAATTAAACTTACTTTGGTAAATAAATTAATTAGAGAAGTTATTTTGCAAATATTTGTTTCACGGTTTATAGAGAGAGAGTAATAGTATATATATTTATATATATATATCTATAGAGAGAGAGAGAGAGAGAATGTGAAATAGTGCAGCGCCAAAGGCGCAGGCCATTCCTTTGTCTTATCTTTCTCTGTTAATATCATCCCAATATTTCCCCACTTTCTATCTACCTCGCGTGCATTCCACTCTTTTTACTTGGTTACTATGGCTCTGTTTGGAGATATCCATTTTTTCCGTGTCCTAATTTTTTATTTTATTTTCATGTAGTCTATTTTTTTATTTTATATGTTAGTGGATCAAAAACATTCTAATGTAATAGTAAACAAAAATTATAAAAAGAAGGTAAGTAGAAAAATGTTGACACGATTACATATCTGATACTTTTTCGGTACGGTTGATAAATTTGTTTTTTATTTTTTTCTTCATACGGTGCACTGTAATTTAGGTTGTGTCAACCAATAAAATATTTTAGTTTTAATTTTAAATTAATTTTATGTTAGTAGTTATTTTGGGTTCAGGGGTTGAGTTTTTAGTGGGTGACACATCTTTACCGGGTTTACAATAGTGTTACTCTAAAATAACGTAACGTAATCGCATTGAAATTTTTTTTTTAACTACTCGTGTTATTGAATAGTGTATGCAGACAATTTTACATAGTAATATTTTCATAATTTTTGTTGAATTTTGGACGAGATTGCTTTTGATCCAATGTTCTAAAAAAAAACTAGGATATAAAAAATGATCCTATCGTGATTTTTGGATTTTTGGATTTTGAAAATCCATTTTTTTTAATGTGTTTTTGTACTAGGATTTTTTCTATTGTTAAAATCCATCTTTTTAGTCAAAATACTCGAAAAAATCTAAAATTCCAGAATCCATCTTTTTGCTAGATTTTTGGATTTTGAAAATCAATTTTGATCAAAAAAATCTATACCAAACGGACCCATATATTTATTTTTATTTTTATATAAATATTTCAACTGTTTCAAGTAGGGTTTATTCACGTTTCATACATTCGTTTATTCAAAAAAAGAAGAAAATTGTACCGTGCTTTCTTATTTTTTATTTTTTTTTACCATGGTTTCTACTTTTATTTTCTTTTTGTACATTTGTTACTGAAATTTTATTTTCTATATATACCTTTGGGTTTTACTTTATTTTCCTTTTTGTACTCGAGTTTTACCGGTTGAAAATTGACAAAAAAGAAAAAATATGAAATATGGTAAAAAAATTAAAAATTAAAAATTAAAAAACAAATGTACAAAAAGAAGATAAAAGTAGAAAACGGGATATAAAAAAGAAAACTTAAAAAACCAAGAGATAAAACCCATCCGAGTATAAACCTACTACAGAAAGTTCTAAACTTGAGTGATATCATAATTAAATTTGATCCTACTTTAATAGCTTATTTTAAAAAATAATCATTAATTATTCTCAAATAGTTAGGCGAGGAAAAGAAATATATAAAATTATCTAACAATTCTTTTTAATTTATAAGAAGTGAACTTACAAAATGGATCGAATAGCATAGAAATGAAAACATGTAATTTAATTTGAAATGGATAGAGCACAGGAGTACTATTAACTATTAAGAAATAAGTGATGTTGTAACTATTAATCATTAAGTACCGATTGTTTTATCCATTGAAAGTATACATTGTATCATTATGTACTTTGATTTTGTTATTTATTGTTATGCACCGTTTATCCAATAATCTAATACAGAAAAATTGTTTGTCATGTATAAAACATAGATATACATCGTGAGACAAGTTCCGTCTTACTTTAGAAATGTGTATCTTTTATTATATATGATCAAACATTGGTTATGAAAAATATTTCCTTGACAATTTTAGAGGAATTCTTTCTTGCGTAAAGTCTCGAGATATTTGCATCAATAAAACCATTTTTCATAAGGGACCAAAAAACACAAAAACATGCTTATTATTAACAAGATTTGAGTTGTTTTTTTCCCTTTTCATCAGCATCATGTAGTTTGTAACGTCCAGACAGTCCATCTAAAACAAATTACAACTCTAAATAACGAACATAGAATTGTTGTAAACCATATAAATATTAAATTGTATTAGCTAGTAGTAGCGAATATAGTAAAATAGTAATACACAACATATGGGACATGGAGCGTGGGTAATTAACGAAGCAAATAATCAATACAAATGTAGGGGCAGAAGTGATGAGACTTGATATATTTTAAAAGAGAGAACAGAGATATAAAGAGAGAAAACGACTTGTTAGGGTTTGTCTCTAAGTCATTAAGCCGTAGCTTTTAACGTAGCTTAGCCAAACCCACGATCGTTGCTGCCAAACTTTGAGGGCCCATTTATATTGACTACTCCCCCCCTTTTCATTTCAAGAACTGTTACTTTTTGTTACCATTACTACTACTTCAATGGTTGAAATTTAAAGTTAATAGTATGACAAACTTTGGTAATACTTGTTGGAAAACGTATGTTTACATGTGTGTTTCCAAAGTGGTCATGCAGGACTTTGAGTTAAATTTATAAGTGCCTCGCACCTGAGCATTTGTTTTGATATGGTTCTTAATTTATCTAAATACATTGTGCGACCGAGTTTCGAAACGGTATATACAATTAACATAAACGATGAGTAGGTGTGAATTTTAATTGGTATCAAAATTGATAAATAAAGTGTTGCAACTTTATTATTGGGAAACACCAACAATACATCCCAAAAGAAAAATATGAAATAAGTAAAATTACATAACATATGTGCATCTTATGAAAAAATTAGTTGCAATTCTATATATTTACTAGATGTATATTTAATGTTTTAAAATTGTCAAGTTAGTTGCAACTCGCAAGCTTTGTAAAAAAAAATTGACATGGAAACTAGGTTTGAACAATACAGTAGGGAAGAATATTAGGTATTATGTATATAACGCTATAACCTTATCAGAATGTAATGAGTCAGTTTTAATGTTAAAGAAATCAAAAGCTTAATTTGTTGCATTTTTCTTGGTGCATTGAAGTTAGATGTGATTTTGCTATTAGTAAATGTGGACTCTCCATTTGAATCCAATGGTCTAATCTAATTTGGGAGTTAGTTTGATAAAATGAATGTGTTACACCCAATAATTCTCACAGTATGCTTTTTCATTATTTTGTTTCGTTCTCACTCCCATTAATTTGCTCGTCCATTGAAATCTCCATTTCTTCATCCATTTCAAAGAGAAATTACCGTAAACATAATAGTTGAAATTATTTACTTACGGAATTAGTTAGGGTTGGTTGCCATTACTACGTACTATTTAGTATGAGTATTTAATAGTATAGTTCTATAGGAAGTAGAAGTTTTGAGTAAACACGCCAGTAAATAATATAAGACTTTAAAGAACTTGACTCATTTAACTTGGGGCTCTTTTGTTTATTTAGGTGTATAGACTGTTTAGAAGTTGCAAGCTGGATCATATTTTGGAAAAAGGAAAAAAGCCAACTTTATTTAGCTCGTAGGTTTTCGTTTATTCAAGGAAAAATATTTTAGAAATACCAAGCATTTACATCCAAGAGGGAGTGCATAACTATACTTTTTTTTTTATAGTTTTCATAACTATACCTTATTTTCACTAATAAATGTTATTAAATTTCAGATTTTTTTTGTAAAGTCGATGATTTCATCATTTTGTTAATAGTTACTTTAAAAAAAATTGATTTTCATGTTTTTATAACCTTTTGAAAATTTAATTGTTTATTTGGTATTCTAAGAGATATAATTCAAAAATATATAAATGTTTACTTTTTTTCAAAAAAATTTTGGCTTTGTTGTAAGATATTATTGGACTATTGGGCTTGTACTTTATGGGCCCAAGTGGGCTTGTAACCCTATCCCTCTATCTATATAAAGAGGGTTAGGGGTCTTCTATTTGATGATTCATTCATACCTTCTGATTAATAAAGTCTCCCTTATTGTTGTCTCTCATACCTCTCTCTATATCTATACATATCTCTATATATATCTATAACGAGCTAATATGTCACACAACACGTTATCAGCACTTTGCTCACGGAGAATAGGATATACGCTCGCGGATATTGGAGATTTTTGGTAAACGCACGAATATTGGATATTTATAAACCTTGAGGTTTATCTGATTTTTAGGGTTTTGCTATATCGACCTTCACCAACATACCGTGCGTAAGGTATCGAATTCAAAACTTAATTATAATGATTTGTGAACATTGGATAAGATATAATGATCTGTGAACATTGGAAAATCTTATGCATATGCATGTTGACTGCTTTTGTTAATAACATGTACTCATAGAATGTGTATATATTAAATCTCAGTGCTAGTATCTACTTATAATAGTACACGTTAACAATAAAACAATATTCAGGCTATCAATCTGTGTTAATTAATAGAATTTGTTTTGATTGATTAAAACTGTAATTTCTCGTTTATGGCAGAATAAATAATTGCATGTTAGTAGCTTGTTTTTTTTTTGGAAAAGAACTAAAATACTATTGCATGCCATATTCGGAATTGGACATGATTGTGTCGGTGCCTATTTGTATGTTAGTGCCTATTTGTATGGATGGAGTAAATCTTTGTTAACCTAGACTTAATTTCTTTTAAAAGAAAAATCATATATTTAAAAGATTCATCATATCCCATCATGATTAGCTAGATACAAAATTTCTACTGCCTTGTTTACATTAATTGTACAATCAAATAGCATGATTATAATTTACACACATATCAATATATAATAATAAAATATTGACTAAATCTTGCTAGTGTAAATTGGTAATTACTAATAAATTCTAGATTGATGATAATATTGATTAATTTGATTTCCTTATTAGGAAATATATATTGCAATATATATGCTAATCATGCAAACAGGTACAATCTAAAATATTAGTTAATCATGTACTAATTTATTTATTGCCATGTACACATATGTATAATATGGTAATTTGCGAAATCATATATATTCACATTTAAGTTGGAAAAATTATGAATCTTCCCTAAATAGGCTCACCTATTTGGATACGATGTCTAGGAAAGATATAGGCGGAAGTCGATATCCTAATGAGGTCGGGTTTTAAGTGGCATTCGTGCCCTCCACCCTCACCGTCTTTCCTGGTCGTTTTTCAAGTAGAGCTACCGAAAGGGGTTGACTAAATAATAATTTCCCCGAGTGTGTTTATATAGTGATGTATGTTTCGCCGAATTGGTGTTTCAGTATCGACCCGTCGTTCGATCAATGAAAACCGATTCACATGAGAAGCAAAACTAATGTTTTCGAACCTGTCGTTTCGAAAAAAAAAGTTTGTGCTTGTGCAAACCATAAACATATAAACCAGTCGTTTTATATGATAAATAATCCAGAACTCCCAACACATGTTGGATGCCATCTATGATGAGAAAATTCGCAAAACATACTTGCGAAATGACTGTTTAGACGTGATGTTATTCCGTCACCACATGTTAGTCACCCTGATGTGTGAAAATTTGATGCCCAAAATTTTTTTTTTTGGATGCCATCTTTGATGAGTAAAACACGAGTTTGTTGTTACCCTCGAGATGAATGCTAAGGCGTTGATTTTATTCCGTCGCCACATTTGAGACGTGATAACGTCTATGGTGAACAAATGTCTGAAATTGACATATTGGAGCTATCCTTCACCAAAATACTAGCTTGGAAATTGTATTCCATAAGCAGTATCGTGAATTTATATTCACCATGTTCCTTTATCGCCCATCTGTTATTGGATAAGAAAATTACCCCGGTGAGTAGTTTTAATCCTATTGGGTCAAATGGCGAATTGTTTGCCTGATATTAATGCTCTTCGTGTACATTTTTTTTCACGAATCGAGAACCGAGACAAGTGTTATTTGTCTCGAACTGTCGCGATCCCGATGAATCGCTTAGCCAAGAGAGATTTTAGACAATCGTCAAAATCGAAAACTTGTGGCTTCAAGACAGTAATTGAAAGGAACAATATGGCCCGTTGTCACAAAGGAAGAGATAATGCTCAATGAGGCAACTCTATGCTATAAAGACAAAGGTCATGTACGGTTACTCCTTAAATAGTTCAAAACTATTACAAAGGTGAAAAAACCCGATGCTAATGTGGTTAAAGTTAACTGAAAGGAAACTCTTGAGACCCCCGATTTTGTGGCTCAAATGAGGTTGATACCTTTCTTTATAGATTTTGATAAATCATTGAGCCATTTTTTCGCTCATCTGGATTATGTTTTCCATTTGGAATATTATTTTTCCATTTGGACCATACTTTTGGATTATGGTTTGACTGTTTATGAAATTTCTCGAAATAATTTAAAGTGTTATTGAGCAAATTCCTTTGAAAAATGTGACCAAAGTTTAAATTATGAAATTTTAGGCAATACTTGTGGTGTAGTTGGTTTTCTAGAAATAGTGGGTAACAGTGTACCACATAATTTCACCAACTAGTTGCCTAAAAGAGTACTCAGTGACAACGATTCTGGACCTGTCGTTCCAAATCGAAATCTTTGGTAAAACCAAATTGATTTGTCAAATATGAGGTCTTATACTCATGTAGGTCCTGCCGTACCTTGTTGAGTTATAAAATATTCGAGAAAACCAGCGTTATCTGGTAATAGCTCATGAAAGAATTAAAATTTCTTTACATAGTCTCCATTCAATACGACCAAAAGTGTATTTTAGAGGAGTTGAAATGTCTTTCAAGTGGTTGCTACCACATTCTTTAAAGCATTTAAAGTTACCTTATCATTTCGCCTGTCGTCGAATGATAAATGATTTAGATGCTAAGACATGATTGTCTGTACTATCATTCGCCTGTCGTCGATTGATAAGAGAATTTTGATATTGTGGCATTGACCGGATGAGATATTCCCGGGTCAAAAGATGATGGTTGATTTATAATCGCATCGCATTTGGATTCTCTTTGAGAATATATTTCGTGATTAATCCGAAATTAATGCCACTAATGCTCACTTTGAAAGACTAGTATGTGTAAAGATCACGAAATGAACTCGTAGAATTCTGGTAAAGAATTGAAGGAGTTATTGTGGACTTATCCAACCATAAGACGGACCATAAATATAAATGGTTATGGTTGATGCATCGACAATAAGGTCACATTTTATTGTTGTCCACAGAAATGCAGCATTTCCCAAACTTTTAGCCCTATCATTAAGTTGATGGCTCATGATCCGGATTATCCTGAAAAGTCTAGTCGACTTGATAATTCCGAAGAGTAATAATCGAAATTTCGATTTGAATTACTTGAGTTTGGAAATTGAAATTGAACATCCTGTCGATTATGTTCAGACCCAAATGGACTCACGGAAAGTTTGATGATGCGGCTGCAAATGATTGCATGCATTTCTTGGTCTTGCGCACCAAGATTTATATTTCCGTGTGGGGTTATGCTATTTTGCTGCATTGGTCCGTTATGAGGCCCATAGACACTCAAACACCATATGCGTACCAGCTGGTTACTGGTTATGAGCCAGAAGTCTCATATTAACGCGTGTTTGGAGTGCTTAATTAATATTTTGATTGAGCCGCTATAGCGTTCAAAATATGGACCTCTGAAGGGGACATAAGTCGATTATGAATCCCCTGCCTATCATTTGATAGAGTAACCTTGGCAAGCGATCTCTTTATCGCATGATATGCGAAAGTGACATCACTAAGACTGTTCTCCCCGTCGTTAGGGGGAGATTTGCACGTTACCGTTGATAAGGAACGACGTGAAGTAACGTGGCATAACCCACTCAGTCTTAGCTTGATCCCAATACTGCACTTAGTGATAAGTAAGTGCATAGACTCCCTCAAGTCTAACTAAATGCCAGACGCATTTAATGACTTTATGAGATGTCACAAGATCATTTATACCTGCTGCAAAATGCTTGCAAGGATAGACGTCCCTGTCGGACGCCGTGTTCCTGTCGTAACACGTTGCTTTGGCCGAACCCGCCAAGCAAAGAACGCTGCCGTCGGCCGTCAGTTTGTCGTCCTTCCCAAGATACGAGGAAGTTGACCGGTTCTTAATTCGTTCAGCCCCAGAGGTGGTGAACTGAAACTCGTTTGTCCCACGAGATTATAAAGGATCAAGGAGATGTGTGATTTCCTCCTCATCCTAAGAATCTCGAAATATCTGTCGATCATGATATCTTAGACGATATTGAAGCGAAACGAGACTGTCATTGATTACTTGTTCATATATTCGGTGACGACTGATAATATGAACAAATTATGATAGGGAACCATGTACCGTTGCCTGAAGTCAACGTAGAATAGACTGTACTAATGGAAACTTGCAATCCAAGTAGACTCCTTAGCGAAAGTGTGTTCGGACCTATAGCTCCAACGCCACCAATGTTAAACTAGTTTGTTTATTTGGTTATTCGTAAGGAAAAGTGATGAGAATAATGAGATTGTAGAATGCTCGCCTAGTAGCGCAAGGCTTCTCTCACATCTTGGAATTGGTTACGAGATGGGTTATTTCCTCGTAATGGACGTTATAACGGTCCCCTACTTTATCAGTTTAGTAGTTTCCCAAAAACTGATTATGCAGCATGTGATTGTGGTCACTGTTTTATCTCTATGGGGATTTAGACAAAGAGATATAGATGAAGGTCCCTGTGTGACTTCATATGCTTGAATCAAGTAGTTCCTGACCACGGAACACGATCTCAATTGACTGAGACGTTCACTATATGGATTAATATAATCCGAGCGGATGTGGTATACCGCCTAAGTGAGTACTTGATTAGCTTGTGATACTTGAACAAGTACTATGCCCTTGCGTGTTTTATTACGCGATCCATTTTTGGATTTGCCTTCGAGATGAAAGATCTTGGGAAGACACGGTAGTGACTCGGCCTGATGATCGAGTCCCGTAAAGATTGAATCTAAGTCCATGATTCAGACTACACCCAGAAGGTGTTATGACGTTATAGTCATCATGACGCTAAGTCGTCAGATTCTCCCATGATCGTTCGATCACTAGACATTGATATAGACCCAGTCTATCCCTGATGTGACGATGAAGAGATATTGAACCATGATGTTCATATCTAAGTACAATAAGCACATCATTGTACTTGGTCTAATGTACTAGGACGGACATCTTGTCTGCTGTGAATGGTATAGCTCGACACAGCATCGCGCTAACACGCTGCCATCGAAATGGCATAAAAGACATTTTCCCATTACCTTAAGGTAACTGTGGATGAGGGCTTGTCTTATCCCATTTGCGTCATCGAGTGTACCTACCCCATTCGGTACTCGAATTAACGCAACCCTTTTTCGGTTATACCGATGCCGGTTACTTATCAGACCCGCATAAGGGATATTCCTAACATGGTATGTCTTTACCATTAGGAATAAGGCGACATCTTGGAGGTCTTGGAATGACTCCAAGTGAATCACTCTGATCTATTCGTGCTCTATGAGACGACTAGAGAGTGTATATGACTTCGAGCTAGTATTAGTCATATTTGAATTACATATGTTCTGTCTCACGATCTAGATAAAACACTTGTCATAGAAGACAACTTGTTGTTATTGATCAAGAGAGACATGACTACATTATGCTATTTAGCATTTCTCGCCGAAATTAATCTTCACAAATGAAGTTTAAGAGCATCCAGTTGAATGCTCGTTCTATTCCACGTTAGATTTTCCTGCATCCAGTCGTATGTAAGTAAATGAGGCATCCAGTCGAATGCTCGTACTCTTTCTTGGAATATGAAATCTTTGCACCCAGTCGTGTGCAAGTGAGGGGGAGCATCCAGGTGAATGCTTATTGCACTAATTACTACTTAGTCGAAATCTTCGCACCCTGTCGTGTGCAAGTGAGGGGGAGCATCCAGTCGCATGCTCGTGTACTCTTTTTGTCCTTAGACCAAGGTTTTTTTCCCACTGGGTTTTCCTTGGCAAGGTTTTTAGCGAGACACGTTCCCATCATATCTCACTTAAGATTGCCGAAATTAGGGGGAGTATCATGTTGTATACTTCTTACCACTGTGTACTCTTTTGTCCTTCGACTAGAGATTTTTTCCCACTGGGTTTACTCTAGCAAGGTTTTGATGAGGCACCTGTTTTGTGGTTGATCCCCTACTACTACCATTGTTGCACTCTTTTTCCTTCGATCAGAGATTTTCCCATTGGGTTTGCTCTGGCAAGGTTTTGATGAGGCACACTGTTTTGTGGTTAGTTACTTACATGATATTTCGGCATATATCATTCGGCTACACAGTTTCTCCTAGGTACCGGTTTTGTCCCACACTGGGTTTTCCGGCCCTAAGGTTTTTATGTGTTTAGCACTGCGAATGAACTCGACTCAGATCGACTGCATGAAGACGAAGAATTCAAGACGTCCAAAGGGGGAGTGTTGTAAGATATTATTGGACTATTGGGCTTGTACTTTATGGGCCCAAGTGGGCTTGTAACCCTATCCCTCTATCTATATAAAGAGGGTTAGGGGTCTTCTATTTGATGATTCATTCATACCTTCTGATTAATAAAGTCTCCCTTATTGTTGTCTCTCATACCTCTCTCTATATCTATACATATCTCTATATATATCTATAACGAGCTAATATGTCACACAACAGGCTTCAAATTATAAATAAATATAACTAGTGATTATTATAAAAAATGAAAAAAATTATAACCATTTATTAAGAAAACAAGGTAGTGTTAATCAAACTAAAAAAAATGAATATAGCCTGCCGCATCAAATCCATTTACACCTCTCTGCCCCTAGGGCTAGAAGCGACAGTTAATAATTTTAAACAAATAACCCATACCAAACTTAAAGAAAATAAAAACATTTTAAAATTTGGGATAAAACGATGCATGGGGATTGAGTTTTGATAACTATATTAAACCCATTTTTATATGAGGAAACAACGAAATACTCCGTCTGTTCTCTAAAAAGGTTTTCTACTTTAAAAATTATACTATTTAATGATTCAAAACAATTTCAGTTAAAATCTAAACAATAAATCATATCATAACATTAAAATTAAATAAAAACGTTTCTTATTTAAAATATGAGACCGTATGTAAGTGCAAATTTTATATGATATAACTAGCATTAAGGGATATTCAGAGGGTTTTTATGGTTTTTGCATCCTAAATTGTTGTTGTTTTCTCGATTAATACCCTAATTTTTTTTAAAAAAATTATTTAATACCCTTAATTCAAGTTGTTGTTTTTCTTTCTTTTTTGAACTTTTTGGTTCTTCCCCAAATTCTCAAATAATTTTTATTTAGTATCTTAAATTCTCCATTTCTTCATCGTTTAATACTATGAATTCAACTATTCCGATCCCACACGTCACATAATTGAACGAGATTGTTCAAAATAGAAAACAAAGTTGAATTTAGGGTACTAAAAAAAAAGAATTCAGGGTATTAATTGAGAAAACAGTAGCAATCGAGGGTACAAAAATGCTAAAAACCCGATATTCAAAAAAGTAAAATAAAATTGCTAAAAGAAAGAGAATATTTATTGTCGGAAACTTAAAACTAAAGAATAAATCCTGAATTTGCTACCACAAATCCATATCCAGTGTACATGGTATCATTATATTATAATAAGTCAACTCAATATTTGTTGAGTCTGCTAAATTTTATCATTTTTTTTGAAAATTACCATAATGTCACTCTCATAAATAATAGAAAATTAAAAAACTAATTAGTACACTTTTTATCCATCTTTTAACGACTCAAAATTATTTTAAATATTATGATATTTTATATATTTTTTTATTTTTCACATATTTAAATCATAACTATATTTATTTTTTATACTTTAATTATATTACGCATCACACTCGCAACGTGTTGTCACCTTACTGTTACAAACATAAACAAAACAATTTGAAGATAAAATCTTTTTTTTTTTTTGTTTTAAAAAAGGAGAATAAAACAAAGGAATGGGGGCAAGGCAGTGATAATTGTGTACTGTCTTAGCTTTGTCCCCTCCACCAACACACACACTCTCTCTCTCTCTCTCTAAAACCAAGCACTGTTTTGTACCAACATTGTCTTTTTCTATGTATCTATCTATCTATAATATCTATGTATGTAATTGTAAATTTGTACATATTTCATAAATCTTTGAGTTTCTTGTTGTACTTTGATACTCTCTTACCATCTTCACTTCTCTCTATCACATAATATATTTTTAATTTAATCCAAAAATGCTTTTTTTTCCTTATTTACTACTCTGTTTCTCCCCTGTTCTTGCTTTTGGAAAAAGATCCCCCTTTTCATAAACATGTAATCACTCTCCTTTGATTTCACCTCAAACCCAGTTTTTTATTCCCTTTTTTGCTTATTGGGTACTCTTTAATAGTTTAATTTCACTTAGTTTCTTCTCTCTTTGGTTCTACACTAAGATTGTATCGAAAAAATTGGATCTTTTTTCATATCAAAATTTATTTTATGCTTTTCCGTCTAAGCCCACTTTTTCATTAGCGTTTTCCCTTATTGGGTACTCTTCAAATCCACTCAATTGTTATGCTACACTGAGAGTGAAATTAGGGTATTTTAGCTTATTTTTATAAAAAAAAATGGAATTTGATTTGAATTGTTGTGTAACTGAGGAAGAGGAGGAGGAGAGTAACAATGAAAAAGGAGCTAATAATTCATCTTCAATATCATCAACCTCATCAAATTCATCACTATCTTTATCATCATCTTCAATTTACATGGAGCTATGGCATGCTTGTGCTGGGCCTTTATCTACTTTGCCTAAAAAAAGAAGTGTTGTTGTGTATTTCCCACAAGGACACTTAGAACAACTTGGGTTATCATCTCCTTTTCCACATATGGAATTGCCAAAATCGGATATTTTTCCTCAAATCTTTTGCAGGGTTATGGATGTTCAATTGCTTGTAAGTAGTATTTGTCTTTATGTTTTTTTCCATTTGTTTTCTGGTTGAATTTTTGAGCTTTACTTACTAGTTACTACAGGTTTTTTTGTTCTGCAGCTTAATTTTAAGCTCAACTTATTAGCCCCATTTTTTTTAAGCTTCTGAGTATCATGAATGCTTGCTTGAAAGAGTGTTTATTTGTTTTCTGGTTGTAGTAGACTGGAGTAGAAGTTTTAGGCTTAGTCTTTCTAGCTATTTTTGGGCTCAACTAAGTAAGACTATTTTAGTATTTTCTAAGTTCAAGATCAAGTTCTCAGTATTGGGCATTTTTCTTAGGATTTAACTGTTTACTAACTTTGTTTTTTGAAACAGGCTAATAGGGAAAATGATGAGGTGTATGCACAGCTGAGTCTGCTCCCTCTAACAGAGGTATTGCATATTTATGATTTCTACTACTGATGATCCGTTCATTGTAGCTCGGTTAATTTTTATTTTGGAGGATAATTCCACCATTTTCATCTGAAAAATTCTACTTTATTTAGTTGCTTGTTGCAGAAATTTGTGTTCCCCCTTTCTCTTTTAGATTAGTCTCTTTTACTTTCTTCAAATTTAGTGGTAGGGGATTAAATCTACTTTCTTTCTGTTTATCTTCGGGATTGTTTCTTGAGAAGTAGCGATATATTAACATATATCATGTATCATTCTAATGAATAAAGTTGAAGGAATGAAACGAAGAAATTAAAGGGAAAATAAGTAATATAGTACTTTGTATTGATTTTAATTTGTGAATTCAAGATATCTGAGAAGAAAGTAAGATTGTGTTTGGCTAGATTTAGTATATTATCAACAGATTTAGCAACAAGGCAATCTTGAAAAGCGGCTAGTAGATTCCTCATTCTGTTTTTATTTTCTGATATGAGAAGAGTTGTTAGGCCGGCAAAATTAACTTCTATAAAAAATGGTGAAAAGTAGTGAAATAGTTATTTAATTCATGTCCTTGTTATTCAGCTTCGTGCATGAAAGCGAAAATGATGACATATACACTAGCTTTGAAACCTCAGTCAAGCAAATATTATAGCTCTTTTAACTCTCTTTTTTGTTATTGTCTTCATCTGACCTACTTTTATATTGCTATTTATTTTTGTTTTTTATTCTTTCTCTAAAATCTTTAGCTTAACAAGAAAAAGATATAGTTTTGTTGGCTGCGTTATGTCATGTAAACGCGTTTAGTTGATTGTTTATGTGGGTAGCTTTTAGAGAACTATGCTGAGTACAACAGATTTAGAGACGTACAAAAATATGATTACACTAAATAAAAAAATATATCTCAGAATCTATAATAAGATTATTAAGTATGTAATTGGCAAACATTAGACAAATGATGGACGGCATCTAAATATACGAAGGTTATTTCCAGAGTGTCCAAACTAAGTGGAAACAAAAATATTAAGGTTCGGAACCATACAGAGCCTTGATTTTTTCTTTCTGTTCCCTTTTGATGGAATTGGTGCTAATTTTAAAGATTTCCATATTTTTTGTTTGAATCCTCCCCCCCTAACAGTGTATTAGTAGAAAATGACGAATCATGTGTGGGTATATTTTAATCACAACATAATTAGTCATTTAGAGATGTATGCAAACATGATTAGACTTGTTCCGAAAATATTTATATTCTTGAATCTGAAAAATGAAAATGTAACTTTGATGGCCCTTGAAGGGATGACAATCTCGAGAACACTCTTAGAGTGTCAATATCAATTAAAAACAAAAATATTAAGAATCAGAACCACATAGGCGCTTTTTTATTTTATTTTGTTTCATTTGACTATTCCCTGCAAATTTTAAAAATATCATGTGTTTTCGGTAGGGCATTTTCTTTTCTTCTACAGTGTACTTGTTTCAAATGATAACTGGGTACGTACCCGTTATTTAATCAACATGCGATAACAATAAGAAATCTGGACGAGGTTTGAAATTCTACAAGAAGAAAAAGAAAACCTTTTAACTACTTGATAAACTTAATTTTTTGTTACGATATAGCTGGAACTAAGAAATTTAGAGGGAAAGACACATGATGAAGGTACGGGGGCTGATGAGGAAGGTATTATTATGCCTAATAAAACTCCACACATGTTTTGTAAGACACTAACGGCCTCTGACACTAGCACTCATGGTGGATTCTCTGTACCTCGTCGAGCTGCTGAAGACTGTTTCCCCCGCCTGGTGCGTCTTTTGATTTTTTATTTTTTTATGCTATTTCGTTCTAGCTTGCCCTCTTATTTATTGGATACTTCTTCTGACCGTTGACTAGTTTTAATACTTAGGCCTTTGTTAGGTTACAACTTATAAGCTCGTTTTTTTAATGCTTTTTTGCTTAAAAGCTGTATTTTGTTGGTTAGTTTATAACTTGAGGGTTTCTCGCTTTTTTGCCTAAAATCTAGAAGCTTTGACTCAGATTTTTTGCTTAAATTCTGGGCTGTATTCAGTTGGCCGGCTTGTGTCGCTTTTTTATCTGATAAGCCAGAAACTTTAAGCTTTTGGTATATAAGGTGGGCTGTGTTTGGTTGATTCGCCTAAAAATTGAGCTTTTCGTCTCTTGTCCTCTTAAAAAAAAAACTGTAAAGCTGGACAAGCCTCGTGCTTTTTATTTCTCAAGCTAGAACTCCAAATTTATTTGCTTAAAAGCTGCAACCAGACAAGAATGTGTGTATCTATTTTGGTACCACATCTAATTGTGTTCTGTCCCTTATCCACTGATTAAAAGAAGCGTTTTTCAAAACTACGAAAATAGTAGATGAAACACTACTTCCATGGCAATTTTGTTTATGCACTTGCTGGTTTTGTCATATTTTATAGGATTATAAACAGCAAAGACCCTCTCAGGAGCTTGTTGCGAAGGACCTACACGGAGTTGAATGGAGGTTTCGTCACATTTACAGAGGTACTCACGTGAAGATTTATAACTAAGGTTTCCATTAAAATGAAACGATTTTGAAAGTTGAGGGTTTTTTTTCTAGGTCAGCCACGTCGACACCTGCTGACAACCGGTTGGAGCATTTTTGTGAGCCAGAAAAAACTCATTTCTGGTGACGCAATTCTCTTCTTGAGGTGCATACGTTTCTTCGGAATATATTAGTCTCTGTTTGTATTTTAACATAACAGATTGTGCATAAGTCTCTATTGTTTAAAATAATACAACATTGATGTTTTATCTTAACAAAAGTCATTTGGTTATAGTTGTGGTGCTTTTGAGGCAGGGGTATTTTTGAAATAATTATCTATAATCATTTTAGGAACCAAACTGCGTATTTTGAGCAGTTTTCCATTTTAATAGCAGAAAAGGTTTCCAAGAACCATAATAAGCATGCTTTAGAACTTTACTTTTTTCACATGATTGCGGTTACTCTAGGATAACTTTTCATAACTCAATAAGAGAGCTAAGATCCAACAGACTAATATTAATTAAAAAAACATTAGAAAAATTTGTATTTCAGTTACAATTTATTTGTTCCCCGTTGACAATTGACATGATAATTCAACATACCGTTTAGGGACGAAAATGGAGACCTGAGGTTGGGGATTAGAAGGGCCAACCGACCTAGAAATGGTCTTCCAAGTTCGGTTATAAGTAACCAAAGTTATCAGAATATAATTTCCGGTTCTGCTGGTGCTGTTTTATCGAAGAGCACATTTAATGTTTTCTATAGCCCAAGGTATATGCACCTCTTATCTATCTTTATCTCATACTAATAACTTATTATTAAAAAAGTACCCATACCTGTACCTATAAAGTTGACTTATCTACCTAGACAAATAGAACAAAAAGGTGCCAACTTATATTAAAACAGGGAGTTATGTGCCGGTTTAGGCTAGAACTAATAGGGGAGTATATATATGGATGGAAGCAACTCCACAAATAAGAAAAAGTTGGATTTTTACTCTTGAAGTGTGTTTGGTATTCAGGGTCACCACAGTAATATTTCATGAAGTGAAAATTTAGTGATTGCAAAAAGAAAATTATTTAGCATGGTCGGTAGTCTAGTTTATCAAATTAATTCTGATGATATGTCAAACTGCCAAACTTATGTTAGATGCTATGGAATGTACCCTATTAGGAGCAGTGAATGTTGTATACTTTTTTTCTTAATCATTTATGTGTTACAGCAACTTCTAAATCTGCCCCATCTACATTCTATTGTAAAAGCCTAACATAGAAGAGGAAGTATAAATACAAAGCAAAAGCAGAAAGTGGTTGATTATACAAGTTAAGAGACAACCGGATAGGAAACCAAGCCTGGTCTTGCTAATTGTCTTAGTTCGTTACAGTTTAGATGCTACCTAATTAGTTGCTTTACATTAACAAAATTATTAATATTCTTATTCTTTTATTTTATTTTTAAATATAACATATCAACTTCTTTATTGCAGGGCTACGCATGCAGAATTTGTTATACCATATCAGAAATACAACAAAAGCATGTCCAACCAGATTTCTAAAGGTACCAGATTCAAAATGAAGTTCAATGCTGACGATTCTCCTGAAAAAAGGTCCAAATTGTTGTTATTTTTGCTAATTACTGCTAATGGTTTCGAGTCCCATTAACGTTTTCCTAAAACCCTACTTATTTGCTCTTTAATTTTCTTTATGGTGCAGTGGCGTAGTAACTGCAATATGTGATCTCGATCCCTATAGGTGGCCCCATTCAAAATGGAGATGCCTGAAGGTAAAGCTTTTTGCCAATTGTACCAAATATTTATTACTTGGGAAGTTTATTTTTTTGGGGTGCTTCGGACAAAGGAAGTTAAATTATATCTTGCATTCTGTGTGTTTTCCCAATCTTTGTTTAGAGCATGTATTCCTTATGATTGTAAATAAGTTGTCAAATTGCTATTGGCAGATCATGCTCGGTTTCACATTAGTTTATGACTTTGATAAAACCTGTTAACAGTTACTTTTTTACTATTATGTGGTATGGTTCGCAGTTTGCACAATTATTTCTTGGTATGAAGTTAAGAGGAACTCGAGAGGAAATTTGGCTTATTAACTGCATGAAATTAGTTATTTTCTTTTTATATTCCATGCATGTTCAACAAAGAAAAAGTGTCTAATGTCAAATTTTAGTTTGGTTCGTTTGGCTGTAGTTTTTGAACTCAGCTTATGTGTTTATAGCAGTTCCTTGGTTGGCGAGCTTAAAAATTATTTTGTGGCGTGAAAAGCCGGTAGTCAAAAACTGCATATACTCAGTTTTCTTCCCAATCCTCAAGCCAGCTTCTTTGCTGAAATGCTGCAGCTTAACAAGCTCCAATTTACCTAGCTTCAACTTATTCTTTCTTCTTCTGATATTTTCTCCTTAATTACCTTGCTAAAAGGGTCTAATTTACACCCCAAAAAAGGTCCTTAATAACCTTTTCGTGTTTTATTTTATTATCAAACAGATCAGATGGGATGAGAATATGGCAAACAAGCATGAAGATCAAGTATCTCCGTGGGAAATTGATAATTCTGTTTCTTTACCGCATTTAGGCATTATCCACTCTTCCCCACCGAGGCATAAAAAACTTCGGACAGGTCCCCAAACATCCTCTCCAGATCATCTTGCTACTGGTACCGCCTTCCTCCATCATATTATCAATAATAATTAATAATATATTATCGTTTCTTTTTTAAGTTGTATTTTGAACTCACTCTGCTCCCTCACTTTATCAGTTGTAGCATGTAAGTCCTTGGCCTATGAATACTGTTTGCCCTTTTCTCAGTCAAGGACTACTTTCTGAATGATATGAATCGTGAATATATTTTTTTGTCTCGAGAAAAATGATCCAATTGGTTTTGTGTAGCAATTAGTGGAAATGTTTTGAAAAATAGATTTAAGTGCTTCTTTTTAAATTTAGAGCTCGAATTGAACGCTGGGCTTAGTGTTAAAATAAGGAGTGAACTTATGAGTCCAGTGATGACTGATGGGTTCACTTCAAGAATCTAAGTCCTTGTTTATTTCTACCGTTTGGCTTTATATTTTGATGTTTCTTAGAAAATGTCCCTATTGCTACAAGATTTTTATGCATGTAGCTTGAAATGTTTTAGGGCGAAGTGGTTCGATTTAGATTAAAAAAACTGGAAATGGGATTTAGTAGTAATAAATAAGAAGTGCAGTTGCAATCTCTTATTTTTAGTATTTTTTCCTTCAAGATTACTAATTTTCACAAGTACAACATATTAAAAACGAAGTAATGGTGAAAAGTAGTGATCGAAATTGCCGACACACCATTTCCAAAAATATAGTCATCCTTTCCTTTTTATCGACACAACTGCATTGCTACTTTTTTTTTAATCAGCATTGCTACTTTGTTAATCATACTCTAATTACGCATTTAGATATAATTTTAAATTTTACTTCTTTTACTTTGGTAGGACGTGGGTTCTTAGACTATGAGGAATCTTTTAGATCCTCTAAGGTCTTGCAAGGTCAAGAAAATACCGGTCTCTTTTCACCTCTCATGAGATTTGATAAGGTGAACCGGACCCTCGATTTTGAGATGCAACGCAATTTTGCACATCATCAAAATCTTTCACCAAATGGGGAGTTTGTTAAGAACGCCCCAACCACCTACGCTGGCTTTGGGGGACCCACTCAGTCCTCAAAGGTCTTGCAAGGTCAAGAAATATGTTCCCTGAGGTCACTCACGGGAAAACCTGATTTTGCCCTTGGTCCCAACATGTTTGGTATGTACCAGGGGCATAACAGTAACTCTTACCCTCTCGCCTCAGAGGGTGTGAGAAACATGTCCTTTCCTTATACAAAAACCTATATACGCGAGAATGTTCCTTTCGTTGGGATGCCGATCTTGAATAGGGTTCTCGGTGATAAAGATGGAAATTCAAATGTCTCAAAGGATCCAAGTGGAAAAACAGCTGGTTTTTCTACGAAAGGGATAGATTTCGGAAACAGAAAAGATGATGTGGCAAGTACAAATGTTGACGAATGTAAAATATTCGGCTTTTCCTTACCCGTTGAGGGTTCAGGTTCAAACTTGCAAAATGGCAATAAAAGAAGTTGTACAAAGGTAAGAAGATATAACATTTACTTTATTTCTTATACTTATCTTCTATTTGAAGTATATATTTTGATTAATGCTTGCTCTGAACAAAAAAATGCTTATTAAAAGGTACACAAACAAGGGAGTTTGGTAGGTCGAGCAATTGATCTTTCCAGGTTAAATAGCTACAATGATTTGTTGATCGAACTTGAGAGGCTTTTCAACATGGAAGGCCTTTTACGAGATCAGAAAAAAGGATGGCAGATTCTGTATACCGATAATGACAACGATATGATGGTTGTCGGTGATGACCCATGGAAGTAAGCCTAATCAATTGTAATTAAATAATTATTTCATCAAATCTGTTGTGCTCATTTGACTATACTATAATACTTAATATCTTTGTGTAAATTATTTGTAGCGAGTTCTGCAATGTTGTCTCTAAGATCCACATTTACACACACGAAGAAGTGGAGAAAATGACAATTGGTGTGACAAGTGATGACAATCGAAGCAGCTGTTTGGAAGAAGCCCCCGCAGCTGCAGACGCGTCAAAATCGTCGTCCGTGGGCCCGCCAGATTCTCCTCCAAATATGATATGGATGTGAGTTTTTCGATCTGTGTTTGTTACTATTGTTGTCGTCGTCGTTGTTGTTGTTGCATGAGTAGTTACTGGTAAAACTCTTTTTATTGTTGATCTCGGGTGAGGATATTTTAACTGAGTTCTCATTTTATAATATCCTTAGGACGATCGTTTTTTGTCGTCTTTTTTTTCTTGCCCCAGCAAAAGTTGTGTAATAATTGTACCATTTGTACTGAGTGGGAACCTCTCATTTGGTATTTATGTCGTATGTATGATATTTATGTGCATTTTGAGAACTCGACTTCTGTTATCCTGTTTTTAGTTCGACAATCTTCCAATTGCACGGGTTTTATCTAACAAAGAAATTAGATTTGTTTACATTCCTTATATTTCGCTATTTATTCTCATATTGATAAGAGAAAAACAATAATGCCAGATGAACAGATGCATAAACAGATGCTGATGTGAATTGAGTGGGTGTATTTCACCAGTGTTTTAATATGCGAAAGCATTTTGCCAAAAGACGCGGTAGAAACGTAGAAAGCTTAAGCTCGTCCAGTGTTTTTGAGCTTTGAGTAGAGTTTTTTTCAGGTTCAAAACAAGCTTTTTAAATCATTAGTTTTCACTTTTCACCACAAAACTTTGATTAAATTTGAAGTGTCTTTTAACAATATGATATTTCATTTGAGAAATAGTTGCTACACCATAGACCATAGTAGTAAGTTGTTCTAGAAGTATATAAATAACCCACTTGAGTTAAAAGGTCTTTATCATGCAACTGTGTCAATATTATTTGATTTAGTAGTCATGGTATATGCTGATTCAGTAGTAATTTATAAAGTAGTAGTTATCTGATTTTCTTCAGTTATTGGCCTTGTCGGAAATTATTGCATTATATACACCAAGTAGCACTAGCAGTTAGAACACTGTTACTGGGGGACATATATATATATATATATATGTAATTCTGAGATACTTTAATCATATATGTAACTCTGAGATACTTCAATCATCTTTCTAAACGAGTTGTGCACATCTAAATTATTGAATAGTATTTAGAATAATTTCTATTTATGTGGTGCAAGTTCAAGTAGATGTGCTAGGTGGGGCTATTTTAAAACTATGTATACATTTCTGCTTGTCCATAATAAGTGTTTTGTCATTTCAAGTGTGTTTTAAACATATTTAAGAATTTACCCCAAAAACCCATAGACATGTTCACTTGTGACTACCAAA
Source organism: Primula vulgaris (assembly GCA_963920805.1). NCBI lineage: Eukaryota > Viridiplantae > Streptophyta > Magnoliopsida > Ericales > Primulaceae > Primula > Primula vulgaris. Next base: position 27,882,939 of record OY987219.1, read on the forward strand.
GCGGAAGATAGATCATAGATGGCACAAATATGACAGATTATTTTATCAACATAGATAGATAATCTCTAATTATATTGTCACTTCACAAAGAGAACAATTTCAAGACAGACAAATATTAAGCCTTATGAATTAGGAGCAGACTAGCAGTCATACTGATATCAATTGACCTCCTCATGCGTAATGCTTGTAGCGGTTCATAGCAGTATTTTGAATTTCTATATATATCTCAATTGATCCTTAATACGCTCGTTTCCACCGATCAATCTATGGATCTCATCAGGGAAGGGCAGTTCTTCCCCCCACAAACATATTTCGAAAAAAATACTCATATATGGTATGAAATTTTTTATATAAAATTTTGGCCCCTCCCACTTAAGAGTTCCTAGTTCCGATCGCTGGATTCAGCCCCAATCTGGAGCTTGGCTAGGTTGAAGAAGAATCCCGTTGTTGTTAAGCTAATATGCTATTTTGTTGCGACTCAAATGGCATGTTAATTGTTATGCCATATTAGTTGTCTGGTGTGATAAACGTTTCCCATCCATATGCTATCTAATTTTGCAGAGAACTTGTGTTATCTCGATCAAGAAGCACAAGTTAAAGGATAACATTTCCGAATCAGTTACTAGAGTGTATGATAAGATAAAAGTGTATATTTAGAGTTATTTCACAAAATTAAACACTCCCGGTTATACCCTGAAGAATCAACCCCGCCCCTAAGACAGGAATTTCATGCTACTATTGGATGCAAAACAGTACAAAATCACGTACTTATAAATATATTTTAATCAATTAAGCATGGGAAAAAATAATTCTTACCATGGATAACATAAGTTTGTGTTGCACAAAATAAACAAAAATATGTTAAATTATATTTATTCAGCAATTGAATTGGTAGATAGCCAATAAATGATTAATTATTGAACAAGACAACAAATGATATGTTCAAAAGCAGAATTGCAACATAGATTAAAGAATATTTATTGATAAACTGAAGTATTAATATCTAGTTTAAGCCTGTACGTGATGTTCAGAACACTTTTAAGTTCACAATGTTGAAACGATGTATAGTAGCAATTGCTTCGTTTAATGTTTCAGTAGTTAGCATTTTCCATCTTATATATATATATATATTGCTCTTCATCCAATCCTATATTTGATAGTTGTCTTGTTTTAGATTTTAATATCATCCAGTAATTTCTTTACTTGGTTAACTCCTTGTTTACTGATACTTCAAACCCACAATGAACTCCTTGTTTTCAATATATATGTATAAATGTGAAACATGAAAAAACAGCGTTACAGACTATGGGAAAGATTATGTGAAAAACTCGGCATGTGTTCTAGCTGACCAAGAAACTTTGGTCTTTAGATATGGATACCAAGAAATGTTTTAATAATTTGAGACGAAAAAACATTTTTTTGAGAAGAAAAAAATAAAAAAGCAAGATGTACAAATCCAGGTACAGATGCTGATGTGAATTCAATGAGTGGTTACTCACTTCACCACAGATTTTTGAATCTAGTTATTTTTCCCAAAGGAAAAAACATTTTTTTGACAAGATGTCCATGAAAGATCTGCGACAGATAAAACTAGGTACCGTTTTAGCCTTAAGGTTAGGTTTGCCTGTTGTATTCTTGCAGACTTGAGATTGGATTTGTTTGACCGTATATCCGGAAAACTCGTTTTAACTTTCAAATTTCAATTTCCGGCTTTATGCTTCCTATGAGTTCACGTGCAAATTTAATAATACTTTCATTTTTTTCATGTTTCATATTTCCGTAGCGGTTGCCTGCTTCTGTTGTATAAACAAGTTTGAATTCTTCCAATTAAGTTTGTTAAGTATTTCACTTATCGAGAATAACGACTTGTTAAGTAAAACTTGACCGCACAGTACCATCACAGAGATCGCTCTGACCTATTTATAACACATTTTTTCTTTTGGAAATAGCTTTTCACCATAGGAACAAGTTAAAGCCCGCGTTATTCCAAGTAGGACCTTTGTCGTGCATCAGTGGACATGTTTACGGGTTTTTTTCCCATGGTATACACAGTAGAGACTTGAAGCAAACATCCAATTATTACATATTGGCCTTCTTCAAAATTATTGCACCATCTACAGATAAGTAAAAGTTCAAGTGTTCAACAATCAGCATACTCAACGATGTAAAATAACTCTGCAATTTTGGGCAGACACACATATAATTTTAATTTCCTTATATACTATTTCTGATCGACTTACGTACATACAAAATATTGTATCATATTTGGTATACTCCACATTTTATGTGATTCACATAGATGTGCATGTTTAGCTATATAAAACTTTATGTATGTAAAGCGAGCGCTTCATTTGTTTGTTTGCCACAGACCTCACGGTATAAAGTCGAAGGCAAATAACAAAATAAATTACAACTGTAGTTTATTGATCTTGATAGACATTTTACTGCAATCAAACGTTGACAGAGGGGACAATTCAATGGTTAGACCCCACTTTCGAGCCATAGCAAGGAGCAGTCATACAGATATCGACCAACCACTTATTTATGCGTTATGTACCGGCACTCAGGGCCGGTTTAAAGGATATGTGAACAGTCCAAGTGGACTGGGCATCCCACCCAAACGGCAAAAAATTTCCAAAAAATAAAAAATGTATACCATGTTTTTTCAAGGATTTCTTTGAACGGGCAAAACAAATTTTCCTTCTTCTAGGCAACCCGCCAAAAAAAATTAGTTTCGCTTGGCCGTTATCCCTCTCTACAAGTCTCATTGGTCCTTGAAAAGCTCTCTTCCGATGATCAGTCTTCGGATCTCGCTGGTTCCAGCACCAATCTCGTACAACTTGGCATCTCGTAAAAAACGGCCAGTTGGGTACTCGTTTACATATCCGTTCCCACCCAAACACTGTATTGCCTGCACATGTTCAATCTTAAAATATGAATCATTCATATGCATTACCAAGTCATTTTTCTATCTTTTAGGTCAGATTGTTTTTATGCCTTCAGAATATAAATAACATGGAAAATTGAGCAATTTTTATTAGTAGAGGCATAGGGTGGACCTGAAGAGCAACTTGAGTGGCTCTTTCAGCAGCACAAAGTATTACTCCAGCACAATCCTGAAACCATACAACCAAACCCATTATAAAGTTCACTCTTGTACCAGGAGACCCAAATATATACCAAGCAACATGTGCAATAGATTAAAATCAATAGTTAGCTACGAGAACAAGTAGAAGAAAGTATGGCACTGAGGAATACCTTAGGGTCGATTCTCCCATTGTCGCATTCTCTTGCAACGGAATACACATAAGATCTGAGATTACACGAGATTTAAAATATCAGAAAGTTGACAAATAAGATAGAAATAAAGAATTATTTAGTTTGCAACTTTTCTTCTCAATTTATTTTATTTATTGCTTAAAAGCGAAGTGCATTTAGTTGAGACACCTACAAAGCTAACAGCTTAGATGTATATAGTAAATAATTTATGCTTTTAATCTGACACAAAATCTTGAAATTTTGTGCTGGATAAACCCAGCATTTCATCCAGCCTCAAATAGGCATCTATATTTAGCCTAAACGCTGCTAGCTCAAAGACTGTATAGCAAAGTATACCTCATATTCAAAGTTTTATATACCTGGAAGACTGTAGCGAGGTGTACATATCAGCAACTTTCCCCTGCATATACCGATTCACGCCATGAGAAAAAAAAAAGTTTTTTACATATGAAAATAAATTCCCGTAATTACCCAACCTGTATAAACTGGAATTCACCGATAGGGCGGCCAAATTGTTCTCGTTGTCGTATATACGGAAGAACAACATCCATACAGGCTTGCATCAATCCGACGGGCCCAGCTGCTAGCACAAGCCGTTCCAAATCTAGCCCCGACATCATTACATATACACCTACATATAATTATAGAAATTATGTACATCTAATACTTCACTAAAGTTTGCATATTAAGCTAAAACAAGTAGAAAATGCGGGTACCTTTTCCCACCTGCCCAAGGACATTTTCATTGGGAACAAAACAATTTTCAAAGACAAGCTCACATCTGCAATTTGGTCAAGCCATTGAAATATCAGGACCTCTCCCATTTAGACATAACGGATATGAACTAAAACGAAGTCATAGTTAAAGCAACATAGACCTACGTATCACTTCCACGCATTCCAAGCTTGTCTAATTTCTGGGCAGTGGTAAATCTGCATTGTTTGGGAAAAGGAAGGAATAACTACTTCAGTGAAAAATAGAATATCTGTAAAATGCAATTAGAGTAACACTTGTTAAGTAAAAGAACAATTTTCACAATTTTTTTTACCATCAAGTGGGTAAAAAAAATTAAAAATTCGTAAGGTTCACAATTTACAATTTACATAGGCACATAAGTACCTACCCAGGCATTCCTTTTTCGATGATAAATGCAGTGATTCCTTTAGAACCGGCACCGATGTCTGTTTTCGCATAAACAACCTGGCAAAATCATGACAATATTAAGAATTAAACAAAGATGAAAAAGGAAACACACCGCCAAAAGGAAAATGAAAATTTCCGTGTCAAACCACACCAATTTATAAAATTTCAGGAAACCTTGAAGTAATCAGAATGACAAACTAGATGATAAAACGTACTACCTGGACTCGTGAAAATCTAGAAGGACTTTGAAGTCCAATCAGCAGCGTATATTTTGCAAAGAACAATAGTGAAAAAAGGGATGATTGAAAGGAAAATACATTCCATTTTCTCAAAATTATTATCAGATATGGGTATAGGACCAATGTCCAAGCCAGAGAAATGAATATATCCTTCCTTATCAACTTAACATAGGTACAAATTACATTAATTGATTTAAAGTTTATTTAAGTCATATGTGCTATCAAGTTAAAATAATGCAGAAAAATATATAAATTAGATAAATCTGGTCAAATTACCAGTGCATGGGCAACTGGACCATTTGTACACCACATCTTGTTCCCATTTAAGATGTAACCTCCATCAGCTTGGTCTGCTTTGCATTTCATGCTAACCACATCCGAGCCAGCTGAAAAATACAAAATAATCATCCTGCTAAATGATAGAATCCTACATATTGGGGAAAAAAGAGTTCAAATAAATCATCATTAACTACCATTAGGTTCACTCATTGCAAGAGCTCCTATGTGCTCCCCGCTGATTAGCTTTAAACAAATAAGATGAAATTGTAAGCCGATATAAGAAGTACGTAGAAAATGTACAGAAAGAAGAAAAATTAAAAGATAGAAGTACAAAAGAATCAAAAGATTAGGTATCTATAGCAAAAAAAATAGAAAACCAGCAAACTAATAGTTGGTGTGAATTTGCTTGTTTTTAGTAAGTAGACATACATACAAACAAAAATCGCAAACTTTTGGGTATGTACTTTTTAAGTTCTTTTTTAGCCAATCAAACAAAAACGGACAATTTCCTTAAAATTAAGTTTATTTTCTTAGGAAACTTCTTGCACGACCAAACAAGCAACGGAGCTTGCTTCTTTCCCTTTTTGGTTTCTTTTCTATAGAATTTTCTTTTCTCTTTGCAAAGTCCTTCTACCAAACATAGCCTTAGTTTAGTGCTCTGACTTACTTTGATGCATACTTAGCGGAGAAAGAAGTCAAATTTTTTGAAGTGAGCAACTGTATTAAAATGTTAAAAATAGTTAAACATGAGGTGAAAGGCACAACTTAATTATGTTGAAAAGATGTAAGATTAATACACCTATAGATCCATGAATAGATAAACTTTAGAACTTACTTCAGAGCATGATACCTTAAAACGAGCTAAGTGTACTTGACTACTTTTTAAAGAGCGTATGCTAATATAATTGTTTGCAGTTGCATATATTATGAGTTTGATATTTACTAGGTTCCAAATTAATAAACCATTTAGTCTGGTTAGATAAAGTTACTTAGGTAAACAAGTATGTCTCAAATTCATACAATTATGATTTATGTACAAAACCAAAATCTTACACATGAAGGGCAAAAAACAGAGAACCCAACAATTTATAATTTTATATTATAGTACTGATCAATTTTGAGAATGGAAGTGAGTCTATACAGAGTGAGAAAGTAATACCTTTGGCAAGTACTTTTGCTTCTGTTCAGGAGTCCCATTCCTCACCTGGAATGTTAAAGAAAAAGTACAAAGTCTTGGTAAAATAAATAGACAAAAATAAGACATCATAAGGTGTAGCGCATTTACCAACTGATTGATGCATAGATTGGAGTGGGCTCCATAGGAGAGGCCAACTGACCCTGAAGCACGACTAATCTCTTCCATTGCTATACAGTGATACATATAACCGAGCCCAAGTCCTCCATACTCCTCTGCAGATGGGACAAAAATAATTTACTGCGAAATGTGAAAAATAAGGAATACTCTGGTAAGAGCCACCCTTCTTAGCTTGAGCAAATATTCTTCATTTAGCTTCTTTTGTAGCCAAATAACTGCTCGTTTATGTACCTAATGACTAATAAGTGCATTTGCAGGTTGGTTCTGTCTAAGTTCCATATGTGGTATTGTATAATTCTACCAGCCATCGGATTGTGGTGTATCTACGATTAAAGGTTCAATTGCTACCAATTAGGTAAAATTTAGTGTATTTTCTCATAGTCAGGGACAATAAGACAGTGAGAACTAAAGAAACTATACAAGAAAATATGTAAGTTACGTAAATGCAGAAGGAATTAGTCACTAAGTGATCATAAGAACCATTTTTCTTTTTCATCTTTTACAGACTTTTTTTTATCCATATGACTCCTTGGCATACAAAAGTTCAAAAGATCACAAGTCTTTACTAATTTACCAAAGAAAAAGGGGGAAATGTTCACCTGGAGCAGTGATTCCATGAAGATTAAAATCCCCCATTAATTTCCATAAGTTAACCTCCTGAATGAATAGTATAAGATGACACAGGTAGGTTTAATAGAACTGGTGAAAATATTATAACATTTACATGATAAAAGATTTTGACCTTACAACCTTTGGTAAATAATTTGATTCGTCGATTTTTGATGCATGAGGGGCAATATGTTCTTGTGAAAATTGTGCCACGCTCTCTTTAAACTGCGAGGATTACCAACCAAGGCTGTCAGACTGATATACCGATGCCTCATGTATAGATGAGAAAAAGTTTAGGAAATAAAAGCATAAAAAATGATGAAAAGAAATAATTGCTCAAGATCCACCAGATGGAACTCTTTTGTAACTCGTTTGGTATCAGATTTCTCTAAATGGTCAACTCCTTTGTTGACTAATGTAAGAATAAATAAATGTAAATTGAGAATAAACCCTAAAACGGATACTATGATCACTTTTCAGAAACTCGTAACAAACCCTTATATTCAGCAGTTTTATTTGATTCAAACTCAAAACGATATCCTTCTTACTGTCGTCTAGATACCTTATTATTATTATTAATAACTAGTTATCACTATTAGTGCAAGACCGCAAGGGTCGAATAATATTTTGTATCTTCGATTTTGTCAGTATTTCTTTTCTATCTTGAACTCTTATTCAGTTTAAGTAAATACATTCGCTCTCTTCTCATCTCTTGTTTCATCTCATTTGTTTGGCTTATCTAATCCTAACACTTAGTAGTAGAGTCTATCATTTGTTCGGTTACACATTGAAAGAAAAGCAGGCTTCAGTAAAAGATTGTATTGCTGTGATAAATCAAATATCAAGACAAGGTTTATTCAGAAAAAAATTAAACCTAACGTCCAAAGCAGAGAGACAAAGACAATGACTACACCAAATTTATAAGACTTGAGAATAGATTCGTTTACCAATTAAGGTTTAGAAGATGAAACTATAAACGCTACACTGAATATGTACTATGCACAAGACCAATAATAAAATCATACTGAGAACGAAAATCGTAAATCAAGTCTTACTGAAATAATTTATTCTTATTCGCAAAAGTTCAATGGTCATATGTCTTAATTTGATGTTTAAACCCACATTTCCTCGCAAAAATCTAAAAGATCCAAATCCATATAGCAATGAATTTAGTCTCTCATTTAACCAAATACGTTCGTACATGAAAATAAACAACATACAACGAAACAAATTGGTTTTTAGGCTACCCTTTACAAAGTAATTTAAAAGTAATTAGCTTTTAAGCTCAAAGTAGTTTTTGTTTAACTTTTTGCATTTAAGTTCCGTGCATACACATGTAGAGCTTAAAACCTAAGATATTCATTGAAAACCTACTAAATTTTTCAAACCGAACGAACAAGAATTACTAATAAAAAATAAGACAGCTTATTTTTTATTAATTTCATCCAAACAAGCACTATAAGTCTATATCCCAAACATGTGACATCAATTATTCTTAAGCAATCAAGTACACATATAGTATTTATTTATACATTCATGTATCTATTTATGATATACCTAAACACAAAGTCAATATCAATGTTTTCCACATGCTCAGTAAAAATGGTAAAAATAAAATAAAATATCAATAATGATTAGGTGTAAACCTGTTTCTGAGTATCATCAAATAGTAGAGATGTGGAAAAAGCAGCAATATTTGGTTTATGTTTTGTGAATAATAATAAAGCAGCCTTTAATTTACTCACTGAACTTAATCTCTGCATATTTTAGTGAGAGAGAGAGAGAGAAATTGAATTTGGGATTTTAATTTGTATTTATCTTGCCACTCAATGACTCTCAAATATATAAATATTTACAAAAAAACGTTGTTTATTTATTTATTTATTTATTCACTTTATGAAGAAGACATAGATATTCTAGTTTATACGGAACTGTTACTTACATAGATGCCACGTCAATTTATATACACGTTGATAAGAATTCTGCATTGAATTTGCATTTTATTGAAAATAAAGTTGTGGTCCCACTTCTGGCTTAACTAATACCAATGATTGTAACATATAATTAATTACTCTGTATGAGTTACTAATTTACGTCTATTAAATGAAAATTGTTACTCAAAATACCTAACAATCCCCCATCGGTTAAGTCATTGTTTAAACATGTATTGTATTTGTTTTACTTAGTTTTATATAGTAATTTATTTATAAAAATTTCATAACTTGTCTGTATTAAATTAATTAATTTGGTAATGTAATAATATTTTGTTATATATATATAATTATATTTGTATTAAATGTAAATTGAATTAGGAGAGTAATTTAATGCAACAACTCGTTAGCAAAACCAAAATATTAATTACCTAAGAAAATGAGTAATAAAATTCTCATTCTCATTTTCATTTATGAGTGATAAATGGAAACCATAGAATTATTGAATTTCACATCATTCATTCATTAATCGGATTGTTAAAAACTTAAAACGGTTTTCAGAATTGAAGTTCAACGATTTTCAAATCCATTCACATTTTTCATATAATTTTGAAATTACACGTAATTCTCTTCGGGTGAACAGAAGTTAATCTTCGTGAAGAACGGGGTTTTTTCGAGATGTTTATAGCACTCGTATTATCACACATTATAGACATATGTATACGTAAGACCATAGTCTAGTAATTGTTGTCGCATCCACAATAAATGTGTACAACAAGCTCATACGGCTATATGTTCCGTTTCAACAGTTGATAAAGTTACAAAAGATTGTTACTTGCTACCCCAAGAAAGTAGTGAGTGTACAAAAAAGTTACATGTACCACTGGTACTCTTGCGGTCAGTTGTACTTTCGGTAAAGTCGGAATTTGAATAACCTACGAGTTCTAGGTTCGAATTTCGAGAATAAAATAGTCATAGGTTTGTGGTTCATAAGATATATTTAAAAATCATTTTGACATATATAACATTAGATCCATTCGGAGATTATTGCAATCTAACACAAATACAAACACTATAAACATATAATATGGTCTACTTGCATTTAAATAATGTACGGATCCAATCATAACTCGATAAATATTTTTCCATTGACAGACTTACCTTATACGTCAATGTTCAATATTGTTCGGGGGTTCATCGGAGTTTTTTTGGCGATTTTGGATTTATTGATGATATCACTTGTGTACTTCTCTTGTTAAATGAACTTTCTTTCACTTGTTTGTTTGATTAGTGTTTGTCATATACTTTGTGTTGTTTTCTTGATTGTGTTCATAATAGAAGTAGGATGCTAAGATTGCATAAGCATGTTTCATATTTTTTTATATTCACGTCTAAATACATTTCATCTATATCGAATTAACTATTAATATTACAATCAACATGCCAGGGCTTAGCGACTTAGCTTTATTTACTTAGACTTACCTTGTTGATAAAGTAGTTGTTCATGCTTTTTATGCAGATATTGCACTATGTTGATAACTTTCAGATTATCACTCTGTTTTAGCATATCTTTTTATTTTATTTTTTCTGGTGTTGGGAATCTATTTGAACATGCACTCCACAAAGAGAGAAGACCGTAATAAGATTATAATTTAGATGAGAGAGGAATTTAGCAGCCACTTGATGCCTTCTAAAATTGCTTAATATTGGTTGCACATAACTCGACCATATAGAATATGATCTCTCACAAACACCGACTTAGACATATATTTCACAGACAATAACTCAACAACTTTTATATTAAATGATCACTTAGCAACCGTGTGCATACTCACTGTAGATCTGGATTGAGTGGAATTCTCAGGGGAGGAATCCATATATTCCAAGTTACTAACACTAAAAAAAACAAGGCTGAAAATAAAAGTATTTAAGGATTGGTCCGTAAAACAAAAACTAATTAAGAATTGGTCTATTTCAGCAACACCTCTCCAGAGAGCGACACGTGTCAAAAAAAATTACAAAACGAAAAAAAAACTCCGAACCCTTTTAAACCCTTTTAAAAACAGTCTGAACCCTTTTGAACTTTTTTGAAAAGAGTCTGAACCCTTTTGAACCTTTTTAAAAAGAGTCTGAACCCTTTTTAAAAAGCGTCTGAACCCTTTTGAACCTTTTTTAAAAAGAGTATTAAGCCTTTTGAAAAGAGTCTGAACTCTTTTAGATTTTTTGAAAGAGTCTGAACTACGGAGGTTTTTTTATTGTGAGGTTTTTTTGGAGAGAGAATGATAAATTAGATAAATAGAATTGAGAGAGCTTTTATATTTAATGAGTAATGGACCAATCCTTAATTAGTTTCATAAATAATGGTCCAATCCTTAATTAAATTTTATATCCGGACCAATTTTAAAATAGTTTTGTTTTCATGATACAATCCTCTTAATTTTCTAGGGTATATCTAGAGCTCTTTAGTATTCTCCTTCAGTTTGCAGCTCCACGTCCACAATTATCATATTCACCATAGAACTACTTATCTGTTTGAGTGCTATTGTCCCACTTAATCCAGCCCAGCCATTTGGATCAATCAAGTTATTAATGTATGTTTGCATGATAACCACTCTGAAAAAAGTTTTTTACAACCGTTCCAAATATACGTCGAACATTTGGTTAACCTTTGGTACCATTGATGTAGCAGTCATGAAAAACAGTCATTTCTTGTCTATTGGGGCAGTTATCTCTTGCACATGATCAAATTAAACTGGTTTTTAAGTGGTTTCAGACAAAAAATACACTTTTTTGGAATACGACTTGGCCATTACCCCATATAAAGTCTACATTATCATATATATATGACATTCTCTATAGAATTGGTTTCCTCGCATAGCCAACAATGTATCATGGTATCCAAGAAACCGACACTTGTAAAAAGCAGAATCCAGCTCACTTCTCAATACAACAACTTGCATATATTTGCGGGACAACCTCGTTTTGAAATGTTATGTCAATGGAGGAAAATAGTTGGCCTTTAATTCCTGAATTAATGAGAAAATTTTAAGTCAGTACATCAACATTTTGGTTGTTAGGGAATTGCATGTCATCGTATGAAAAATCTCAATTACCATATCAGCTTGTTAAAATTCTCTGGATTTGCATACAAGTGTCACCAATGTGCACATCATGTGCAATTTTTAATCATCCAATTTTAACAAGAAGATTATGTGGATACTAATTCTCTCGATTTCATACCCCATTTTTTTACGAAGTTCATAGCCTTTTTGGTTATTTTATGATTTTTTCTATTTTTTTGATATATATATTTATTTTAAATTTATAGTTATTTTGTATTTTTAATTTTTGTATTTTTGTTGTTGATTTATTTTGAATTTTGAATATATTTTTCATGGTTTTTACATGTAATCATCTTTTTTTTTTATTTTTAGAGAGAGAAAGTTTGTGTCATAGGTTGAATAAGAGCGTTTTTGTAAATAGAGTAAATATTAATGATATATGTATCTAGTTGTAAAATATCTAGTTGTGAGTATTTTTTTAATTAAGTTGATGCCTATGTATCTATTTGTAAGTCCCAAACAAGTTACGCCAAACATTTTTAAACCCCTTTCATTAATTTCACAAAGTGCTCTAGTTTTTTGAGATGCGAGACTACTCATCTTTTTACCTGTTATTGTATTTTACTCTCTCCATCTCTAAATAAGTGTACTGCTTCGAAAATGTTATATTTTAAGCATTTGAAACAATTTCACGTAAAACTCATCACACAAAAGCATAAAAAACTTAAAATTTTCAAACAAAAATTATTTATTAATTCAAATATGAGGTTATAAGGAAGAATTTGATAGTTCAAATTTTACTAGGTTTGAATTGTCAGGTTTTCAGTTTTTCATATGTATTCGTAATTTTTTTTTAATTTTTTTGTTGTTGTAAATCAACACATTATTTTATTTCTAAAGTGTTTGTTCAAAAAAAATGTAAAATTTGACCTTTTATGTTTTTTTTTTGGTATTTATTAATATTCATACCGTATAAATTGTCAAAAAAACAATTAAACATAAAAATATCAAATTTTAGAGATCTTTTTGAACAAACACCTTAGAAATAAAATAGTAAATTTATTTACAAAAAAAAATCGAAAAAATATTATGAATACATATGAAAAAACCGAAAACCTAATAAAAACGTGATAAAATTTGAACCCAGTTTTGACTATTAAAAAGGGTTAATTAAAAAAAGAAAAAACAGAAAATTTTACTAAAAAGAAAAGCGGATAGATACTTATTTTGGAAAGTTGCAAAATGAAAATAAGGACAATGATTAGGGACGGAGGCAGTAATAAAAGTAAAATAGAAAAACAAAGGGAAGGGGTTTGTTGAGAGAGAGAGAGAGAAAAAAGAGATAATAAATTTGAATAGAAGGGAGAGGCGCCGTAGCTAAATTGAGTGGCGAAATAAAAGAAGCCAAAAACACCACAACACATATTTTATTATAATTATTAAAAATATGAGCGGCGACCGTGGTGGCGGTGGTGCAAAAGCGGCTCGGTTTTCGGTGTACGAGAACAAAGCTTTATCAGCGGCGCTAACAACAATCAGCCTCCGACCGAACAACTACACTTTTTTAACCATTCTCTCTCTCTCCTCCGTCTCTGCCGCAGCTCTCCTCTCGTTACTCTCTTGGTACGTACTTACTCATTATATTTACGTATCTCATCATTCACCTATACATACATACATACATGATACGACTCGTGCCGTATTTGGTAGTTATATTCGTATCCACGCATAATGGAGTCTTAATTTCGAGTTGTTTTATTCGTTTGGGGGTTTATTTGTACTGTTGTTACAGTTTAATAGTACCTTGTTACAATACACTTTTGAGTTGTTTGATTACTAAACCCCTCTATCTATCTAGGGACTTAAACGCTACTTTTTGGTAAATAGGGGACTTAAACGCTACTTTTGGTAAATAGGGGACTGATTATGTATGTCATCAACTATACATACAACTCTCGTCCTATCGTTGATTGTTAATATACTGCTCTCTCCGTTCCTATTTAATTGGCCACTACGAAACTACGTGCAATTTTGACCGGCCAATAACTTGTATCAAAATTGTCGGAATGAAAATTTTCAAAAGTTGATCATATAGTTCAAATGTTAAATTTTATGATTAGATTTAAAAAAAAATCATTTCGACAATTTTGATATAAGTTATAAGCCGGTTAAAATTGTACGTAGTTTCGTAATGGACAATTAAATGGGAACGGAGGGAGTATATATTCAGTACTACCAAATTAAAAAAAAAATACTACCAAATTCAATAAAAATAATAATGTAGTAGTTTCGGAAAATAATATAGTGACAATAAAAAATATAGTAGTATCGAAAAAAAAAATATTGACATAAGTGAATTTGGTAGTACTTTTATTGGAATTAGTAGTATTTTTAGTGAATTTGTTAATAATTTTATTGAATCTGGTAGCGCTTTTGTTGAATTTGGTAGTATTGTCTTCGAATTTGGTAGTATTACATAAGTGAAAGAAAGAATTTGACCTAAAAAGAAAGATCGAAAGGCCATTGTTTTTGCTAAATAAGTTGACCAAATTGTACCTATTTGTAAATACCCCGATTTTTAATTATTTTAAATTATACGAAACTCATTATGTATGTCATCAACTATACATACAACTCGTGCTATCTTTGATAGTTATATTCATATCCAGGGCATAGGGGAATCTTAATTGTGAATTTGTTTGATTGGTTTGGAGGTTTAGTTGTATGTACTATTATAGTTTAGTTAGGGGGATTTATACAGTTTAAATGTTTAATACCTTGTTACAATACGCTTTTGAGTTGTTTGATTCCTATACACACTCTCTCTCTCCTCCACCTTCGTTTTCTTAATACGTAACTCATTGTGTATCTCATCAACTATACATACAATTCTCGTCCTATCTTTCATAGTTATATTCATGTCCAGTGCATAGGGGAATCTTAATTTTGAGTTGTTTGGTTCCTTTGGAGGTTTAGGGTCCGTTTGGTAACAGGTTTTTTTGGCTGATTTTGATTTTAAAAATCCATAGGCGTTTGGACAGTCATATTATTTAGCTTTGAAAAAACAGTTTTTCAGCCTAGCTATTTTTTTTTTTTTTGAATTTTCTGTGGATTTTTAAATTAGATCTTTTGGACCAAAAGATCTGTTGCCAAACATAGCCTCAGTTGTACTGCTGTTATATCCAGGCATAGGGGAATTTTAATTTTTTATATCCTATTAGTAATTACTGATTACTAATTATGTACAACATTATTTCTCTCCATCTTTCCTTGTCTCACCCGCCACGCGCCGAGTCTGCATTAACATTCTGGGGTTATAAAAGGGAAACCGAATATTTAGTACATAATTTGATATTTAAATATCAAAAAACTCATGGTTAAAATCTCTTTTAAACTTAGGTACGTATGCTCATTGATGCTTACTCTTTGTTTTTAACTTTGGATACTCACTACGTTGATACGTACCAAATTTTAAATAATAATTGAGAATGTAGGGTTTTGGACATTGAGTGTGTTTTTATGTACTAATCAATAATTCTCCCGTCATAAAACTCATTGTTTTTAAATTTTACTCTATCCGTCCCTAAATAAGTGTCTTGTTTTAGTCCACTTTTATTGTTTTAAGGAATTTTTCACCTTTTTATTTTCTAAAATAACCCCTTTTGGATAGTTGAAACAAATCAAGTTTATACCTGTAAGGCTGTAACCTTACATTTGAATTTTTTGATTTTTTGATGTTTTTTTTGTTGAATTTCAAGTGAAATTGTTTAAAATCCTTATATCACAGTTTTAAAGCAGTACACTTATTTAGGGACAGAGCCCGGAGGGAGTATTTTCAAATTTCTTACAGAAAAAATAGCATTTACTTAAATAGTGCACCCTTTTGTTTCCTATGGGCTCCGTCTTGGTTCTTCATCGGTTAGGATTTTTTTAGTTTGATTATACGTAAATAACGCAATAATGGATCTAACTCTTAATTCCTTTTTTTTTTATTACTTCAATTGCTGGTCTATTGCTAGCAAATTAGCTCGCTTTATAAGCAAGTTTTAGGGTTGTTAATTTAGTAATACTCAGAGAAGAAGCTTTCTCGATGCAAATTGGACTACTATTATTTTTGGGACGCCAGAAAAAAAACAAATTGGACTGTTTTTATGGGAGGGAGGGGGTGAATTTTTCATATTTTAGACCTAGGGGAACCTGAATTCTGACTTTGTATAATTTGCTCAAACTCAAGTTTTTTGTTGACTACGAGGAGCATAGGCTATAATTAATTCAACTAAAGTAAACTATGATGAATAGTGTTCTTTGTTGATTTTTCCTCATCTTTGCCACCTGGCTTCTTATTGTGTCATCAAGTATACATACAACTCGTGCTATCTTTGATAATTATATTCATATCCAGGCATAGGGAGATGTTAATATCGAGTTGTTTAATTGTGAGCTATTTGATATGTCTGGAGGTTTAGTTGTACTGCTCTTATAGTTTAGTTAGGGTGTGGATAAAAAAATGGGTTCGTACTCATCTGCACACACTATCTCACTTGAATGCAATTGGCTTCCAAAACAGTTGGCCACTATGAGAAACAATGGATTGTTGTTCTTGTTTAATTAGGATATTATCAAGGGTTTGTTTGACTGTAGATTTTGATCAAATAGCCATTTTTTTTAGACTGGGAAAATGTTGGCTTCGTGCTTAAAAGAACATCTAGCTTTTAGCTCAGCATTGCAGAGCAACTTAGAAAGAAAATAACTGATTTCGAAATTGCGACCAAGCATTTCCGAAGAACATGGATTGTGTAATGCTGTCTTAAGGGTTAGGTGCAGAATACTATCCACAAACTTACTCTTCAGTTGAAAGAAAATGGCTTTTAAAAAATTCTCTATTTGGGGTGCTTCATACAATTTCAAGCAAACATTCATTCACTTATTCAGTGGTAGCTTCTTTTGGATTCTTACTTAGAAAAAGGTATTTTTCTAAGCTCTAGCTCGATGATCCCAACTTCTTTATTGACACCAAATTGCCCAGCTTATTTCCTTAACAACTGCACACAAAAATAAAAAATGCCCTTTGAAATAAAACAACTACAAACCGACTCAAAATTGAGCAATTGTCTCAGAATTACAAAACTTCCATTAGCAAAATTTGTATGTTCTGTATTTTCCTTTTGCAATAAACCTTTACCTGTTACCTAGTTCCTTTTTATCTTGATTTTTTGGATTTTTGATTGGAGGAAAGGTTAATGAGTGCAGAACTTGTAGATTGCCTGTTATTCAAAATTAGTATGGGGGGCTCATACAATCTATTAATTATTCATGCTCTCTGAACTCCCATCGTCAAAGTTTATGAATTTTAAGATTACTTAGGGTCAAAATTTCTCAGAGGTTTTACTTTAATCTCAGCAAGGTTTTTGATCAAGTCTCTTATTGACTACCGTATGCACAAATGTTTCAATATTTTCCACTCTTTTTGTCCCTGACTGTACTTTTTTTTTGGTGCTGGAATTATAGGGAAGATGGGCTTATTAATATAATAAGATCCAGAGATATCTCCCCACTAGTGGCTTGTAAGTATCTCACTTGATCTAATTTATTTCTTTGTGTGCAACCCCAAACCCCTTTTTATAATCATGATTTTTTAATGATTGTATATTTTTCCAGATTTTCTAGCCAAAGCTATACAAGCCCTGCTTATTTTGGTGTTTTTTGGTACCGTGCTTGCTTTTATCAAAGCCATATCTTTATGGAGGGCAGTGAATACGTCTTCCACAACAATCATTTCTCCCTCTAAAGGAACAAAAGAGCAAACCCATCTCAGTAGTAGACAACTTGGCCTTATCGGAATTCGACACATGGTAGAAAAACCCGTAGCTAAAAATTTAAAAGGACCTCTTACAGCCAAACATAACTCGGTGCCACATGGTGACCCTCTAGTCCCTCTCCGTCAGACCATCACCAGTACCAACCGTTCTCAATTTAGTGGTGGAAAATCAAACACGAGTAGTGGGAATAAGGCACAGAATACGTATAGCACCCCTTCAAAATCATCTAGTTCTCGATCTCCTTTATATCAATTACCCTCTTCTAAGATTTCACCAAGTTCTGATAAACCCATATCTTCACCTTGGTCTGGTAACAGAGCTTCATCGAATAAACAAATTGTAACAGAAGAAGATCTTGAGCGTTTTTTACTCGATGTTGGGGATAAAATCACTGGGTCAGCTGGTAAATCAGCTAGTACTCCACCTCCCACTAATAGTGGTTTCGGTATAGTTACCCCTAATACGATTGCCACATCAGGGAATACTTCTGGTACTACGAGAAGTACGCCATTGAGGCCTGTAAGGATGTCACCTGGATCACAGAAGTTCAATACTCCTCCTAAGAAAGGGGAAGGCGATCTTCCTTTACCTATGTCTATGGAGGACTCTATTGAAGCTTTTGGTCGTTTGGGTATTTATCCTGATATTGAAGTGTGGCGTGATAATCTACGGCAATGGTTTTCTTTGGTTCTTCTTGCTCCTTTGGTTAACAAGATCGAAAACAGTCACTTAAAGGTTTGCTCTTCTTCCACAGTGTTATTCTACTGTGCATGTTTTTTTTTTTTACTTTCCGTTATAGAGGAATTTCGTAGGGAATCATATACATTACACATAAAAAGAAAAAGCGTAAAAGCAGAAGCAAAACTGAGATTTATGTGGGGCGGTGTCATCACTTGGCTGTC
Source organism: Primula vulgaris (assembly GCA_963920805.1). Lineage (NCBI taxonomy): Eukaryota > Viridiplantae > Streptophyta > Magnoliopsida > Ericales > Primulaceae > Primula > Primula vulgaris. Next base: position 27,901,517 of record OY987219.1, read on the forward strand.
ATAAATAAGTCAATAACTGTTTATGAAAAGGTGAAACTCTATTTGGCCCATCATATGTGTATGTATCTTTGTGTGATTTCATTTTGGAGTGGCTCATGATGGTATGTATAGCTACCAGTCTACCTCTTGTGCATGTATGTGAGATTTGAATTTAGCGTGTCTCATGGTATGTGTTAGAGTAATTATCCCACATCGTCTAGATAATAATCGAGCCTGTGGTTTATAAAGAGATGTCCATCCTTACCATTATGAGGCCTTTTAATGGTAAGGAATATGGATTCTAATATGGTATCAGAGCGGGCCTAGCGATGTTGGGCTCACTTCCACCCATTTAATATGTCCGCTCGTAGGACCCTTGAAATGTCGGGCCACGAGCGAGGGGGAGTGTTAGAGTAATTATCCCACATCGTCTAGATAATAATCGAGCCTGTGGTTTATAAAGAGATATCCATGGCCGACCCTTGTAGCAGCCAAAACATCCATCCAGCTTAGGTGTTGGCCCAATATAGACGTGTTTTTTTTCTTTTTTACAAAACACGTCGAATAGACTCGAATTGGTTTGATTGAAGGCATAAATGATTATTAATAGGCTCGAATTAAGTATTTTTGTAGGTATTGATTATAGGATATTCGACATAGAACCCACAATTTAAGTTGGTGTTTATAAAAATTGGGTTATTACGGCAGGGAGAGAGAGAAATAGATAGAAGAAGAAGACTACAGCCATACATGAGTTATTAGATTTCTTTTTAAGACGCTGGTTTTATTAAACCAATCCCTGTAATTTGAAAACTCATAGAAATCCCCACCAGCTTTTACAAATTACATTACAGTTTCAGAAAATTACATAATACGCTTGAAAATCTAAAAAAATACCAATTTTGGTCCAAATTATTATCATAATTAATCGAAAATTAATTGGAAAATTGCCGAGTCGGATGCTTTGGATTAAATGCCGATACCATTGTCTACAACCTCGGGGAAAACAAAATTTGTTTTCATTATTTAGTATTGCAATTGAAAAAGAGTTTCTAGATCAACTTAAAGTTACATAATTGCCCAAAACATTGTGCGGCTTAGGTGTAAAAAGGCTCCAGGTCGTCCCTGATTACCATGATGATTAACCGAATTGATCTAATTTCAAAGTAACCTAGATATATCGATGACTCTGATGGTTAATGAAACAATACTGAAGGTTTAGACTCCAGATATCCTTATTCTTTCTTAATTTACTGTTGTAAACTTGCAAAATTATGATAATTTGTGCATACAGGTAATGGAGGCAGCTGCTAAGCTTGGTATATCAATCACAGTAACTAAAGTGGGAACTGATTCGCCAAATACAGGAACTTCTGCTACTGTATCTCCAATTGATAGACCCAATGATTGGAAACCTGCAATAAGCCTTGATGAAGATGGTCTTCTTCATCAATTACGTGCTACCTTAGTCCAAGCTTTAGATGCTTCAATGCGTATGTCGTTTTTGTATTTCTTATGTATTTAAGGCCTCAATGCGTGTTCTGAAATAACCCCTATGCACTTCTCGTTTTGAAATTAAGCCCATCTACTATTAAGTTTTGCAATCAACTCCATGCCCAACTTTAAAATGGAATAACTTTGCACTGGGTATTTCGTCTTTGACAAAAAAGAATCTATTTAAAAAATTAAACGCAGTTTTCTGCTTTGATGAACTTTTTCTTAACGTACCAACATTTTTTTTGTGGCAAATGCTACAGCACGAGAGGTTATGTGCAAAACACCCATAGTACGTGGGGGTGATTACGTTCAACACATTAATTTACATTCACACATTATTTTTTTTAATCGATTTTTTATGTGCCTATTTTAGGTAATATGCAACAATCACCACAACAGAATCCCGCAATTCCTATCATACAGGAGTGTATAGATGCTATAACTGAACACCAAAAGCTGCAAGGTTTGATGAAAGGAGAGTGGGCTAAGGGCCTGTTACCAAAAAGTAGTGTCCGGGCAGATTATACTGTGCAAAGGATCCAAGGTAACTTTTGAAAGCACTTTTGTGTTGTTTTGAAAACTCATTTCTGGCTTCGATGAAAAGCGCTGCCACAAATGCACTTGCTGATTTGGGAATTGGTTTAAGAGATTACGTTTTGTATAGACTCCAGTATATTAGAGATTTTCCTGTACAAATGCGAATGGCTATTTTTTAATTTGTTCTAACCTGGAAAGTGATTATTCGTACTAGTTCAACAACTCTTTCTGTTTGCAAAGAAATGTGAAAAGTGTAGTGCATTTAGGGACTTTAGACACCTGTTAGTGATCACAAGGCTAGGAACTGTATTAAAATATTGCTGGAAATACAACAAAAAAAAGTTTAAGTTTTGGTCACATACCCTTAAGAGCTGATAACATAAACAATGCACCAATAACTTACACTATTGAGTATTGATGTAGGGTTGGCTGTTCAAGCTTTTCTTGTACATTTACATTTGTTCAGAAATCTATTGTAAAGACTCCTTTTAAAACAAACTAGCCAAGTATTTTAGACTGGGAAATAATACTCTTTATAGGTCAACAACTACTGTAAACCCACGTGGAGAGTAGTAGTGGTTTCAAGCTTTTTGTTCTCTTGCCTGTTAGTTCACAAGGCTGTAAACTGCATCAAAACAATTCTGGGAATACAACAAACCAAATTTGAGTTCTTCTAACAAACCTGTAAAAGCTGGTCGTAAAAAAATTATACCAATAGCGTACACTAACATTATGTGTTTGTTACGGCGGTTTCAACCTATTCCACCTTATACAATTCAATAGTTTTGTTTTAGTCACGTTATAAACCAAATGGTGGATTTAATTAATCTTTTAATCATCCTCTTGCAGAACTCGCTGAAGGAACCTGTGTGAAAAATTATGAATATCTAGGAAACGGAGAGGTTTATGACAAAAAGAACAGAAAGTGGACTATCGAACTACCATCAGATTCACACTTGCTATTATATCTATTCTGTGCATTTCTAGAACATCCAAAGTGGATGCTACATGTGGACCCCACATCTTATGCTGGGTCTCAGTCTAGCAAAAACCCTTTGTTTTTGGGTTTATTACCCCCAAAGGATAGATTTCCGGAAAAATATGTTGCTGTTGTTTCTGGATTTCCATCTGTGCTTCATCCAGGAGCTTGTGTATTGGCTGTTAGTCAACAAAGTCCACCGATATTTGCGTTGTATTGGGATAAAAAACCGCAGTTCTCCCTTCAGGCAAGTATATAAAGAGTTTTGTTTAGTTATTCTTTTGAGTATTGTTCATTAGAATTTTGATTTTCTGCTTGAGTATATTATGTGATATATATAGTTTTGTACGATTATGAAACATTTGATTTCAATATTGTACATCAACCTATAGAAATTAGTGAGAGCCTGATAGGTACACTAAAGTTTCAGCGGTTTAGTGCACTTAGTGTACCAAATAGAAAAAGGAGTCATAGGTCTGGTACTAATTAATTAAACCAAGTATTTTGACACTATTTGTATCATGTTTTCCTATGTTGGTTCCAAAGCTACGACTTTTTATGCAGTGTTAGAGTTAGAAAATGTAAAGCTAGAGTACGAACTGCGTACCTTTTATAGGTTGGTTTACAAATTGAAATCTGATTGTTTACAAAATTGTAATTTACCTTTACTATTATTTCCATGTATCTACTAAGATGTAAAATGATTGTAATTTTAAGCATTATTGAATAATAGCCCCTTTCACAATTTGTGAGACCCGGAAAGAAAAAGAAAACAAGCTGCTAGGTAAGTGAAGTTATTGTAACATCGGGTTAGCATGACTATACATGCACATCATATGACACATATTTCCTGATGGGTGCTACGGACCCGGTTAAGGAGACAAGAGAAAGAGAAGTGTTGGGAAAGTGAAGTCGATTAATAAGTTTTGTATATAATTGCCAGTTTCCAGATGAGTTGGTACTTGATAGTGTAGTGGTAAGTTAAGAAAAGTCAGGGACTAGTTCGCAGTTTGCATAAAGTGGGGTTTGTTCTCCACTTCATTTCTCTATATAACCAGCTTAGAATCTGACTTATGGATAATGGAGAAGAATATTAATAATTTTATCCTTAAATTCCTGCATTTATTTTTGCACTTATTTTCTTGTAATCGGTATTCTTTATCAATATAAACCCTGAAAGTCTCAACAAAAATATTCCATTGCTTGTTTTTGTTAGTATGCTGTGAGTGAGCTTAAACGCTACGTTGATTCATTACAGTTTGTTGAGCACAGTTTTGTAATTTAATGAGTTAACTCCATTTTTTGGTGATACAATTGCAGGGAAGGACGGCACTTTGGGATTCTATCTTGCTTCTGTGCTACAGAATAAAGCTTGCTTATGGTGGAATTGTTCGGGGAATGCATCTTAGTTCTCCAGCCTTAGCTATTCACCCAGTTCTGGAATCGGAAAACGATGAGTGAGGTATTTATTGGGATTACAAGTAGAGCTAGATCATTGTGCTGAGCTGTGTCAAATTCTATTCCGGGAGAGGTTTGTACTTTGTAGATTTGGAATTTGTTGAATTGTAGGTTCTAATTACAACTTCTAACCTGAGAGGGTTATGGGTTTTCTCCTCGGTTACTTCAACGTTTAGGCAACTCTACCTAAGACTTGGTGGTATTCAGAAGTTTAATATTATGGCTTAAGAGGAAGAATGGTTTATCTTGTATCAATATAAGGTGTTTATAATTTGTCAGTTCATTTTAATTATTTATGTATCAATGTTCCGAAAAAAATACTTGTACGACATACCCCAGTTTGAGCGGAATCGATGCATTAAAAAGGGACTAAATTTTAGCAGGTGGTCTAAAAGCTTTTCGATCATGCATAAAATTACAGATCCTGCGAGAAGTTACAGACCCGTCGTCGTAACATTGTTGTGGCTCGTTTGGTTGCATAGGTTTGTATAATCTTGGTTTTGGAAAAAGTCAAACTTTTAAATGATTATAGGTGAGTGTAGAAGCTGAAAGGAATCCTGTTGAGAGTGAAGTGATGACTGATGAGAGGTAGTTGACATCTATATGCATTTTGTGGTTGATTATCTTAATTTATTCAGTTGTGATAGTCATTTAAGTTGAACACAAAATTTTCGGAATTGCGTAACTGCCAAGCTGTTACAAGATTGTGTTATTATCATACGTTTTGCGTAAACATGAAGGTACTCATTTTCTCAAGCCAAAGTTTGTCTCAACATTCATATGATACTTATATTTGCTTATACCATCGGCATACTTGAACGTTTAATAGAAAATAGTGATTCGTGATGATGTATTTTGTTTAAGATCTACCTATTATATTACATTCACTCCTACTTATCAGAAACAAATACCAGAATTTGCACCCTACCCCAATTTAGCAAAAGTTCATTCTCTCAACTATAACTCACCACTTGTTTGGTATCAGATTCAATAACCATATTAGTAGTATATTATAAAGCCTTATCATGTCATTGCTAAAAGTAGAAATAAAATAAATTTAGACGCCCATATTAGTTGAGTCTCAAACCCTGAGGACCAATTCACTTTTCATAAAAAACTACGAGACCTCGTTTGTTTATTTAGTGGTACTATAGTTCGGGTACAATGCAAATGCCCCCCAAAACTATGGGTCATCGCAAATAAGCCCCATGAACTATCAATTTTTTCATTTGTTTGATATATGTACTTTATCATTGCACACGAGTTAAGATTACAATTATCATAACAAAATCATGAAAAGATGATTTATTAAAAAAACTATTTTTTGTATCTTTCCGTAAATAAATTACTTGGAATGCATGAATATACTGATTATAGTTAATGAAAAATTAACCAAAACGGATCATCCAACATAAAGTTATATCATTTAAAAGATGACTTCGGGGGTTATTTACAAGAGTTTGATAGTACATGGGGGTTAATTACAAGAATCGATAGTTTCTGGGGGTTATTTGAAAATGACCCTTAGTTTCAGGGGGTTATTAGCATTTTACCCTATGTATAAAAACAAAACAATTTTTTTTTTTTATCTCATCGTTATAAATTTATAACCACTCATTCACTCTCATCAACTGATTACTGGTTTGTCTTTTCACTCTTATACTCTCAACCCTTTTTTGTATATTTTAATTTGTTTGCTAAATTTTGGATTATTTATACAATTATATTACTTTTATTCTTTGTTAATACTCTAAGGGTTTAAATTGTAGTAACAATTTTACTCACTCATCAACCAAATAGAAGGTAAAAAATATCCTTGTTTAGTTTTTAACTCATTCTACTTTTGTTTCTTTTCAACTTGTATTTTTAGCTTATTAATCTTAATTTTGGGGTGGTTGTGTTCAGAACCAGGAATTCGAAATGGGAGGGGCCGATATTCTATATAGTTTTTTTTCATACCCTTTATGAGTATTTTTTCCGTAAAATGGGGGGAGGGGTGGCGAACACTGATTTTTTTTAAGTTTTTTTTATCAAGAAACATAGAAAAAAATTACTTTTTCGTCGATTTTTAGCAAAATATGGGGGGACTGTCTCCACCTAGTTGCTTCCCTGGTCATGTTTGATTGCAGCTCATTTAAGTGATAAGTTTCTTATATAGCAATGTGATTGGTTGAACTCCTCATAAAACAAACTCTTTACTTGCATTTATTATGCTTTCAAGGAGCTTTAAGGCGACGTTCCTATACCTGAGCATCAAATGCCCAATCTCCCAGAAAATATTAAGTTCAAATAGTTTTATAGTCGGAGATGAGAAAATTGCAGGCATGTAGTCATAGGAGAGGCTTCCAAAACTATGTATTAGTATTATAAGCCAAATAATATGTTAACCTTAAGGCTTCACTGCCTGCTGCAAATATAGTTTCGGCGGCACCAAATTTTTCTCCGTAGGTAAAAAAATTCAGCTTCGAAACTCTCTATTTAATTAGTAATCTAATCTATCAGTAATTAATTTTTAATTGTACTTTGGTGTTACTTATATGTGTACAATTCCAAAAGACCAGTATAATCTAACTTATGGGACTATGGGAGAAAAGACATAAATAGCGTTCCATAAAAAATGTGGTGCGAAAGTAATACCAACAAGGCCACCACAAAGCTGGATTACCATAGATCAGTGACAAAGAAATTCTATCAGGAAATTATTCACTGCATAAATATTTGTTATTATAGATAGCTATGTTAGCGTTTCTTGGAGATTAGGTTAATATACGAGACATTTAAAGATGGTTTATGTAATTCGCATTGAAACTGTATGAATGGAGAATATTGATAAAAAGGTTCTGTTCTTTCTTAACTGAAACATGAAGGATTCAGCTTTTATTCTGAAAACCTGAGAATAGTTCTGTACTTGTTTAGTTAGTGACGTGGCCAGTTGTTACTTTACTAAAAAGGGTCGTCTGTGCTGTAAAAAGAAGAGAAGAGTGAAAATGATGATGGTCCAGATCCAACCACAAATACAACGTGGCTGTTCCTTGGCCGTTGGATTCAGCTGCAGAGGCAAGACTCATGGATTGAAAATAGAGAGACGGTGGAAGAAGAGTAAAAGGATAATTACGATGAGTAATCTGATAACTGATCCAGATTCATTCCAAGTTGGTCGGCTCATTGGTAGTTATGGCTTCATCAACATCACCAGGCATTTCCCCCCAAAACTCTCCTTTTTTACATTATTCTAGATTTCTAACATCCCAACTTTTATCTGGACTTATTAGCCATCGCCAAGAAACAGTATTGAATTTGTTCTTATTAGCTGAGTTTTGGATTTTGGATTTTAAAATTTGTGAGTGTTTCAACAATTATTTAGCTTTTAAAAAGCAGATTGTTATTAGCTAAGAAAGCTAAAGATTCTATAAAAAAAAAACTGGATTTTCAGTGGATTTTGGAAAATATTTTGTAAATCTGATTTTGAACCAAAAAATCTGTTGCAAAACATAGTCTATATGGCTATACATGCCCAAATAGTTATTAGCGATCGGAATTTTCTTAATATGCAGGATGGTGTAGCACACCCTTACCCTCCTCTTTATACTCGTTGTAAAAGAATTGAAAGATAAAATTACAGCGAGACAACAAAGTTTATGTCATCGTCCTCTCTCACAAAGTAGTGTAGAAGTCTAATAGGGTTGATGTCCGCATAATTATCTTGGAAGGCTATGCCATTACCTAGTTACTCTCTGGTCACTAAAGATTGTTGCTTTAAGTCAAAATGTTTTGCTTATATAAGTATTCAGAAAGTATGGGCAACTTAAATTTCTCACCCTACGTACCATGTCTCCGTTCTCACGTGTGTCCAGAAAGCTATTTTAGGAGACTCACGAACTTATTACTCTCAGGCCTTTTAGCTTAGCTTTTTGAACTCCAGAAAGTAATAAAAAAACTCAGGTAATTTGGTTAAAGTATATTTAAAATTAACGTTATAATTCATCATGTAAACAATAACTTTAGGAAACCACTTTAGAATTCCTTTCATAATCCGGAGCATACCAAATTGTGTTCCGACTAAGCATATACCTGGAGTACAGAGACAACCAACTCACTGTATTCCTCAATCGCACACCTGCTTAGCATGGTTCACATAAACCGATAATTTAATATCAACAAGCCATTCTACTGATGGATTATTTGACAGTTACTCGGGATTAAAATCGGGGATGGACATCGGATACTCACCACAAGATATCGGGCTATTAAAAACTCAGGATGTGGGCGAAGGCAATGTCAAAATCAGGTATCCATTTGGACATCGTTACAAACCCCCTAATTATTAAAGCTCTGTAATTAAATAAAACATTGCTTTTCACTTTTGATGAAACTCTTCATTTTTTTTCAAAGTTAGCCAATAATAGTACTTGTTGTTGATACCACCAATGACAGCCTGATTGCAGGCTTTATGAAGGAAAACTAGCTCAGGGTCCATACACAGGGACCCCCGTAATATTTAAGGTAGTCATAAAATTCATCTCTTTCACCGACCTTCCCGTGTTGGCATATAAAGTTGTTATTAGGAAGTCTTAAGAATGAGGTTTTTGTTTGATTTCTGCTGTTGATGTTTCAAATTTCATCTGTTATTTTAAAAGGGATGGAGCTTTACTATGTAGCAATTTGTTATGCACACGCATAAATGCGTTGACAAGTAAGACTACCAAGTTATATTTTGATTATCTATCGACTATCGTAGCTTGCTTTTCTATATCATATTGCCAGTGCATGAGTTGATGTCTATACCAATCTTTTACACTTAAGAATATACTATATAGAAGCCATTCCTTTATGATTGTAGAATATTCTGAGACGTGTTAGTTTTGCTATTTGTAGATTTGGGTTTTACTTCATTTGATTCCCCTTTAATATTCTCTTTTTTATATCGACATGATGTTAAAATTTCAGGTCTATCCTGGAAAACAAGTAGGAGGCACCGAGGCTGATATGATGGCTGCAAATGAGTTAAATGCTCACATTTTCATTCAAGTGAGTTTTTTGAACTTCTCTCATAGACTTTTGATCTATACTTTAAATTCGTTAATAATCTGTTCGTCGAATTTTCAAATTGTCCTTACAGAGCAGTTCAAAGGTCATTTCTGAGCATGTCCAAATACTTCTTGGTGGGTTCGAAACAAAAACTGGGGAGCAGGTCATATGTTTAATTCATATGGTTAATGACAATATTATACATTAACGTATCACCTGAATTTGTTTTTGTATAGTACTAATCTACAATCATTACGATGAATGTTTCAATTTTCGGGGATTTAATACCCTCAGTGTAGCTGTAGAAAAAAGCTCATAGGTCGGGGAACTATTTAATTAATAAATCAAATATTATGTACACTATTGTATTATTGTTTTTCGGCTTCTGTACACTACTCTCATCTCATTTTCCTATTTCAATTCCCAAACTAAAGTTCTTTCTTTCTGTTGTTTATAAAAGCGGAATGGGTTTAGTTATTTACTGCCATGTATTCTAGGATAGTATACAAATCAAAATCTGATTATATGTTGGTGCAAAAAACTTTAATTAACACTTTTCATACTATACGTGCGAAAGTTATTTTACGTCTTACATTCATATTCAATAAAAGTTATTAATTATACAGTGGCTTGCCTTTCGTAATGATGGGAAATTAACTGCTGCGGACTATGCAAAATATAGAAGTGAAAAGAATTTACAGGACAGTGCTTTAGGGGAAGCAAGGTTTTGGAATCGTTTCGAAAAAGAACAGACTATAAAACGCAGAAGATTTTTCATTACAAAGCTTCTTTATGGTGCATTATCTGGCCTGGCTTATATGCATGACCATGATAGGCTACATCAAAGCCTTGGACCTGCTTCTGTTGTTCTCAAGTATGTCAAAATATGCATTTCTTGTTTTATCTGTATATAAGCTTTTGTTTCTCACTAGGGATTTTGGCTGCAGCTTTTAACTAAAGAAGCTGGAATTTTAAGGCTGAGAAAAAATCGGATTCGAAGTTTATATTGTTCTTTTCAAGACAAAAACCAGAAAAGCTCAGCCTTTAAGCTACTAACCAAATATGGTCTTGAGTTTAAGCGAAAAAGCTGAGATTTAGAGCTGCAACCTAACAAATTCTTAGTTATACAATCACTTTGAACATGCAAAGCTGTTTTTTTTCCAACAGTACAATTACTGAGAGAGAAGCTGCTTATCTTATTCCGCGACTTCGAGATCTGTCCTTCTCAGTTGATATACGGTAAATCCCTATGCATAATGGATTCTATATGGTGAAATCAGAATAATGTTTAGGTTTTTTAAGGCTCCCATTTTTCCACACCTGATTAATTCTGAGCTTGGTAGCCATTGCATCAGTTTAAAAGTGTGCCCTTCCAATTTTGTTTAACATGAAAAATGTGTTCGTTGTACTTTCATACACTAAGGCATCAAATTAAGCTACGAGAAATTGCAATTACTTAGGTCGCTTCTCAGTGATTTAGTTTTTCTAAGGTATGTAAACATGTAAAGAAAGTAAAAACTGGGACGTAATCAAGATATATAATGAAGCTCAATTAAACAAACCAGAGCAACAATTTGCCTGGACAACAAACTGTCTCGCACAAACATGAGTCATAGCAACAAACTGCTAGACACACGGCAATCTACTAAACACCCGACTATAAAGTCTCTAAATAAAAAAGACCTAGCTTACTAGTCCAAGATAACATAAAAGCTAACCTACATATAAACATGATCACTTTGTGAAAATTGCCTGTAATTGCTAAAAACTTAAAACCGGTGAAGTGTTTGAATATTGCCTGTAATCACATAAAATTCAATTTTGTTAACCAATCACTAAAAGTTAGCTACTAACCCTTTTTATAGCTAACAAGTTTGGTTGGTGTACGAAATTGAAATTTGACGACAAAATAGTGTACATAATTGTTATAAGCGTCTTGAAAACATGATCATCTTGTTTGAAGATCAACTGTGATCACCTTGTGATGGGGGGGTTTATATGTTCACCTATTTCTAGGTACTCAAAACTAGAGGAAGATTCAGGACCGTTAGCGGAAGGGCTTTGGAGCAGAGCCAAAGCTGCTGGTGCATTTACTCCTATGCAGAAAAGAGCCTTTGGAATTGCCGATGATATGTATGTATGTGTGTGTGTATATATATATATATATATTTCCAGTCTTATTACTTGATTCTTTTTATTAATTCGTCAACTCTTATTTGTTCATTGGATCTGCAGATATGAAGCAGGTCTTCTCTTTGCTTACCTTGCTTTTATTCCATTTTGTGAAGCTGGGACCATGGATAGCCTTTCCTTACAAGTAAGATAGACAAGTGGGGCAAGGATCCTCAGCAAGTTATATTAACACTGCTAGCTTGGCAGTACATTATGTAATTACTCATATGTCCATATATCAATGGAAAAATACCAAATACGACATCCTATTTAAAGGGTGCAACACTTAAATTAAAAAAATGCATTTTCATAAGTTATTTTTGGCTTGAATAAGGTAGTCATTTTTCAGTTAGATGAACCTACTTTTTTTTTCCGAGTCTACAACATTCCAACTTTTTTGCTTAAAACATGCAACCCAAGAAGTCCTTAATTCTACTGTAGTAATAAACTGACAGGGGTCTTCTTCCTGTATCTAGTTTGTAGGTTGCAAAATTGATGGTTATGTTAATGACAATATTTAAGAGATTATACGTAATTATTCCCCCAAAGACTGATGGGAAAAAAGGAGAAGATTTTTTTTTAAGGTTTTTATTTGAGGGTTTAAGGGAAAGTTAAATATTAAAGGAAAAGTTCAATATTAAAGGAGTGCTAGTTATAATTAGGTGAATATAATTTGTTATAGTCATCTAGAGGCACTGCCACATTAGCAGTGCTAGTATAAATTGCTGAGGATCCTTGCCCAGACAAGTGTGGCAATTATCTGAGAAATAATGTTCAATAAATTTTTGGTCTCAATCTTTGACTTTTGAGATTATAAGCCGTACTCTTTCTCTAATCATTCAAATACAAAGAATAGTTAGTTGGCAGCTTTATATCATTTTGTTAGAGTTATATTATCCCACATCGATGTAATATCGATCAAGCCTGTGGTTTATAAAGAGTTTCCATCCTTACCATTACGAGGTCTTTTAATAGTAAAAGAATATGGATTCTAACATGGTATCAGAGCGGGCCATCGATGTTGGGCCTCACCTCCACCCGTTTATTATATCCGCTCGTTGGACCCTTGAAATGTCGGGCCTGTGGTTTATAAAGAGTTTCCATCCTTACCATTAGGAGGCCTTTTAATGGTAAAATAATATGGATTCTAACACATTTTCATAATTTTTAACGTGTTGTTATTACAGAGGCTTCTGGAAAGCACTTTTCAGCTAGATCTCGAAGCGACAAGAGAGTGAGAACCTCTTCTCTAAGGATTAATATATTCTCCAATACTGTGATATAACGTGTGCAAAAATTGCAATAGTAATGATGTCAATTGATGGTTCAAATATTAAATCTTGCATTATCTTTCTTGTTTAGTTGTTCATTCAACTTGTGTGATCTGATTTGCATAATTGAGTGCCATGCGAGGTGACCAATTGGATTAGCATAATAACTTGATTCACGTAGTAGTATCACTTTTAGAGGTTGCATTAGTCTATAAATGATTTAAAATATTATTGAGTAAAATTGATGTGGATTTCTTCTTTTCTCGGCAGGTATTGTTTGGCAGATGATAATTTGTCAGAGGCTGTGAAGTATCTCGACCTTGGTGCTGGTGCTGGTTGGGAGTTATTGCAGGTCCAGTCAATTCCCTCACTTACAATATTAGCTCTTTAACTCAATTTCTCAATATGGAAAATTATCATCTTTCTGCAGAAACTTGTCATATTTCAATAATTAGTAAGCCATAATACAATCCTAATTTTTTTCACGATCTATAACCCTATAAAACATCAATAAACTGGGACAGTAACATTAAATTTTCAACACAGGAGTATTATTACCGTGCAGATTCGTGTTTAGACTATGAAACTGAATGGTACTGGTGTACAAAATCATATTTCTCCTTCTTTGTATACTAACCTCAACTGCTCAACGTACTGAAGGAACCCTTACCCTCTTATGCATTTTAATGCACTTAACCCAATCACTGGTTGTTGTAGGCTATGCTGAACCCCGATTTCCGAAAAAGACCAATTGCGGAAGCTGTATTAAACCATCGGTTCATGACTGGAGCTGTTCTTTGAATTTGTAAATGCAAAGTTAAGCATATTTATTTGATTCTTACATATTATAGATTTGGGTGGTACATAGTTGAAAGCATGTTTTGATGTTGGTACTATAGAAGTGTGAGAGTTTCTTATATGGTATCGAAATCCAGTCGAGCGAGCAATCTTGCGTGTTTGGGCAATAGTGTAAAATAGGAAGCAATCAATTCAATATATTCAAAACTCAGAAGTAAATTGGAAGTACTAGCTAATGTGTCGTTCCTTAATAATTTGGAATAAAATAGAAGTTATAGCGACTGAACCTATAATTATTAAGAGTTACCGTTCTCATAATGGTAATTATAGGAAGTTACATGATTTTCTAATTAATTGATTGCAAAGAAAAGAGTTAGCTATAATCTTTTTTGGGCTACTCGGAAAGAATTATGAACATTACTACCAAGTGACTAGTGTTATAAACATCGCTGTGCATCCCTGTATTGTGCAATCAGAAAATGATAGTTGTGGATACTTGTGTGGTCTGTATATTTGTGTATATGGTCCCAACAACTTTGTGTAATAAACAAGAGTATGAGTAAAGTGGTTGAGATCTGAGTATACAACGTTCACCATCAGGGTTCAACCTCTGGTGCCTGCGAAGCAGGTTACCTCCAAAAAGAGGGTTATTTATTATCCAAAAAAAAAACAAGTCTTACTTGTACGTCAATAATGTGACAATAATTGTTTGTTTTTGGTAGATTTTTATTCAACTGTTACTCGTGTTTTTCCCCCCACTTTCAAGTACCTTGTGAATGTGGATCAAAGAGGCAATCAGAGAACGACATAATAAGAATTTTCGATATCTTTCTAACTCCCCACCTTAACTGGTGAAGATTGATGTCTTGTTTGTCTACAATTTCAGTCAAAAAAAGAGCAATCTCCATATTTCATTTTGTTCACATCCTTCAGGAACATTATATATGTACTTCAAGCGCTCCCTTTTTGTCCAATTTTGTCATTGCAGGGAGATGGATGTATTTTCAAAAACCGTGTAAAATGAGTATTGATAAATTTTAGTAACAATCCAGCAGCATGTGTATGCTGCTATCACAACATTTTCTTGTAGTATATGATTATCTTCCGGTGTGAATCTAGTTAAACCCCTTATTATAACACGTGTTTAATTAACACTTAAAAGGCCATACAAATGGTTCTAGCTTAAAATTGTGTCTGAATATTTGAACAAAACAGTTATCAATCCTCTCATTTTTTAAGGAGTGAATATTTGGTGGACTATGTTTACCAAAATGTAAGGGTGTCAACCAATAAAATTCAAGTAAATTTTTTTGAAAACCCTGCTTGTTGAGTCTGCAATTACTACGTAATATTTTTCCTCATTTATTAATTATTATGAAATGATTACATTAAATATGGAAGTCAAGCGAACAACAAGCTGCATCGTTGACTCTTTTAAGTATCACATTGTTTTATTTTTCCAGAAAACTAAATATAGTAATCTTTTAATTGCTTTACTAAAAGAAATGGATTCACGTATATGTTCTCCCTTGTTGTATTCTAGCACTAATAAGTGTGATCCTATTCCATCATATATAGCATATGTATTTATTAAGTCAAGTTCAGACAACCACCTCTGTCCAATTATTTAGAGTGTTTCTTCATGCAATTCGTAAGTTCTGTCCCTAAAGTGGATTACATAACTCTGCGACATGGATTTATCCTTGTAAGTTAGCCTTTTGTATGTGACTAATTAGAATATTTGTAACAATGGTTCAACTAGTATTCGTCGGGAGAGAGACGATAATCAATATCTGCTTTTTTCGTTATTATGTGGCGCCAAAGCGATATATTTTGAAGATCCTAAAGAAAACATACAGAACCACTAGGCCATCCTACTCGCAAAACTCACACTCTCAATAAGAAAGTAGTGGCTTCAACTCATGGGCGAGGAGTGAGATTCATAGATCGTCTTTAGAAAAAATACACACACAAACAAATATAATTTTCATGAAATTTTCGAAATTTGAGGGAAGGGGATTACTGCTGCATGTCACAACACCTACTTCCTGCCTTTAATCTCTAAGTAGTTACCGGGCTTGTTTGAGAATAGAAACAAAAAAACTGATATCTTTAAGCTTTTTTAACGTGAAAAAAATCTAAAATTTAGATGAACCGAATGCTTTTTTGATGCCTAAATAAGCCAACTAATATGCTTTTAAAGTTTCCCTGAATTCATTTACTGATACACAGACTTAGAAATTTGCAAATCAAATTGACAATATATGTGACTAGATAAATGAGTCTGACGGGACTTTGTCCAGTTTAATTAGCCGCATGACAAAATGAGGATCCCTTAAATAATACTCCCTCTGTCTCATTTCAATAGTCTATTTAGGGTTTCGACTCCGTCCCAAATTAATAATGCGGTTTCCTTTTTTACCATAATTTTTCTTTTTTTACCCCTATTTATGAACTTGATAATTAGCAATGGTATTTGATTTATTTACCAACATTAAAATTTATTGACTCATTGACCAATATGGACCAAATTCACAAGTAATTAACCAATATAAACCTTCGTATGTAACTGCACCAACTCAATTTCACCAAGACTAAAAATATGGAAAAACAAAAGGCAAATGCTAATGGGCACAAGTTAAGAGTCAAAATTATGGGTTATTAAATGCTAATGGTAATTACAATGTTCTTGAAATATGTTATAATTAATGATATAAATATTATTAACTAGTACCACACTTATGATAGTAATCAATAACATTAGTAATTTTCAAATTATAATTTGTTATTAAGTATATATATTAGTAATATATTAATACTATATGTAATACCTTATTTATTTTAATAAATATTTAAGTTTAGTGTAGTTTCAACTATGTTTATATATTTTTATTTGGGTTTTTATTAGGTTGGATCGTTAGTTTTTAGTTTGTCAAATTATAGTTTGTATTTTAATTATTTCAAAAATGAAAAAAATGAATTATAAATTCCCATTACTATTATCTAGGTGATATTTATTAAATTATTTTAACAAGTAACATGCATTTAATGACATCTATCCATTTGATGTTAGTGTTAATTAAAGTTATGAAGTTAATACAATTTGTTGTTATTTTAGCACATTAAATGATTAACATATGTGCAGGAGGAATATGTTAGCAAAACCCAAAACAAAACAAAAAAACGAAATCAAAACTTTAAATACCACCCAAGTAGAAAACAACGTGAAAACTGGTGGTCTAAATGCTTCTTTGGTTGATTTAAATGCTCCTTTGCTTGATTTGAATCCTCTGCCGAGGTACGATGGTTATCGGGTGCTATTGATTTTGGCACACCAATAACACCCGATAATGCCCTCATAGTTGTCCGTTCATTAAAAGCAGTTTTTTTAATCGCTTATCAATTTGAGTTTTCATGCGACCAGTTTTCAACATTTTTGAATGAAATTATTGAAAAAATCCATCGGCAGTAGTTAACTGTTTCCCTTATTGGTTCCATACTCGAGTAACTAACCTAGAACATAGAGAAATTATGTTCGCAACTTTCATAACTACTGCTCTTGGTAGCTTTAATTCCATTTTTGCTTTCTTGGAGTAACATTTGAAAAATAGCTCTCTTTTTATCGCATTTTTTTTTGGGTCCATGACTCGCATTCACTCATTTGGCGTCGTGATATTATCGAACTCCTCATAATCATCCAAAAAAATACTCACTATCACTTTCAACAATTTGTGGTGAATAAAAATAAAAATCATCATCCGATAAACTTTCAGGAGAAGTATTAAGATAAGTAGTTGTATTTAGTGAGGAATCATTCATTATTTTACTTTGTAAGGAAATTATGAATGTAGTTATGCACTTATATATAGGTTGCAACTTTTTGGTGGAGGGAATTAGTAAGGCAAATGCTAACATATGCCCGGACATAAGTTAAGAAGAATCTTTATAATTCATTAAACGGTGATATTAAATAAGTAACTATACTTAATTCTTCAAAATAACATCGAAAATTGATACATTAAATGCATTACTTATCATAATATTAATTACATTGGAGATGAAATCACTAAAAAAATTTACTACTCTTATATTATTTGTACTTTCTGATATATTAATTTTAGGGTAGAATCAACTAGGGTTCTTTGTTTTTATTTGAGTTTTTATTATGATTGTTGGTTTTTAGTTAATCAAATTATGATTTTTATTTTAAATATATATATTAGATGTGATAACTTTTTTATTTTAATAAGTATTTAAGTTTAGGATAGTTTCAACTACGCTTATATATTTTTATTTGATTTTTTATTAGGCTAGATCGTTAACTTTTAGTTTGTCAAATTGTAATTTGTATTTTAATTAATGAAAAAATGAAAAAAAAAAATTATAAGTTCCCATTACCGATTATATAGGTGATGTTTATTAAATTATTTTAACAAGTAGCATTTAATAACATGCTATCTATTTGATGTTGGTGTTAATTAAAATTACGAATTTAATAAAAGTTGTTGTTATCATAGCACATTAAAGGCTTAACATATGTCCGGAGGCACATGTTAGCAAGACCCAATTGGTAAAAGTTAAAAAATTGGTGATTTATCTACTTAAAAGTATTAGTCACTGAGGAGAAAAAAATTGGTGGGAAAATTGATCCCAGGTGGGAAAAATAAAGATGGATTTTCAATAACAATCAATGTTCTCATATGGTAAATGTGGTATAGATTGGATACAAAATTGTTAGTTACAAGTGACTACAATTATTAATATCCATCCACTTCTTAATTAAATAATTAATTAGGGGCAAAATTGGAACAACGCTCTTTTGAAACTAGCTTAATCAATTTTTTTAAACCGTGTGAAAACCCTAGATGGACTATTGAAATGAGACGGAGGGAGTAGTACTCTATAGCTGCGATAAAATTTGTCTTGATTCCCGCATATGATCAGTGATCATTATTGGTGAAAAGAGCTCTGCAATCTTGTGTTAAAAGTACCGCTTCCAGATGAGAGCATGGAATCAAGGAAATGAGGAAATCAATGAGAAATTCCCAAACTAACTTTATGATGAGTTCATTCTTGCAGACTTACTTGGCACCTCAAACCCAAACACATTTCAATTTCCAAAAGTATATTAACAGGTCACTTGAAGATGATTTCAAGGTAGTCGTTGGAATAAGGTAATTATTGTTGGTTTTGGTACTATTTCGAATACGATAATTGAAAGGACAATAAAGTAAAAGACAGGAACGCAATGGAAATAACACTTTATTTCTCACAATTGGAATATGAATTACAATTCCTGACTCGTACAGAATTTAAATTAAACTGCTGGACCGGTTTGACAATAATACAAACTGCCGGACTGTTTTGATAATAAAACAAACTGCCGGACTGGTTTGACAATAAAACAAACTGCAAGACTGTTTTGACAATATAAAAACTGCCGGACTGTTTTAACAAACTGCCGGACTGGTTTTAACAAATAAAAACTGCAGGACTGTTTTGACAATATAAAAACTGCCGGACTGTTTTGACAAACTGCCGGACTGGTTTTAACAAATAAAAAACTGCCGGACTGTTTTGTAAATAAAACAAACTGCCGGACTGTTTTAACAAAAAAGAAACTGCCGGACTGTTTTAAACAAACTGCCGGACTGTTTTAACAAATAAAAAACTGCCGGACTGGTTTTAAACAAACTGGACTGGTTTTAACAAATAAAAAACTGCCGGACTGTTATTAAATAAACTGCCCGGACTGTTATGTAAATACTGGAAATTAAAGTACAGGAAAGTAAATTACAGAATAGGAAAGACTGAAATGTAAATTACAGAAACTAAAGGTACTGGAAAGAAAAATACAGAAGGGAAACAGTACTGAAATTAAATGGACAGAATAATAAAGGACTGAAAAATAAATAACAGAAATTAAAAGAAGAGGCAACTGCTGAGCAGTTTCCCTTAAACAATATTTCCCGAACCACCTTTAAAGGTTTCTGGTTTCGGGACTTTGTTCCCAAGGTACAACTTCTATCTCAGAGTGGCTCGTATGGAAACCGGCACCGAACCACAGGTCGAGCTGTTGGTGGTGCGGCTCTCTCTCACTAAGTGTATGCTTATGCTGTGAGTTGTGTGTATGAAGGTGTGTTAGAATGAGAGGGGGAGGGCTGCCTTTTATAGGCTCTATAGAAACCGCAGCCATAATTGTGGTCATTAATTCCGGGAGTTACACCCACAGAATCCGCTCAATTTAATTCTGAAACCGCAGCATTTAATCTCATTCATTGCTGACGTTTATCTTGCTGGAAACTCTAGGGACTCCTTTTGTATTTTATACAAAACTCCCTATTCGGGTTTGGACCCAAAACCCAAGACCCGAGACCCGAGACATTCCCCAAATCCCAAATCCCAAGCCCAAGCCCAATACACACTAATACTCTTAGGTGTATGTGGACATGTTAGTTTAATAACTACATGGGTTGGTATGATATATATATTGTAAAATTAACTCTTAATCTTCCAATATAGGATTATACTAAATGGTTTTTTCCATTACCATTTCGGTTTTCCAGATTTTCCAGATTTGAGCTCCCGAGGTACCAACTTTGAAGCCAATTTGTATTCACACCCATTCTCCGAATAGGTCATGTGATATACCGTTACGAAGCTCGTCACACGGGCTATTCAACCACGTTGAGTACGGTATAAACAACTCAGCGCTGTTACACGAAATAATGACTCGAAGTTGGTCCAGTGACCATTCGGAAACACCCATGTTTTCACATGTTTTTCCAACAATTATGATGTATAATACTTTCAAGAAAAACATTTTCTTACACATTCACATATACCGAGTGTTTTACTGTTTTCTGTTCACTTTGTTGTTGGTGATTACTTTCTACGCTTACAAATTCTTGTGCCAATATTCACAGTCCACCAATATGGTTCTTTGCACTGATATTTATAATCTGCAATACCCAAGGTATGTAGTAGTCCCAATTATTCCAACTAATCACGCACTTAAATTGCACTATGCTACATTTCTACATTTAAAGTACTTTTACCTACAGCATGGCAAAAGCAATTCAGAATAGATACTTAAACCATTTTAATATTAAGAACTTCATGCAAATACAATGTTGATCAACAAACAAGTTACTAAATGAGAGATGAAATTTTACATCGTATCATCAACTAATACAATATTTTTTTCCTATTATTTTGTAGGATCGTACTCTTACATTTGACTACCATTTATACTCTTAATTGTAAGTAAATTAAATTACTCTGCATGTTTGCACCTAATTATTCTATTTTTGATAGAGGACATCTAACGGCTGCTGATGAACGTAAATATTTGGTAGATTATCTTACTGGGGGGGACTAAGCTACAGATGATAATAACCAGGATGGGGCTTAGAATCATGGAAAAAGGAGAAGTCATAAGAGGGGTGCCTGTGGTTGAGTTTAGTGATGACCTGTTCTGGTTTAATCGCCCCCGTCTTATTCTCTTCCTCCTTAACTTTGTTCTATTTCAGGTAAGCAAGACATCTAACATTTTCACCATGATTAAAATAACTGAGCTTCAAAGTGGAATTTCATATATATCAATCGAATAATATACTCTCTACGCTAACATCAGAAGAGATCATTTTTACAGAATGCCTTTCAGCTCGTATTCTTGGCATGGAATTTGGTAAGCTATAGATACTACTATACTAATCAATGGTCACATATAGGAATACTTGACAAAAATAACCCAAATCTATTTCAAAGCCGGTATAAACACTTCACAATTCTGTTTACAGATGGAATTTGGAATTAATTCATGTTTCCATGAGCATATAAATGACGTGATTATCAGAATCACCATGGGGTATTTTACTTTTCTGATCTTATTACCAGGTTGAACAAATTTCACTATTAATTTATGTTTCCTGACATGTTTTCGGTTATTTGTAATATTTGTATGTATCAGGTTTATTACGCAAATACTCTGCAGTTATGTCACTCTTCCCCTGTACGCTCTTGTAACACAGGTAAAGACCTGAATCTCAACTTCTCAACACACTCACGTAATGATTTATGCATTAGACACATTTCCACATTCTACTAAAAGAATAATAACGGACAAGCGAAAAGGGGAGAGTTTGCAGTCCAACATATCTCGTGTACAGAGTCAGACATGACCGTGCAAGTAGAAAATAGAAAATGTGGGGTATACAAGGATCCTTCGTCTTAAAGAAATTTGCTGCACGAGACTAGGGCTTTTTGGTTGTAGCTTTTAGACAGATAAGCTAGATTCTTTTAGCCTGGAAAACACGCTAGGTTCATGCAGCTTAAAGGTTCAAGATGTTTCAGGCCAAACAACCAAAAAAGTAGAGCTTTTAAAATGCTCAACTAAATGAAGTGCAACCCTTTCAAACAAAAAAGCTGACATAACATAATACGTAACCAAACAAGGCCTAATAGTGATTTTCGGTCCGTTTTATCTGTTTAATATTTACGCTTCAAGTTTCATACTATATATTAAACTTTACGAACACTTTCAAATTTATGTACTAAGATGTTATAAAGCAAACTGATAACATGGGTGATACTTATGAACATGAACAACAGATGGGATCAACAATGAAGCACACAATATTTGACGAAAAGATAGCTACAGCTCTAAGAAATTGGCACCACAAAGCAAAGAATAACATGAAGATCAACACCAATCAGGTTCCACTACACCTTTCTCGAGCCACTTCAGTTCTTCATACAACACCTCACCAGTTCATTGCCTAAGCTACAATAAGAATGACACATACAACAGCTTACAAAACTCGCAATCCCACGACTACCGCAATCAAGGTGGTGATAAGTCACTGTCACACCACCACAGTATCGAACTGAGTTACTATACAAGAGAGGTTCAGAAGACAGGATCAGGCACAGTATCCCCATTGCCTCAAATATACGTAAATGTGAAAGAATTTTCGTTTGATAGAACAGTGAACACATGATAAGTAAAAAGATCAAATGTTTTTTTAAAATTCTTTTGTGTTTGTGTAGTCATTGAGGTATAGGAGTGATATTGTTAGGACCAGATTCCTGGTCTAAATTCTATTTGTTGTCTAATGGTTTTCACTAAATAATCCTATCTGTTTATTATGAACTAAGACAGGTGTTGTTAGGTTTCAAGCAATGTTGCAACCTCAGTTACAACCTATGTTGATAGGTTTCTAGTAATGTTGTAAGCTCAGTTACAACCACAGTTACAACCTGCTTAGACAGCGTTGGTGGTTTCAAGTACCAGTTGCAACCTCAGTTGCAACCTGCTGTTCAGCAGAATTCTGTCTAGTTCTGTAAAACTGCATAACTGTTATTTATTGATTAATATTTGTTCTACAGTATGCAGGATATATTCTCATATGATCTTAAAGGTTTAATATGCGTAAATTGAGAATATCAAAGTGTTAAGGAAAGATGTTTTCTAAAAGATATAAAGAGATAAGTTTATAAAGGTTATGTTTCCTTTTAAATATGATCTCTATTCTTATGCTTGTCCTTATCACTTGTTTCAATCTTTTGTTCCTTATCTATATTCAGTATAATTCGTTTAAAGATTGAATGTAATATGGAGTTAGGTGTTTCATATATATATGGAAAGATATTATCTCTAAAAGATATTATCTTTATATGTTTCCTAGTTATAGGAAAAGACTAACTCCTATTTCCAAGCTAGTTATTTAACAGGTATTAACTTATGAAGATTGATGTCAATCCTACAAAAGGCAGACGTGCAATATGGAGAGATTGAAGCCAATCAAAAGAAGTCAAAAGCAATCATAAAAGATCTTGAAGCAAGAAGATTGTTTTACTTGTATAAATAGTTGATAACCTAGCTTGTAAAAAGTGTGTGTTCTAAATTATAAAGAACTTATTTTCTAGAGAGAATACACGTGAGCTTCAAAAAGAAAACAATGGTGGGATGCCATTGATTTATATTTGATAGTTATAGAGTAGGAGCAATATAGTGATAGGCAGAAAAACCTAGAGGGAGTCTAAGTTTTTCATTAAGACTTGAGTCATATATTGTAAGCTTTTTATAATATCATAATCTGGGTAAGTGCCCCGGAGACGTAGCCTAGTTAGGTGAACTCCGTTGTTAAATGTGCGTGTGAATTATTTTCAAGTACATTTAATTTTAAAACAGTTCTGTCCATTAATACACTTGGTTCCAACTGCAGTTCCAACCTCACTTAGAACCTTATACACTTGGTTCCAACTGCAGTTCCAACCCCACTTGGAACCTTACTGCAAAACTGCATCTAGAACAGCGGATAGGAATTTCAATTGGTATCAGAGCTTTACACTAGACTTTACTTAGTGTTGATCCTGTGTTCTAGTAAAAATGGACTTAATGAGGGAAGGAAACGCCTTCAACAAACCTCCATTGCTTGAAGGAGGAGTAAACTATGGAGTATGGAAGATCAGAATGAGGTCCTTCATCAAACAGCAGAATGAACATGCATGGAAAACTGTGATGTATGGATGGGAGGATCCAACTGCCATTGATAGTGAAGGAGAACTGGTTTTTATACCTGAAGACAGATGGTCTGCTGATGAAGACAGGAAATCAAGTGCCAACTCAACAGCCATAAACTTGATTTTTGCTGGTGTAACTCTCAGTGTATTCAGGTATATTTCTCACTGTGAAACTGCTAAAGAGGCATGGGATATTTTGCAAGTTACTTTTGAAGGAACTACTAAAGTAAAAGCTTTCAAACTTCAACAGTTAACTACTCAATTTGAAAACCTAAGAATGGAGGAAGATGAAAATATTGAACAATTTAATGGTAGAATCTGCCACATTGCTCATCAAGCTGGAACCTTAGGTGAAAAATACAGTGATGCTAAACTTGTTAAGAAAACTCTTAGGTCACTCCCAGAAAGGTTTGAAATCAAAGTTACAGCTATTGAAGAATCTACAGACTTAGATAATCTTAAACTTGAAGAACTTATAGGAAATCTAAGCACTCATGAGCTGAAATTCTTTAAACATAAAAGACCAGAAAAGGGAATAGCATTTCAGGCTAAGAAATCTGAACCTAATGTCTGTGATAAAATGAGTGATGAAGAACAGCTGGCTTTTTTTGCCAAAAAGGTTTTTAAAAAGTTTTATAAGAGAAAAGAGGATGATACTGGTTCTTCTAAAAATTTTCAGAAAAGGGATAATCAACTTAAAACAGAATCCAGGTTCAATAATAACTCTACAGGAAAGTGGAATTCTAAAGAAAGGATAATAAAGACTATAAGCCTAAAGAGATTCAGTGTAGAGAATGTAGAGGGTTTGGTCATATTCAGGCTGAGTGTGCAAATACCTTAAAAATGAACAAAAATGCTTATATAACCACTCATAGTGATAGTGATTCTGAGAGCAACAGTGATGAAGAGGATGAGTCTAATTTTGTTAACTTTATGGGAATAATCACTGAAAAAGAACCTACTTATGAAAGTGACTGTGAACATGTTTCAACCATAGTTACAACCACTCTTAAAACCTACAGCAGTGATGAGGAAGAACCTTCTGATGAAGACATTTCCCAGCAATATCTTGTTCTTTATGAAAAGTATAAATGTCTGAGTAAACAAACCTTGATCATAAGCAAACTTAATGTTAATCTAAAGGATGAGGTTAAAAGTCTTACTGAGAAGATGAACTTACAACTGGCTGAACTTACTGAAACTAAAAAGAAAATAAAACTGATGAATGTTTCTGCTTCAGAAAAATTAGATGACATGCTGTCATATTCTAGAGGTTCTAAAGATATCAGTAGTCTAGGTTACTATGGTGGTAAAAGTACAGGAAAAACTACCTTTATTGAAGCTGTTGCTAGAGCTAAAACTCATAATTTTGACAATAAGGTTAGAAGCTCAGTTGCAACCAGATTTGCAACCAGGAACAAAACTCAGGTTTTTGTAGAGAAGGTTAGAAGCTCAGTTATAACCAAAGTTGCAACCATGAATAAACTGAATAGCTTTAGGTATAAAAATAACTTTAGGTTGAAGCTGTGTAATTTCTGCAAGAAACCTGGTCATTCTGAAATCCAGTGTTATTTAAAAAGAAACAGGAAGTATATTTCTCAGAAAACTTGGTTGGCTTCTGTCAATAAAAATCTGAACTGGGTCTGGAAAGTTAAAGAAAAAGCTACCTTAATTGCTAACAACAAAGCTGTCATTAACTCCTTGAATGCTGTTACCTCTAATGATTGGTATTTTGATAGTGGTTGCTCTAAGCACATGACAGGTACTGCAAGTCTCTTAAAAAATGTCACCATTCTCACTGGAAACACTGTTGTGTTTGGAGGTGAAGATACATGTAAAATTGTTGGTAAAGGTACCTTAAACAAACCTGGAATGCCTGTTATTGAGGATGTTTTTCTTGTAGATGGTCTAAAAGCTAATCTTATAAGTATCAGTCAACTCTGTGATAACAAAATGATTGTTAAATTTGACAAAGAAAGGTGTCTAATTACTAATCTTAACAATGATTTAATCATGACTGGAGTTAGATCAACCAACAGCTGCTATGTGTTTGAAAAAGCTGAAAAAGAATTGCCTCAAAGTAGGTGTAATCAACCCATTACTAATAATGTGGATATTTGGCATAAAAGGCTTGGGCATGTGAATTACAAAACTCTTGATAAGCTTGTTAAAAATGAATTGATAAGAGGAATTCCTAAACTAAGTGCTAAAACTCAAAGTGTCTGTGGTGACTGTGCTATAGGTAAACAAACCAAAAGTATTCACAAAAGTATAAGTCAAATCTACACTAAGAGAGTCCTAGAACTTCTTCATATTGACTTGATGGGGCCTATGCAAACTGCTAGTATAGGTGGTAAGAAGTACATTCTGGTAGTTGTAGATGACTTCTCTAGATACTCTTGGGTAGTGTTCTTAAAGGATAAAACTGAAACTTTTGAACTGTTCAAAACTTTGTGCTTAAAACTTCAACTTGAAAAGGGTTCAACCAGTAGTAATATTGCTAGGGTTAGAAGTGATCATGGAACAGAATTTGAGAACAGTAAGTTTAGAGAATTCTGCAACTCCTTAGGTATAAGTCATGAGTTCTCTGCTCCTAAGACTCCACAGCAAAATGGCATAGTTGAAAGGAAAAATAGAACCATTCAGGAAATGGATAGAGTCATGCTTAACTCTAAGAAACTTGCCAACAGATTTTGGGCTGAAGCTGTTAATACTGCCTGTCATATAGTCAATAGAGTTTACATTACTAAAGGCACTTCCATGACAGCTTATGAAATATGGAAAGGAAGAAAACCCAATGTTAAATATTTTCAAGTCTTTGGGTGTGTTTGTTATATTCTCAGAGACAGAGAGCATCTTGGTAAATTTGACTCTAAAAGTGATAAATGGATCTTTCTTGGGTATCCTCAGAATAGTAGAGCATTTAGAGTCTTCAATGAAAGAACAAACTGTGTTATGGAATCTTATAATGTGTTATTTGATGACCTAAAAACTGTTGATGAGATTACAGGTGATGATGAACATCCTGAGATTTCAGAAAAAGAGAAAGAAGAAACTCAACAAACAGGAAGTCCCATAGTGGTTGGAAGTCCAGTTGCAACTGAGGTTGGAACTGAAGTTGAAACCCAGAATTCAACAGAATCTGAAGAAGAAGATGAAGGATCTCCTATACCAACTACAAGCAAGCCACGCTATGTAAGGACTCAGAAAAACCACTCTCTTGACAATGTCATAGGGGAAGTTACTTCAGGTATGAAAACCAGAGGTAAAAGAAATAATGTTGTTCACTTTGCTTGTTATATTTCTCAGTTAGAACCTAAGAATATAAAAGAAGCTCTAGAAGATAGTGAATGGATTTTAGCTATGCAGGATGAATTGTCTCAATTTGAGAGAAATGATGTATGGACTTTAGTACCCAGACCTTCTAATAAAAATGTTATAGGGACTAAATGGATTTTTAGAAATAAAAATGATAAAGGAAAAAGTGTCTGTCCCAGTCTTTATAGATCCATGATTGGAAGTTTGCTGTATTTAACTGCTAGTAGACCAGACCTTTGCTTAAGTGTAGGAGTTTGTGCCAAATATCAAGCAAATCCTTTAGAACCTCATCTTCTAGCTGTCAAAAGAATTCTTAGGTATGTAAAAGGAACACTTCACCTAGGCCTATGGTATTCTAAAGATACAAACCATTTTCTAAGTGGCTACTGTGATGCAGATTGGGCAGGAAACATAGATGATAGAAAGAGTACTTCTGGTGGTTGTTTTTATTTTGGAAACAACCTTGTTTCTTGGTTCAGTAAAAAGCAAAATTGCATATCTTTATCTACTGCTGAGGCAGAATATGTTGCAGCTGGAAGTGGATGCACTCAACTTATTTGGATGAAACAGATGTTAACTGATTATAATGTCAAACAAGAAATATTAACTTTGTTTTGTGATAACAAAAGTGCTATAGATTTAGCTAAAAATCCAGTTCAACATTCCAGAACTAAACACATTGATCTAAGGCATCATTTTATTAGAGAACTAGTTGAAGAAAAAAGCTTAATTTTAGAACATGTTTCAACTGAAAGACAATTAGCAGATATTTTCACAAAGCCACTTGATACAAACAAGTTTGAATCATTAAGAAGTGACATAGGGGTATGTCATTATCAATCTAATTGAATATTCTTGCTAAATATGTCTGTATTGAGTACCTTCAATAATTTTTATTTCTAAGGTTAAGTCTTACTTGAGCTATGATGTTTTTGTTTTGAAAAAGCCGCTTTTTGGTGTCTCAAAAACAGATGTGAGGTAATTTGTCTTAAAACCTCTCTGGTAATAGAGTTGCAAGCACAAAGTGCACTTTTTACACAGTGGTTGCAAGTTCAGTTGCAACCCCAGTTGAAACCACATGCTAATAATACTGGTTGCAAGCTCAGTTGCAACATCAGTTGAAACCTCATACTCATAATACTGAAAAATTCAGTGATTGTCCGAACACTCTAGAATGAAAAAGCCAAGACAAAGTCTTGTTATTTTTGACATCACTTATACTCTTTCCTTGCTGAGGTCATCAAACTAGTTTTTGTGTAGAGATAAAAACGGATTTGCTCAATTTAAGCTCCCCAAATTTAATTTTTATTAGAGTTATTCTTTGATAGATTTTTGTTTTCCTAAAAGTTAGATATCTTTTTAATTGTTCTTTATCTTGAATCAAGTCAAATTTCCTTAATAAGCTTCAACTTTTGAATTTTCAAATTTTGGATCAATATGTTTTGCAAAAGGAATGTTTATCTGTATGTTTGGCTGGATTTATCTTTCCTTCGTGATCTTGCTGAGATTTCTTTATACTAATTGATAAGTTATTTCCTAAATTTTCGCCAAAATCTGTTTCATAATTGATTTGCATGTATCTCTTTCTAATTGTAAAAAGATTTGGACTTTATTGCTATTTATACTAAACTCTTTTATTTTTCAAATCAATCACAATTATCAGATTTATTCTCTCTCTCTTTCTACTTATCAAAGAAACCCTAAGCTTTCTGGAAACCCACACAGCGAAGTTCTAAGTGCAGTTCCAACCGTAGTTGAAACCATGTCTTCAGACATACTAGTTTGTCTGGCTTATGACAAATAGGGGGAGATGAGTTTATGGTTCATTTTAATGTTTACAGTTTCAAGCTTTAATGTTTACAATTGCTGTTTTAATTTTAATATGAAACTCTGTGAATGGATACATGCTGTGCTTATATGATACCTGCAATTCTAACTTGCAGGGGGAGCTAAATAGGTGTTACAAAAGCACTGATAAATGAAATACAGTAAAAGACTGTACTGCTAACTTATTGCAGGTGGATTAGTGTTTATATAAACTTAGATGATTTGTCAAAACCAATGACAAAGGGGGAGATTGTTAGGACCAGATTCCTGGTCTAAATTCTATTTGTTGTCTAATGGTTTTCACTAAATAATCCTATCTGTTTATTATGAACTAAGACAGGTGTTGTTAGGTTTCAAGCAATGTTGCAACCTCAGTTACAACCTATGTTGATAGGTTTCTAGTAATGTTGTAAGCTCAGTTACAACCACAGTTACAACCTGCTTAGACAGCGTTGGTGGTTTCAAGTACCAGTTGCAACCTCAGTTGCAACCTGCTGTTCAGCAGAATTCTGTCTAGTTCTGTAAAACTGCATAACTGTTATTTATTGATTAATATTTGTTCTACAGTATGCAGGATATATTCTCATATGATCTTAAAGGTTTAATATGCGTAAATTGAGAATATCAAAGTGTTAAGGAAAGATGTTTTCTAAAAGATATAAAGAGATAAGTTTATAAAGGTTATGTTTTCTTTTAAATATGATCTCTATTCTTATGCTTGTCCTTATCACTTGTTTCAATCTTTTGTTCCTTATCTATATTCAGTATAATTCGTTTAAAGATTGAATGTAATATGGAGTTAGGTGTTTCATATATATATGGAAAGATATTATCTCTAAAAGATATTATCTTTATATGTTTCCTAGTTATAGGAAAAGACTAACTCCTATTTCCAAGCTAGTTATTTAACAGGTATTAACTTATGAAGATTGATGTCAATCCTACAAAAGGCAGACGTGCAATATGGAGAGATTGAAGCCAATCAAAAGAAGTCAAAAGCAATCATAAAAGATCTTGAAGCAAGAAGATTGTTTTACTTGTATAAATAGTTGATAACCTAGCTTGTAAAAAGTGTGTGTTCTAAATTATAAAGAACTTATTTTCTAGAGAGAATACACGTGAGCTTCAAAAAGAAAACAATGGTGGGATGCCATTGATTTATATTTGATAGTTATAGAGTAGGAGCAATATAGTGATAGGCAGAAAAACCTAGAGGGAGTCTAAGTTTTTCATTAAGACTTGAGTCATATATTGTAAGCTTTTTATAATATCATAATCTGGGTAAGTGCCCCGGAGACGTAGCCTAGTTAGGTGAACTCCGTTGTTAAATGTGCGTGTGAATTATTTTCAAGTACATTTAATTTTAAAACAGTTCTGTCCATTAATACACTTGGTTCCAACTGCAGTTCCAACCTCACTTAGAACCTTATACACTTGGTTCCAACTGCAGTTCCAACCCCACTTGGAACCTTACTGCAAAACTGCATCTAGAACAGCGGATAGGAATTTCAGATATTCATCTTCTAAAGGGAAGTTTACACTAAACGTTAAATTGAGGAAACTAAATATTGGGTCCTTATCACAGATGCATAAATATATCTTGGCAATACATTGTGCAGAAGGAACACAATTCCTTTAGGATGCATATACTTTCGAAATCTTAAGAGTTAAGCGACGGAGTCAAACAAAGCCAGAGTGGGAATAAAACCAGAAATGAGTCGTTAAAAGAATAACACTGATTAAGAAAAGCTGCCATTCCAGCCTAGGATGCAACACTACGACTCAAATCTTTAATTCTTCATCATAATTAATTGATATCCTAAAGGAATGGCGAACCGGAAATCTATTAAGAACGCCTTAAAAATTAGAAAATAGATTCGAGGCTTACATAGCCACATTAGGTGTGTTTGTAACCAATGTGTCTCGAACTACGATCATGTTACCACTTTTACTACTCCGTATACAAACAAAGCATTATGTATGGTATTGCTATAAGCCTATAAATTTTATTAGATGATTCCATTTTTTTAAAGACTGCAGGAAATTAATTAATCAGCCTAGAATCGGGCCATTTTCTTAAGCAATATGTGCCGACCCTGCCCCAAAATTTCCTGCTTTATTAATCTTCTCCAAAATGCACAAAAGAAAACTTTTTCTGGAAGACCGGAATGTTAGCCAGCTTGAGCAGCATTATGGTCTATATATACACACACTATATATACAGCAAAGAGCAGTGTCAAAACTAATAAATCATGAATATACATATTATATGATCTATGATCTCGTTCATACATAATTGCAGAAAAATCAGAAGAAATTATTGTATAAATTATCGTTGCCAAACCATTATCTACTAATACACATCTATAGTTTTAGTACTATGGTTTGGGATACGACATACTAGTGGCGGAACTAGAAATGTTTTTTTTTAAATTATGGGGGTGTGTGAAAAGGCTTAAATTGATTAAAAAAAAAAAACCCCAATATATATGCATGGTAAAAGATCGGTTTTTTCTTAATATAGGGATGCTCGAGTCCATTTTAACATGTAACTAGTTTCTTCGCTGCATACCATACGAATGCATAATTCATATACATGCAATGCACACACTCAATATTTTTTTTAAACAGCATAAAATACCTTGCATATTTATTACTCAAATCCAGACACTACAACAGCAGCAAAAAGAAAGGTCCCATTTATTCATATCACCAAACCTAACCACATTTACAAATCCTGAAAGCAAAAAAGAAAAAAGAACTCACACGCCACCGAAAAAAGATTGAACAATCCGCGATATAAACACAAACGCGACCTAAGCTACGGATTTGTAGCGGTAGAGCTTGCCAAACACATGCAGAGCTGTAATAAAGCCGATGAAACATAAGCTCATAACCAACACCACAGTTGGGCCTGGCCTATCTTCAACCCACGAGCATCATCTGTATAGTTTATGAATACACGTAAGAATTGGTCAAAACGGACCAGTGCACACAAAACTATACCCCTACAAAATTGATCATGGAATTAATTGAAAGTTTTCATACCTTAGAGGAATTATTTGCAAAAACCTAATAATTGTGGGATAAAAATGCAATTTTTCCTTAAATAATAAAACCCTGCTAGTTTATTTGCGGATATATATGATATGAGCAAGTGAAGTGTGGTTATGTTTTTATTTTTTAAATGCTGGCGTAGGTGTAGCAAATATTTGTATGGAAAATGGGAGATGACGTGGTGTGTGTTTAGTTTCTACTTTCTAGTATGAATATGATGAGTTTATTAGAGCTATCGTTTCATTTTTATCAAAACAAAAGACAACGAAAAAGAGGAAACAAACAAACAAACAAAGTAAAACTATATATAAAGCTAACAACTTGTTTGGTCGGGTTTTATAACTGCTGGTTTGTTTTGTTTTTTTAGAAGCTAATAAGCTGGGCATAATCAAAGTTTACTTGATGATAAGCTTAAAATAATCAAAGTTTTCCCTCTTTTTTACCCAAAAGAAGCAGGGATTTAAAAAAAAATAGACGATCTACAAAGGAACTTAACAAAGAAAGATAAAAAAATAATGTGCTTAAAAGTTGCAACAAAGCAAACTTTTTTCATAACAAGATGAAGTAACCACTCCCATTGAGGAAACGCGCGGTTAGAATCATCACAATCTTGCCATACTGATATAATCCAAAACAAAAGACAAAGCACATGCAATTAAACGAATGGAAATTAATGTGTACATGGTTATTGGGACCTATTTTTCTTGTCAAATTAACTAGTTCATGTAGAAAGCTAAAAGGGAAACGATTTCAGTATAGTGTGACTGATGAATATTAGTGTCTTTTTTATATATAGTGGGGTTGATGTTCTAAATCCAGCCCAAGAGTTATACTTCAAAAAAGAACCTCGTTTTTTCAAAGAGTGAGTTGTGTTTCCCAACTACGAGTCTTGACTATTTTGTAAGTACTCCACAAAAATGCATTTGAATCGGGAAAAACATAATATAACACTTTTCATCAAGGCCATATCCCTCTCTGTCGCAACAACTCTTGGCATTAAACATTCTTTAATAGCTTATCGTAAATATTGCAATGCTCATATATAATTTTATGTCGTTTCGGAATGCATAACACAAAGCCTATGCAAAAGCATTGTTGAGTAGAAGTGACCCATACAACTTCAGAGAAAGAAAGATCGAATGTTTGTGCCTTATGTAGAGTCCATCAATATTTCAAATGGATAAACACGAAACAGACTTATGATCTAGAATGAAATAATAATAAATCTTCTAATGTAATAGTCTCCTCATTTTTTCTTATATTGGTATACGTAATAATTTGTATCATTTGGTTTCTACCATCAATTTCTTTCAATTTATATGTAATTTTGTTGAGTAATTATGGATGGTTTGTATATGCGAGCAATTATCATAATATCTGGCTTGAATCTGGTTTGAATGACTTCTAAAATTTCTTAATACTCCACGACTAGTTTTATGCAGAGATTTAACAATATTAACTTCAGACTCGGTTAATCGTGCAGCACGTGCGTGCCCTTGGGATAAGTAGATGGTGAATGGTCATGCGTAGCGTTTTGAACATAACATTCTAAAAAATCATTCTCTACATACCCTTTAATCTTAAATGGGAAACAACGTTTTTTTGAACCTGTACTTTGAGATGAGACTTTTTTCCGCTCTGTATATGGTTCAGAGCACTCACATGCACGCTACTATGACCCTTGCATCTGTAAACCGTCATTTTGGGAAGAGCTTCCTATCGAAAAAAAACCCAATTGAAATTCAACATTGTTTAGATATGTGACAGTTTTTTCCATGGTTTACCAACACTACAAAACAATGTAACAGTGAATCAGCACAAATTTCGAATAAAAATTGTAAAGAGGATATTATTTATAATATAAAGAGAACAATTTTTTTTTTACATTATCTATTCGGAAATACTCTGTAACACGGAGGTGGTTGATGTGATTCTAATCCCCAAAATTCATTTTTATAATTCATTCTTAAGTTTTGAAAAACATATAAGTTTTTTAGAGAGATAAGCACATGGTGTATTTGGAGAGTGTGGCTGAGTTTGGTTATTTTCGAACTAGAAATGAAGTGTTATTTATCATTTGTTTTAGTGTTGTCATATTCATGTAGTATGTACTCATGATTCATTGTATGGTCATGTTATGCATTGGAGTCCAAATGAAATATGTAGGAAATAGGTGTTGTCAAGTCTGGCATGGGATACTAGGTTAAATGCAATCGAAGATTTGTAACTCCAAACCCATAACCGTGACTAAGAAACTGACCTCTTTACTACAAGTCATGAAAAAGAACACGGAAATTCAGAAAAGTCAACGAAATTCAAAAAAGTGGTGTCTCTACTTCGGAAGTACAAGTTTATTTTTAGAATAATGAGTTTGTTTACCAAATAACAAAGTTAGAGTCTATTTAAGAAAAAACTGACTATATAAGGGCGCTATCTATTCAGAATTCTTTTAGTCGTATACAGTTTTGAGCTACATATAAAGTGGATGGATGAATCACCCATCCACTTTTCCTAGTCATGGATGGATCACCCAGGTTCGGGACACCCGTGGTTGGTGATCTGATCCGCTTTTCCTTTACCCTGACACCGTTCAAGGTTCCCAATCCTTCGTAATTGCTTAAACAATTTCAATCAGGAAATTAGCATTTGCTGACAAAACCAATTTCATTTTTAGCTCATTTTTTTAGAAAATTCAGTATGAGACATAATAACGTTTCCATGGTGGGAAAGCAGAAAGGTCGAGCCATCCACACACATGGAAGTGTTCTATATATCTTTCTTTTAATCGGTGAGTTCCTTGTTAGGTTATAGTTGTAGTCAACTTTTTTCTATTTTAAGAGCATCCATATCAGTCTAGCAATAATACTTTCCAAATTTAGCACAAAAGTCTTATTGGGTATGTTTTAATTAAAATCCAAAAATCTAAAAATAAAAAAATTCAGCAAAAAGACGAATTCTTAATTTTTGGATTTTTTGGATTATTTTAACTAAAAATATGGATTTTAAGAATAAAAAAATCCTATTAACCAAATATCTATTAAAAAATCTGGATTTTCAAAATGCAAAAATTCAAAAATCATGCAAAAAAATCCGATAACAAACACACTTATAGCTATCCTTCTAATCATTGCCCAATATTTCAG
The DNA here is from genome assembly GCA_963920805.1 of Primula vulgaris. Lineage (NCBI taxonomy): Eukaryota > Viridiplantae > Streptophyta > Magnoliopsida > Ericales > Primulaceae > Primula > Primula vulgaris. The sequence continues at coordinate 27,937,108 of OY987219.1, forward strand.
GCTATTCATCATGCTATCTATTTTAATTTGTTAATATATTATTTATCAGCAAACTATTTTGTTTCTCACTTCTGAATATTGTCCATTGTCGGTTTAATCTAGAAATAAGTTAAATAGTAAGATGTATATGCATGAACATTTGTTATTTTACCCCCATTATTTTTTTATGTCATTGTGAAATTACATTGTCCTAAATAAACTAAAAACTTCCGTCGGTGCATAAAAGCGTACAACAGGTTTAATAGTTTATCATGTAAAATAGCAACAGAAATTTAAAATACATTCCCAAACATGAAAAAGTTTCAGTTCTATTGAATAGTGAATTTTATGTAACGAAGAAAAAAATTTTCAGAAACAATAGTATCATTTACTCGAGCTTTTGGCGAGTGGGATTGTGCTAAGTTACTTTTGGCGAGCAAGAGTAGGTATTGCCAATATTAGCTAGCCGGTTCATAGCCTGGTGTGACAAGAAAATAGAGCTACTATCTTCAAATTATATATACATAATAAGAACCCACTTTGACTACCCACGTGTGGTTGCTCTAACTAGTCATGCACTTGTTTAGAAATTATAGATTTTGTATAATCAACAAATTAGAATATTTCTTACACAAGCTTGTCACAAATCAAATTACAGCGTCTTAGGTTCTTAGCATAAAGTTCGCATAATGGTCTTTTCCATTTATTTTATAGACACCAATAAACTAAATTTTCTTTCTTTCTGTAAAAGCTTGCTTAAGAATGGTATAAATTTTCATCATCTCATCTGGCCCATGTAAGCTAGCAATAATATTGAAGAGACTAGATGTAGCTGTCTCAAGCATAAAAATCCAAATTGTCTCATTTGATGTAATCACTACCACAAATATAAAAAAATTAAGAGACCAAAATTTAAAAACATAACCCAATTTGATCTATACATGATAGAATAAGGGATATTATTTTGGTCTCTAAAGATATATGTTTGCTAGAGAATTTAGTACCAATATTATGTTTCTAAATATTTTTTAATTATTTTGAGACAAAATAATTTTGTCCCCTTATATTGATACGGATTGTTTTTAAGAACAAACTTTTATATATTTGGAACTTTTATATTTTTGGTCTCCAAATATATATAGATTTAGAGGGAAACAGTAATTTTGGTCCCTAACTTTATCATTTACATATCGTTTGAGAAGTTGTCTCTAACTTTTGATCTCCAAAAACTCTTGTTTCTTATATAGTGAATGTATTGTCGAATGCAGAGTGAATCTACATTATAGGTGTCATCTTTTATAGTAGTAAGGTCTGTATTTGGAGAAGGTGGTGGGAACTGAGAGTGGTGTGAAATTTCTATCCGCTGTTCTAGTTGTAGTTATGCAGTTAGGTTTCAACTACAGTTGCAATTGAGGTTGAAAACTAAATATAATGATGGACAGAACTGGAATGATTAAATGTACTTGAATTAAATCACACACACATTTAATAACGGAGTTCACCCAACTAGCCTACGTCTATGGGGCAATTACCCAGAGTGATGATATTATAATGGCTTACAATATAGGATTTAAGTCTTAATGAAAAACTCTCAGACTCTCTTTAGATTTTTCTGCCTATCTCTATATTGCTCATACCTTATAACTATCGCTCAAAATATCAATGACATCCCACCATTGTTTTCGTTTTTAAAGCTTATTGTGTATTCTCTCAAAGTTGAGTTCTTTATAATTTACAACACACACATTTTACAAGCAAATCTATTAACTATATAAAGAGTAAAAATAATCTTTTTTCTTCAAGAACTTGTTGATTGATTTGGACTATTCTGATTGATTAACATTCCCATATCTTGAATGAGATAATACTGTAATTGATTGACTCAATCTTTTTGTTAATACCTGTTAATAGATTAGTTTGACAATATGATTTACTATTTTCTTAAACAAAAAACATATAAAACAATATCTTATGAGAGATACAATCTTAATAAAACGTGAAAGCATAACTCAATATATTCAATCTAATTAGATCATTGCTGATTTGTAAACACTTATATTGAATGAAGAGATAAAGATATTGTATAATAAAAGAGATCTTGTTTCCACAATTAAATGAACATTATCTTCTCAAACTAATCTTCATATTTTATTTAAACTCTTTCCATTCTTTATCACTTAAATATTCTCAATAAGAGCAAACTGAATCTTGTTAAACAAATGAGAATATATCCTGCATACTTTTATTCACATAAAAGATTTTAAAGATTAAGTAATGCAGTTAGACAGAATAAAACAGAATCCTGCGTATTGGCAGGTTGGAACTGTAGTTGCAACTGAGGTTACAACCTCACCTGTAAACATTAAACTGTTTTAATTCATAAAACCAACTTGACTTATTTTGTTCAAACCAATTGATAACAAAAGTTAATAGGCAAGAAATATGGTCATAACATGGTGGATAATGCTTGGCAACCTAGGGTTTGCAACTCTGTGAAAATATTAGTGTTTACGTATGGGTTTATACGAATTAAGAGCTCTTATACATTAGGCAAGTAGCGAATTAGTTTCTTATTATATATGATTAATTTGATCTTCATTTTTTGACATGTTACCTTTCTGGCGTACTCGACACAAAGCCCAGTCGTATCACCCAAAGGTGACAAATAAACGGCTTCACAAATAAACATTCATAACTGTTGAAGAATTAGTTTTGTTTTACACTTGTTAGTTATGACAATTACAGGACTGATTTGTAATAAAATAGAATGTATTGTACTGTGGAGAAATACAGCTGTAACTAATTCCAGATGGCAGCTGTTGATAGGTTAAAGGCTACAAAACAGTTATTGATTTTCTACATAAGCAAATAAGCTGCGTTGTAAACTTTTTAATTCCAAGTAAATAAAATTCAATTGTTCCCAGTTTCGTCTTTCTTTCTCCAATGGCGAATTGCTGTTTTCTCGCTAAATAGCTGAGTTTAACATGGTATCAGAGCAATAGATAGCTCTTCTACGTTTTTTCATCTACATTGGGTTAGATATTCTTACCTTAATTTCATTTTCTTTTGCGAAATTTTGTTTTGTTTCCCTCCCTAAATCGAATTGATTCAATTAGGGTTCTAAGGAATATTTCTGTGATTTTTCGATAATTTCTTTTCCGCTGAATACTGTGATTGATAGTGTAATTGATTTACAATGGGAACTTATGCTGAAGTAGCTTATGGTTTGAATCGACATAATAATGGATCCATTAATTATTCAGACCCTTATTATATTAGTCCAAATGAAAATACGAATAATGGACTTGTTAATCCTATTTTGAGTGGTATGAATTTTAACTCTTGGAAGAGATCAATGGAGATAGCACTGGGTGCAAAATCAAAATTAGGGTTTGTAAATGGAAAAATTAAGTGCCCTGGTGAAAATGAAGATAAGGTGAATGCTTGGAATAGGTGTAATCTTGTAATCCAGTCCTGGATTTTGAATTCTGTGAGTGCTGAAATTGCACAATCTATTTTATATGAGGATACAACTGAGAATATGTGGGAAATTCTTGATAATAGATTTTCACAGAGCAATGAACCTAGGATTTATGAGCTTAAACAAGAGATTAATGCTTGTGTTCAAAGGAATTCAAATGTGACTGGATATTTTACTCAATTGGAAATTAAGTGGAGTGAGTTGAGAATGTTGAATCCTTTTCCTAGGTGCTCTTGTGGGGTTATTAGTACTTGTAGTTGTGCTTTTGTAAAAGAAATTGCTGGTAGAAATGAAAGAGAACATAAAATGCAGTTTCTGATGGGGTTATCTGATAGTTATTCTTCAGTAAGAGGACAAGTTTTAATGATGAAACCTAGTCATTCTCTGAGTGAGGCATTTAACCTAGTTGCTCAAGAAGAGAGACAAAAGGGAATTAAACCAAATGTTGTTAGATCACATGATAACATGGCCTTTGCTGCTAATCATGGTGGACCAAACACTTTTCCTCCTGCAAAACCATCATTTTTTAGGTCTAGAGCAACCATCCATTGCACTCACTGTAACAGAACTGGACATACAAAAGAAAAATGCTATAAGTTGCATGGATTCCCACCAGGATGGGGCAAAAGGCCAGCTATGGGAGTTATGGGTTTTGCACATCAAGTTTCTGGTAATGGTGTTGATTTTGAGGAGGGAGTTTTTGGTGGTAACAATTTGATAAATGAGAAATTTATCAGATAAACAGCTGCAACAACTTTGTAGCTATGTACAAGGGAAAATGAATTTGGAAAATCATGGTAGTAGTGGTTTAAACAAAAATGGTTCTAATAGTGGAAATTTGAAGACTACTGCTGGTTCTAATGGGTCTTCTTCTTCTGCGGTTTATAGTGGTTCTTCTACACCATATGGTGGTTCTTCTAATCTGGCTTATACCAATTTTTCAGGTATGGCTATTGCTTGTTCTTTGACTCAAAATAGTAACCAGAATATGACTTGGGTATTGATACAGGGGCTACAGAACACATGACAAATTCACCCCATTATTATAGTAGTTCTATAAGAAGAATAAATACAGCAGCACATTTACCAAATGGGCAAAAAGCACTAGTGACTCATGTTGGAACAGTGAAATTTCAATCTAGTTTGATTTTAGAAAATGTGTTATGCATTCCTTCTTTTGGTTTCAACCTTATATCAGGAAGTAAACTTGCAGTCACCCATAAATGTTGTATGGTTTTCATGACCAACATGTGCATAATACAGGACCTACTGGGTTGGAAGATGATTGGGAAAGCTAGACAAGAAAATGGGCTATATTTTCTTGAAGACAGAGTTGATACAACTGCTTCTAAGGTTCATCTAGTTTGTTCTGCTATTAATAATAACATTGAGTGTAATATTTGGCATTTGAAATTAGGTCATCCATCTAATTCTTGCATGAAAGTAGTGAAAACTCTTATACCTACTGTACATATAGATACTACTACCCCATGTGATGGATGCCATTTGGCTAAGCAACATAGATTGCCTTTTAATCAAAGTGTTGTAAAGACTAAAAGAGCTTTTGAAATGATACATTGTGATATTTGAGGACCTAATCATGAGGAAACTCTGGATGGATATAAGTATTTTTTGACTATAGTGGATGACTACACTAGGTGTACTTGGGTGTTCCTTCTAAAGGGTAAAAATGAGGCTACTAACTCCTTGATGAATTTCTATAATATGATACTGATCTAGTACAAACAGAAAATACAGATTATTAGAACAGATAATGGGAGAGAATTTCTCATGGTCTATTTCTATCTGAATAAAGGGATTATTCATCAGACTTCTTGTGTAGAAACAACTCAACAGAATGGTGTAGTTGAGAGGAAACATCAGCACTTGCTTAATATAGCAAGAGCCTTATTATTTCATTCCCAAATACCAACTTATTTTTGGGGTGATGCAGTCTTAACTGCTTGTTATTTACTTAACAGATTGCCATCTTACTCTTTACACTCTAAAAGTCCTTATGAATTGTTACAAAATGTCTTACCTAGTTTTGCTCACTTACGTGTCTTTGGTTCTCTATGCTATGCTTCAACTTTAGCAAGATCTAGAACCAAATTTGATCCTAAAACACGTAAATGTGTGTTTCTAGGTTATCATTTCTCTGTTAAATGATATAAGCTATGTGATATTAGCACCAATGAGGTTTTTCTTTCAAGAGATGTAGTTTTCTATGAACATGTGTTTTCTTATCACACTAATCAAAATAAGTCTAGTAATAGTATTCCCGTGCCCTTGCAAAATGGATTCTATTCCATACATACCCCTGGTACTGAATCACCAGAACACAACTGACATATTGTACATTATGAGAATGGTGAGAATACACCTTCTTTTCTATCACCAGAAAATAATGATCTCACCACTTTCCCCTGTTTCACCTACTATACATTCTGGCAGTAGTGTGACATCACACGTCGTTCCATCACCACAAAATCACCATCCTAGAAAATCTACTAGAACTGTTCATTTACCTTCTAAGTACAAAGACTATAATGTTAATTTACATGGAACCACCATTTCATCTCTTGTGGCCTATGATCACTTATCTCCTGCTTATAAAACCTTTTGTTTAGCTATTAGTTCTGAGACAGAACCAAAAGGTTATAAAGATGTCAGTCAGTATCCAAAATGGATAGAAGCAATGGAAAATGAAATTCAAGCCTTAGAAAACAATCAAACTTGGGAATTGTCTGTTTTACCCAAAGGAAAGACTGCAATTGGTTGCAAATGGGTCTATAAGATAAAGTACAAAGCTGATGGATCTGTTGAGAGATATAAAGCACGTTTGGTAGCCAAGGGTTACACTCAAACTGAAGGACTTGATTATGAAGCCACTTTTTTACCAGTTGCCAAAATGACAACTGTAAGAACCTTATTGGCAATTGCAGTTGCAAAAGGTTGGTTTTTGACACAATTGGATGTAAATAATGCATTTCTTCATGGTGATTTAAATGAAGAAGTGTATATGGTTCCACCTCCTGGTTTTGTGAACAGAAATGATAGTAGAGTTTGTCATCTTAAAAAGTCTCTTTATGGACTGAAACAAGCAAGCAGACAATGGTTTTCTAAGTTGTCTATAACACTGCTAGATTTTGGTTTTAAACAAGTTGTTCCAGATACTTCACTTTTTATCTATAAAGATTCTACTATTTTCCTGGCACTTTTGGTTTATGTTGATGATGTCATTCTAGCTGGAAATGATGCTGCAATTATTGACAAGGTCAAGTTATTCCTAGACACCAAGTTTCATATTAAAGACTTGGGTAATTTGAGATATTTCCTTGGTTTGGAAATTGCTAGGAATAGACATCGCCTTACTCTTTGTCAGCGCAAATATACTTTGGATTTGATTGCTGAAGTAGGACTTGTAGACAGTAAATCAACCACTTTTCCTATGGAGGCTAACTTGAAATTAACTGCACATTCTCCTGATATCTTGCCTGATATTTCTTGTTATAGAAGGTTGATTGGAAAATTGCTGTATTTAACAATCACCAGACCAGATATTGCTTTTGCTGTTAATTCTTTGAGTCGGTTTTTGGTAGCACCTAGTCAGACTCACATGGATGCTGCGTTTAGAGTGTTGAAATATCTAAAAGGCACACCTAGCCAAGGGCTATTCTATCCTGCTAATAATGTGCTGCAAGTTAAAGCTTTCTCAGATGATGATTGGGCATCTTGTGTAGATACAAGGAGATCTGTCACTGGTATGTGTGTTTTTCTGGGAAATAGTTTGATATCTTGGCAAAGCAAGAAACAACAGGTTGTATCTAGAAGTTCTACAGAAGCTGAATATAGAGCCTTGGCTGCTACAACCTGTGAAATTGTTTGGCTTTTGCAACTTTTAAAGGATTTTGCCATTTATTCTTCTTCTACAGCTTGTATATACAGTGATAGCAAGTCTGCAATTGCCCTTGCTGCAAATCCAGTTCATCATCAAAGAACTAAACACATTGAAATTGACTGCCATTTTGTGAGGGAGAAACTGCAAAGTAATGTTATTCATATTTTACATGTATATACTGGTAACCGGTTAGCTGATCTTCTGACCAAAGCTCTTGAAATGCATCAATTTCAGTTTCTCAAGTCCAAGTTGAGTGTGTTAGACCTCCACACTCCACCTTGAGGGGGCATGTTGAAGAATTAGTTTTGTTTTACACTTGTTAGTTATGACAATTACAGGACTGATTTGTAATAGAATAGAAATTGTACTGTGGAGAAATGCAGCTGTAACTAATTCCAGATGGCAGCTGTTGATAGGTTAAAGGCTACAAAACAGTTATTGATTTTCTACTTAAGCAAATAAGCTGCGTTGTAAACTTTTTAATTCCAAGTAAATAAAATTCAATTGTTCCCAGTTTCGTCTTTCTTTCTCCAATGGCGAATTGCTGTTTTCTTGTTAAATAGCTGAGTTTAACAATAACTACATTATTATACCTGTATTGTTTCATTTTGGTAGTTACTTACGTGATTAAGTCTGAGTAATTATTTGCACATATCTCACATTCCTTTATGACTTTATACATTTATTGTGAGAGAAACAATAACAAAAATGCAGTTTTGTTCTTTATCGTATTCGTGCTCACTCTTTTAACAAAGAGTGTGGAAGAATTTGAGAACAAAAAATAGCAAATTACATGGAGTAACGTTCAAGGAGAACGTTCCTAAATATAGTTTTATAATTTGGCAAGCCATTTTCTAAAGACCACTTACTTTGTACTAAACTAATAATTAGTACCTTAATATTGATATTTATTGTCTCTGTGGAAACTATATTTAGGTTCTAATGACTCATTTTTATAAATGTACTTTTCCACTGAAAATGTAATGATCATCCTAATATTTATTGGTAATTGAGTGTCGCTAAATTTAACACAGAATATCAACAAATTTTGTTACTAATTATAGGATATCTTGCTATGCTGACTTCTTTTTTTAGTAAAATTTTGCTTCATAAGACTTTCTTTTCTGGCATATTTCTCATGGGAAAAGCGGAGTAAAAGGGCTATTAAGATGGTGAAAGATGTTATTGCTACTACCATTTTTTTTCAATCCAAAATACTCCATTGATGGAGAGGGGTTAGACAGACTCCTACCTGTATATAACCACCATATAATAAAGGTACATAAGAGGGGATATATAACTAAACATCTTTAAAAAAAAGGTGATAAAATGAAACAATTTACGAAACTAAAACTAGCGAACAAGTGGAAATGCTGCTACCATATTTTTTTGACGTGTCTACATGTTTTGAAAAGAAAAAAAAATGATAAAGCACATGGTAAATCTCATAATAATGTTGCTTCTACCATTCTTCATATTGACTTTATTATTAAAGCCAGGCTAGACAAAATGAAAAAGGTTCCTACATTATAAATAGTTGGGACATCGGTACATTAATTATCCTTTATACTTGGCGGCATATAAGATTGGAGTTGCATTTGTTCTGCTGTTTTGTTGCTTTTGTTGTTTATTTCAGACTTATTAGTCTACTGTATATGATATGGATCGTTTGGATATAATGCTAGAAGTTGATGATGCCAGTTATGTGTAGACACAATGAAAAGGAGACTTGTTAAGTAGTATGCTGTTTGATATATAAGCCTTGTTTTTCTATGTTAAATATGTGTTGTTTGGATTTCTGTTATATATGTTATGTATTTTATTTTTTTGGTTTTTTACTTGATTTTCAATATTTATGGTCAAGTAGGGATAAGGGAGCTGAGAAGAGGGAGAATCTGTCACTATGGAACCCAAGAATACATAAAAGTCAAAAAGAAATGGATAAATTGCTGTGGAAGTTTGATGAAATTCGAGTTTTTTTTTTTTTTTTGTGTGCCGAATTAAAAGGCAGTTGCCTTGTGGTTTTTATTCACAATCTCTTGGTGATTCTAACCTAAGCATTCAAATTTGCATCTCAATTTTCTCTCTGAAATCCGACAATTAACTTTTTTTTAATCACTGACCATTAGTTGTTACTTTGTCTCCAATATTCTCCAAATACAAAAATTTCATGACTTACTTTGAAGCTGCTAAGCTCATATTTAAATTTCATGACTTACTTTGAAGCTGCTTATAAGCTCATATTTTTGAGAAACTCCAAGTTATTAATTTTCATTACAAAGTTATATTTTCAGCTTTTATTAGAGATTTGATTGTTGTAATCTCCTATCAATCCATTCTTTATTTTGTTTGCACAAAATTGGTGATGTATTTTTTAAAAATGTTCGAGGATTTATAAGGTTGCGTCTTGACCAAAGTTTTTGCATCCCTCTGATCGTTTTTATAATTCTTATTTTCCAAAAAAAAAAAACAGTGTTTTGATGACAATACTATTATTTCTACAAATACGTAACAACGAGCACTCGCATCACATACCTCAAATATCACATTTTCCTTATAAATAAGGTGATAGGAGAAAAAAAACAATTAAACATCAGAGCATCAATAATCTTAATCATTTACTCAAATTTAACGCATTTTATATCTTTTAATGAAACATTTACGTTTATACAAAATTCCAGATTTATTATTAATTTACTTATAATAATCATACATTATTTCTTTTTATTTGTTTATTATCATTTAATAATCATAACAATAATTCAACCATAAAAATGTGAACCACATGTTAGTTTATTACTATTATATTCATGTAGCAAATCGTATACATTCATGAAATTTAGAGAATTTATAGAGACATGATACATGCCATTTTTTATAGCATAATCATTAAATTGTATGAAAAGATGCTTCCCTAACATTTCCTTAAATAAAATAAAAGGGAATCATTTAGTTTCCTCAAATCTAAGGAACATTTATACAATACTTTAACACCCAATTTTAACATTATGTAATAATTTTTGACCACATATTTGTTAAACATAATAATAAATGTTAGTATTTAATACGGATAATGGATGTTAATGTATTTTTGGACATTTAAATTAAAAAAGCAAGATTTTCAACTCAAATATATAAGAAGAAACGTGAATAAGTTGATGCGGTTGGCCTAAGGATATTTCAAATACAGTACTTCTCAGGTAACATATAGAAGCTTTGCTCATGAATCACGACACTTGCCCTAATAATCGTGAAAAATCATTAGCCTTTATAGTAATAATATAATAATAAGAAAGGAAAAAAATCTAATTTGAATAAAAAAATGATAGTTACATGTGTGGACTAAAGTCAGGCTCCTTTCATAACAACTAGTACACTAGGCTGTTACACATATGTGTGACAACAATGTGTAAGGTGGTCCCTTTTTCACTCAAATACCTGCCTAAAATATCCAATCCCCACATCCCCCCCCTTCACGGACTGCACCCTTTCTCTTTCTTTCTTTTTCTTCAGAAAAATATGGTCCTCCTGCATAATTAGATGGCAACAAATGCATTATCCTTCTTTTTTATCTACTGCTCAAGTAATTTTTTTTCTTTCTATTTCTTCCTTTTCCTCATTTTACAAGATCTAAAACAACAGCTCACTCTATGTTTTCTTTATATACTCTGCCCGTTACCAATTAATTGTACTCAACGATGAAATTATATACAATTTTGATCAACTTATAATATTTATCAAAATTTTCATTCTGATAATTTTAATAAAATTTATTAACCGATTAAAATTGCACGTATTTTCGTAATAAACAATTAATTGGAAAAGGACGAAAATATTACTCCAGTAGTCTAATATGTAGTAGTAACAACAAGATATTATTATGTGTACAAAGGTGTGCATGTAGGTCCTTCTTTTTGAAAAGAGATGCTCTAATACTTTAAAAAAAATACATAGAGATTGACTTTTAAAAAACATAGTGAGGCCGCTGTGAATTTTTTTATAATGGTTGTACGTTCAGTGGCAGAGCCAGCATCAGTATATGGAGAGGTTGAATTTTAATTCATTGGGGGGGGGGGCGACAACTATTTTTTTATTTTTTTTTACACTGTAAAAAATTATTTTTCGAAAATATGGGGTGATGGAAGGGGGGCTGTAGCCCCTGCTAGCCCCACATAGCTCTGCCCCTGTGTATGTCCATCTCTATAAAGAATCTATTGGACTTGGGTCGGGGACCCGTGACCCCCCGTCTAAGGCTCGGTTTTCTATTATTTTTTAGTTGTTTCCTTAATTTAATTGGTGAATTGAGATTGAGTATGATTCGATGACGGTCAAGTGGGCGCATGTTTACATTTTATTTTAGTTCGTATTTATCAGCTGTGCACTCATGAAGTCTTCGTTTGATTTTTTTTATTTTATTTTTTAAAAGGCGAAACATGTAACATACTTCGATCATGGTCAAGTGACTGTACTTTCATGTGACTCATCAGCTCTTTCACAGTTTAGATACTCTTCCACATAGGACCAGGCATATACCTTATTTGCATTCGAGGCAGATGTATCAGATTAAACGATGATGTAGGATTTTATTTAGATTTATTTTCTCCTTCCGCTCTTTTGGCTCAGTTACGTAGATTTTGTTTTACTTTTAAATTTCATGTATTCATTATTTCTCTGAGAGATTTGGTTTTATGTCCCCTCCTATGTACATGTGTTATTTGATTTTTATATACAGGCTCGGGTCTGCCTAACCCCCCTCCATTATGGAGTGTTTCCGAAAAAAATAAAAAATAGTGACTTGTTTAATTTCTTTTTTGTTGCTTAATTTTTGAAATATGAAACTTTGCGGGTACTGGTTCACATACTATGCGGGTACTTGATACTGGTACTGGTTCACGGAGTATGTGGGTACTCGATACTATAGGTCGATAATCAGTTAGTATACTTAGTGGGGGTACATGACATTTAGCAGGGGTACTCGACACCTCTTGAGGCACTAGTTCATGTATTATGCCGGTAGTACACAACTACACATAATTTTATCATAATATTGCTGCTAGATTAAAATTGATTGTAATCCTAATTGAACCATCTGATGCTTGTGTACCTAATGGAGAACGTTTACTAAGTTCAAAAAAATATGATTGATGCTGATTTGGGAATTAGCATGGGTTTAAATTTGGTACTACTTTATTTGCTTTGTCTATTACAAGGTCTGATGTCTTGCTAGGTACGTGGTGGTTAAAAAAATTAGTTATGGGCATGCCCAAGTACAACGCCATGAATATGGCGTTTGAGATACGAGGTAAGTCGGTTTTCTTAAAGGCATCATATGTTGAAGTTTCAAGGGTTGTTCATCTTAACTGTTTATTGTTTGAGTGGCAGCAACGAGTTTAATTGTTTATTTTACACTACAAAAAAAAGGTTCAATCATAGACGTATTTTGTATTTTGTGACAGATTTATTCTACAACGCACTTATCGCAGACGGATTTGCAACGGATTTTAATTTTACTGACAAATTTTGTTATTCCGCGACAGATTTCTGACAGATTTGACCGTGACTGATTGAACTTATTGTTGCAGTGTTAGCGGGGGACAACCGTGTGTGTAGTGGGGCTTCCTAGGTGTTTGAAACGGTGGCATCGGATATAAAGGATTCTTTACTCGAGTGAATGCAGGTAGCCAGGTATGATGAACACCTACAAGCGTTCCTCCGATATTTTGACACCGGTTAGATTTAAACACAAAAATGCACCAATTAATGTAGCACCTTTTAGTTATAAATACTTTTGAAAATATGAGATAAAGAATCATGTAGAGAGGATTTTCAGTATGGGGTTGATTAAAGAGAGCATGAGTCCCTTCACATCATCATTTTATAGGCTAAGAAGAAAGACGATACTCGACGGTTTTGTACGAATTATAGGGCACTTAATGAGGCGAGTAGTGAGGATCGTTTCCCGATTTCGAATATAGATGACGTGCTCGATGAGTTATATACAGGGCCGGCCGTAGGGTCAACTAAGTATGCCCCCGAGGTTAGGTACCGACCGACCGATGGGTGAAAAAAAATGAAAGTAGGACACAATTTGGTTGAATTTTAAGTTTGTATTAAGTTTAAAGATAATATATCTAAATTATGACAATTATTACATTTTTATGCAATTTTTCTTTTGGGCACGTGCTTGACTATTTTTTTTAATAAAGTAAAATAGGTGACGAAATATTTACGGGGCTGAGGTGCGAAAATCTTAAGCCCGGCCCTGGTTATATGATGCATCTTATTTTTATACGCTTTATTTGCATGCATTTTATCATAATTAAAATTGTGTACACCCCGAGAATGTACACGACTGTTTTTCGCACTCAGCACGGCCTCTATAAGTATTTGGTTATGATGTTTGTTTTGTGCGATGTGCTCTCTACTTTTCAATCTACTATGAACATGGTATTTAAGAAATATTTACGGGTCTTTTGTTTTGGTTTTCTTTGATGATATTTAGGGTTGTAGAAAACCACTTGCCGTATTTATGTGATGTACGCTGCTAGCGTAAACCCTATTTTGTAATCCATGACATTTTCAGATAATATGCCTTCATTTGTTATGTATTGATATATATTCCTTGTTTACTACATTCTTTACTCGTAAAACCGTATAGAAAACCTGGACAACTCAAAAAAAAAAAAACTTTCGGCCTCAGAACTGTTCAAGGTTTGTTGCCATGCGAATATTGAAACCGGTGAAATTTGGCATCGCTTGAGTAGCAAACAAAAGAAGTACAATTTTTACTTTACTTTCTGATACGTAAGTATAGAAAACTACAATTTATCTTTTCGAGTAATGCGAATGCAATGTCCTAACCTTTCAAAAAAGAATCATGTATGTTATTCTGTAACATTAAAAATACTACTTCTTCTAAAACACAACTAATTTAGTTGTAACTTATAACTAATGTTAAAAAAATTCAAATTTTTTAAAATTTTGATAAAAGTTATATTATATTATATGAAATTAAATTTTAAAATCTTGATCGCTATCAGCGTGATATAGTTCTTATTCATACAAAATTTTGATTGCCATAGTGTAGCAAATTACTTTTAGAAAATCGATTTTGTGAGCTATGCGTAATACCAGTTATAAGCTAGTTAATGTCACTTTGTCTTTTACATATTTAGTATAATTGCAGATATGTACAATTTGACCAACTTATTTAGCAAAAACAATGTACTTTCAATCTTTCTTTCAATTAAGTTCAAATCTTTTGTTTCACTTAACAATACTACCAAATTCAAAATAATATACTGTCAAATTCAAGTTTTTTTTAATCAACATCGGCATAATTATTATTATTTCAAATAATGTACGTAAATAGTAAAAGAGTCATTGTCATTGGAACAAACTTCAAGAGCTAAGTAAAATCAAATATCTCATAACACACAAAATCAACAAAATTACTACCAAATTAATGAAAAATACTACTAATTAATTCCAATAAAAAATACTACCAAATTCAATAAAAATACTACTATTTATTTAATTTTCCTATATTATTTTTTGATAGTACTATATTATTTTCAGATACTTCTATATATATTATTATCCAATAATAGCATATTACTTTTCGATACTAATATTTTTTTGGCTAAATTTGGTAGTGTTTTTTTAATATGGTATTTACCTAAGTGAAAGAAAGTTTTTGATTAAAGTGAAGAAATGATTAAGACCTTTGTTTTTTGCAAAATAAGTCTAATAGATTGTATCTTAACTTAATTTTTCCTAGTTTTTACATAAAAAGAAAAAAAATGTAAGAAGCAAAAATTTGTATATCAAAAACATGGATACACAAACTTACGTGTATTTTTCAATTATATGCTAGAAGTTGTATATTCAAAAAGAGGCCATTTATATTGTTACTATATGTATAGAGCTCTTTGAAACAACTCAATTATGTATATGCCAAATAAATTTGTTCGTACATTATTTCGTTTAAATTTGAGAAAAAAAATTACAACATATACGAACACTTTTGTTTTCTGTATACAACTGAGTATAAAATGACAAGGTGGAAAAAATTGATTTATCATAAGCGAATGTATGAACTAACAAAGTATATTATATGTATCAATTCAAATTATTGGTGTCAAATTAGTTTAAAAACTTTCTTTTCTTTAATTTTTAGTATATTTGAAACTATTGGTATCAAATTTGTTATGTTCCGAAACTATAAGAACTACTTCAATATAATATTAAATAAATCGAGTGTTGATAGAGAAATAGCGTATAAAAGTGAAAAAAATATGAAATATGGAATACTTAACTGAAAGTCTGAAAGTATCTTAAGTTGCATTAGGTAATTTACTACCTTAAACTATTTTTTCGGGTCAATTGGACAGCAATTTTATAAAAAAAAAATATAAAAACTTCAGTATCGACTAATACATAAATTTAATAATACAATAAATCGAAAATGTGCATAGTTGAATATACTAATTATGTACTTTCTCTTAAACGTATAACTAGTCATATTTTTTGCACATACCCTTCCAAAAAAAAATATATGTCTTAAACATCAGTAGTATTAATATATCTTGTAATGGAAAAATGTAGTAAAATAACCACCTGTTTGATTAACCAGAAAAAAACTACTATCAAGTAAAAAATGGAAACAAATGTGGTCCAAGCGAGGTTGACCTGCTTATAGACAAGCCGTGATGGAAAA
Source organism: Primula vulgaris (assembly GCA_963920805.1). Classification (NCBI taxonomy): domain Eukaryota; kingdom Viridiplantae; phylum Streptophyta; class Magnoliopsida; order Ericales; family Primulaceae; genus Primula; species Primula vulgaris. Next base: position 27,953,188 of record OY987219.1, read on the forward strand.
GGGATAAATATAAATGAGTGAGAGAGAGAGAGAGAGAGAGAGAGAGAGAGGGACAACACAACCTCCCTTGTCTAGACTATATTCATCATTTCATGATATATGCTTCTCCTTAGATTCAAACAAAGTGAAACTATACAAGAAAATCTCTGTGAGCAAGTGCTAAATTGGAGTATTATAGTTGGGGAGCTATATAGTAGTAGCTCATATATCAACACTTAGTTTGTATTTTTCTTGGTTTTGGGGTGTACTGCCTCAGCCTTTACTTGTTCTTGTTTGAGCTTTAACTAGATTAGGATACAAAAAAAAAAAAAAAACACTTTTTCTACTCATAAAATTCAGTCCCTAAAGATGATGTCTGATCAGGATGGGATTTCTTTAATACCTCCTCAAGTCAGGGGCTTTGGTCATGAGCCTAGTCCAAACCCTAACCCTAACCCTAACCCTAATCCCAATCAGGTTAAAAGGAAGAGAAACCTCCCGGGAAATCCAGGTAAGTATTCTTGTATTTATATTTTATAGACATTTTTTATCCTTCAATCCCAAGATAGAGGTATTAATATGGTTTTAAAAGCACGTTTTGTGATTTGATTTGTAAAATACTGTTGTTTTAAGAAGTACCTTTTGATGTATCACCAATTCTTTAACATCTGAATCTATGAAAATTCTCCCTGATTCAGCATAATTTTTGGTACATAAAATTTGGTATTAGTTTCAATAGTTTTATTGTTTTTTTCACAAAATTTTATTGTTTTAAACTAGGAGTACAAATCACAATTGAGAACTGATATATATTTTTATATATATATATAATTAAATGCCATCGTTTGCAATTCAAAAGATAAAAGAATCTTTAAACTTATGTCAGGGTATAAATAGACACATCCTTCCACTTTATGAACTTTTAAAAGGTAATTAAGATTCTTGTTGTTTTAGCAAAGAGTACTCAAAATATTGTTTGAACAAAATTGTGGACACGAGCACAACAAAGGGTAATCGAAATTTCTTTATTTTCATTCTGAAAATTGAACAAAACAAAAAGAAAATGATATATAATAAAACCAAACACACTTTCTTACCTTTATATGAAGTATTTTATCATATTTCTTGGTGTATCATTATAATAGAGAAGCTACATATAGTATCTTCTTCGTATAAACAGTTTCCATTGAATTGCCTTTTTTCCAATTTTCGTTTTCTTTTTTTGGTTATAGATCCAGATGCAGACGTGATAGCGCTCTCTCCTACATCTCTCATGGCAACTAACAGATTCCTATGCGAAATCTGCAACAAAGGTTTCCAAAGAGACCAAAACTTGCAACTTCATAGGAGAGGACATAATCTCCCATGGAAGCTGAAGACAAGGACCAATAAAGAAGTGAGAAAAAAGGTTTACATATGTCCTGAAAAGAGCTGTGTTCACCACGACGCATCGCGAGCCTTGGGCGATTTAACAGGAATTAAAAAACATTTTTTTAGAAAACATGGAGAGAAAAAGTGGAAGTGTGAGAAGTGCTCAAAGAAGTATGCAGTTCAATCCGATTGGAAAGCTCATAGCAAGATTTGTGGGACTAGGGAGTATAAATGCGACTGTGGAACAATATTCTCCAGGTATTTAAGTTTGTAAATATTGGTTCTTTGTCATAAACTTCATTAAATTTAATTCTCCTAGTTCATATGATTAGTTTGGTAAGAAAATAAATGCTCAAGAAACAAATAAAGTATAGCTATGAACCTGTTACTTAATGACAAGGAATGAAAAGGTAGGTGAATAGTGTTTTATGAAGTAATAAGTCAAAAGCTGGTTTTCCTGTTTCAATATAACGGTGAAGAGTCATCTATATAGCCAAAGAACTAATCTAGCCTTCATATAGTTGCACTTGTCAATTTTTGGTTATTAATAGCTTAAATTTAATTTAAGATACATATACTCATTTTGAGTTCTATCATGTAAGGTTTTTTATTGTTTTTTTAACGAAAACATTCTAATGGAGGATGTTAGGCAGACCCATACCTGTATATAAACATAGAATATCAATACATACATAGGAGGCGGACATAACCCAAACCTATCAGGAAAATAACTGAATACATGATATTTAGATGAACAAAATGAAATATACGCAATTGTAACAAATAATAAGTGAAAAAAATACATGAAAATAAAAATTTAATGTCATCATCTGATTTGAGGATATGTAAGGTTTAATATATAGGTTATTTTATGAACAAATATTGATTTTTCTTGATAGAAAAGAATATTTTTGGGAAGCTACCCAAAACATCTATGGTACCATCATATGGTACCATAGATGATGATCGTGGGTATTGATTGATGTAACTTTTAAACAAAAAAAGGGACATAGTACCATCATATGGTACTCATGAAATGACAAATCTTGCAACGACGTACATTGATGAATCATAGTCATATAACCATTTAAATTTGCTTTTGTTACATAAGTACATCTCTGTTCTGACGATTTATATCTAATGTTGAACAGGAATGAAAATTCACAAAATGGTTAATATTATTTACTTGAGTCCTCTTAGTCAATTGGATTTGAACTCTTCTAGCAGTTGTAAGAAACAAAATAATTTAGGACCACACAACTTTGTGCGTGTGTACAATGTTCTCTTATCTTGAATAACACTGTCCAATTTGGGTTGTTACTGAAACAGGAAGGATAGCTTTATTACCCATAGGGCTTTCTGCGACGCGCTAGCGGAAGAGAACACACGGTTCTCTACACTTTCAGCTCCCAATCTAAACTTTCGGTCAGCTCACGAGCTTTTGAATGGCCCCCTGAACAATTTCCCAACACCAAATAGGCTCCCATTATGGTTAGAGAACTCAAATCCCATTAACCCTAATGCAAATCTTTTTCTAGCGCCAACATCTATGCCCCTAAACCTTGATCAACTAGCCCAAGCAAACATGTTTGGATCACCGTCACAAAACCAATGGCTCAATAATCTTCCCTTTTCCACGAGGGGAATAAAAGATGAAGAAGATTCCGAGCAGATTGCCACTGATTCTTCTTCTTCTTTGTTTTACAGCAACCAAAACTTAGAGGAAGCGACGATGTCTAACATGTCTGCCACAGCATTGCTTCAGAAGGCAGCTCAAATGGGATCATCAACAAGTAATAATTCCTCACTCTTCAACCCTAGCTTTGGGCTGATGAGCTCGTCACCAATGTCAAACTCAAACTTTAACAACTCCTTTAATCAGAGGAATAATATTGTTCAAGGAAGTGCTAATAGTGATGGAGATGGGTTTTTACTGGGTGATATGAGCTCACAGATGGGGATCGGTCCTACAAGTTTTGATCATCAACAGGGTATGATTATGGTACCGAATACTAATGGAACCCAACCCAAAATGAGTGGTAGTGAAGGTCATGGAAGCTTAACTAGGGATTTTCTTGGTGTGGGAAATAGAGGGAGTTCTATATTTCAACAAATTCGCTTGGCTAAATTCGGTATGGGTGCGGCCACAGGTTTGAGACACGAGTTCAACAATGGCCAATCTTGAAAATGTATACATTACGACCTTCAAGTATCACGTATGTATCATCTGTTGTACCTTATATCAACTCTGTCCACCAAGCCGTCTCACACGTTCTTCTAGTGAAAGAAGAAACCCCAACTCAAAGTTTTGTATGGTTTTTTTGCCACTTTTCTTCTTTTTGATGTTGTAACATAGATTTCAAAATAAACCTATTATATAAAGGCTTTCATGCTTTTAGATTTGTATGTATTTTAAATTTATCTTTGTTTATATAGTGTTATTTTCCATCTTTCTAAAATTATTTATTAAGATGAATTGAAATAGTTCACATTGTTTTAACCTCATGAAACTCATTAATTACAATAAATTCATTTGTATTCTTACATTATAAATATTCTGTTATATAAGTTGTCGTTCAACCTATCGATCGTAAGTTTTCAGCTTATATATAGGTGACTAAAAGTCACATTTTAATGGTGAAAGAGTTACAGAAGTCACATAACAACATTGTGCAATGTAATACACTAGTATATAGTAGTATATATATAATACTACTACACCAAATAACATTTTTTGTAAATAAACTATTTGTTGGTTGTACTAAAGTATTCAACCTAGCTAGGTATACAACATTTAGCTGAATATATTCACTGTGAGACTGTGATGAGCATCGTATTAAGATAGCTTTGGCCTGCCCTAGAAAATAGAGAGAGATGAAAGAGATCTCGTGAGCTGTCAGTGATGGGAGTAGGGTCCAAAGCCATATAGGAACAGACGAAACAAAAAACAAACTTAGCATTACAATCACAGGCGGCAATATTTATATTTTCCTTTTATTAAAATATAATATATATATATATATACAGATATATATGTCTAGGAATGATTAGATATGATATTTTTCTTAATTGTTTATATGTTATAGGGGGTACGTTCATACTTCATACATGGCCTTTAATTTGCTAGATCTGCATCTAGTTATGTGAGTTCTTTAATTATAAATTCTTTCGTTAAACCCACTGTGCCCACTTTGGTGTCACAGATGGAATATTAGTGGTTGAAATTGGAATAAAATGTTGATACACTAATAATTAAATTAATCTGGGGTTAGACTTCAGATGGCATGGTATATTATTATTGACGAAGCAGCTGTTTTCCTTGGAGTATTTTTTTAGTTTCATGTATGACCAAAGTCAATATCACCCGCGTCAAGATATGGTTATTATTGTTCTAACTTTTGAGAAAAGTTTATCTCGTCAATTTTTTCATTCAAAAGTTTGTTCGTTGATGCATTTATACATAGAGATTCAGATTGCACGAATGCTTTATAAGTAATTGCTTCTTATTTTCTTATAAGAAAATTAATCGGAATAGTCCATTTATTCATCCATACTATCGACTATATTTTTCCGTTAAAAAGTTATTTCAATTGTAACACTATGCTATCGTATACCATTTTCCTGAATGTAAACATATTCTTCTTTGAAACTTTTCCGTATTCGGATCCTCTACTCTTTCTTGTGCCCCGTGGTTTTTTTAACCCAAAATATTTATTAAAAATACCAAAAAAAAGGATTAGACATGCATCAATAAATTATAATATTCGGATCCCCTATTTTACTTACTTATGCCCTCCAGCTTTGCCTTTGGCGAGGGGCAACGACGGTCATGGACTGGCGGTGGTCCTCGCCGAAGTGAGAAGAGCAGATGTTCGAAAGTTATATTAAATTAATGAAGATGATCTTTTTCCTAAATATGTTGCGGAGGTGATCTAAAACTTAAATATTTCCATTTTTCCGGCTGGGTCTTAATTTTTCCGAACATCTAAATCTGGAAGAACTTATTCAATCTTGTGAACGGCCGTAGTTGTACAGATTTTCTGAAAGCCCATACGTCAATTTACATCGTAAGACCATCTTGTAGATGCTGGCTAGAGTGTACTATATTATCTCTGGTTCATGGTTCTAACTTTTATATGTAATGTGTACAAAAAGGAAGCAAATTATATGTCAACCTTGGATATTGATAAAAAAAATTGGATAATCAAACATAAATTAAAAGAAAGTGGGAGTATGTAGCGTTGCGACTGGCGAACAAGAGTATAATTATATAGTAGTGTAAATTTAAGTGTTGAAACTTCAGAATATTAATAATCAAAACAAAGGGAAAGGCCAAGAGATGTTGCAAATGCAGGACCTAGCAATTAATGCTCAAGGGTAAGGATTGCCGGCATCGATCTTAAACATTTTCTCAAACTTTACACATTTTATATTTTTTAATAAATCGTTTACATTTATATAAAATTTCAGCTTACTTATTAATTTTCTTATAATAAACTTATATTATGTCTTTTTATTTGTTTATTATCATTTAATAATCATAACAATATTACAACCACAAAAATATGGACCCGATGATAGTTTATTACTATTATACTCATCTAGTAAATCATATACATTTTTCATATATAAGATGAATTTTGTGTTATCTGAAATTTAAGGAATTTATATGGTTCCTGATGTATATCACTTTTTATACCATAATTATCAAATTTTATTAAAAAAATAATGTTTTGAGATATGAGATGCTACCGCAGGAGTAATAGTAAGGGGTTTGGCATAAGCTTTTGGAAAAAGCGTTAATTCTTCGGCGTGCATGTTAAATGTAATTTTTGGCCAGATGTTTAATTTTAATACCAATTTTGAAGCAGAAAGGGCAATGAAATCTTAGTATTTTGGTGTGTTTCTTTGGAAGGGTTCAAATATCTTTATGATTCTAGGTCTTCTGGGCACATGCAAGGTGCAAATTTTGTTAAAGAGATCTTTTTTACCAGATCAATTTTAAGCATGGTATAAATCTCTAAGTTTGTGGTTTGAGCTTATGTTGGGAGTTTTGGACTGAAATGTCCTGGAAAGGGGGCTGTTTTGGGAATCCAGTAGCATTCTTTATGTTGTTTTATTCCAAATCTTTTATTTTTATATTGTTTTTAAAAAAATCTAGTTTAGGATGCACATGTAATATTTTAAAAAATATGTTAATACACACTTACAGAAATACATTTTTTTTACTTCAAAAAATAAATCATAGCTACAATATATTTATATATCCTTTGAACCTATTTAATTAGGGTGTATTTAAAAATATCATTTGTGGTGAGTTTTTAAGATGATATTTTTTAATTAATGACAAGTATTATAGTAGACCTAAAAACCCATTTTTTTTTAATAAAAAAAATTGGTAGAACGTATCATTCAATGTATAGTTGTACACCACATAAATCTTATTAAATAGGCATTAATGCAACGTTGGTTGCTAAGTTTTGTGTTGGAGAAAAACTTAACCCCTCACACTAAAACGTTACTTAATTGGCAACTTTAACAGTACCATGTGAAGGTAAAATACCAACTTTGCTGTAGTCCACACTAACACTAAAAATAACAAGCTTTTGGTTTATGTTTTGTTTAAGTTCTATTAATAGTGTTAGATAGTTTCATGAGATGTATATACTTTGATATGTAGATGTTTAGTTTGTATTTTTTGTTTTTAAGCCTATTTTGGCTTTCATGGCGTAACATGGGTTAGGTCCCGGTCTTTATGTCAATAAAGTGTTGGGTTTAATTAAAAAAAAAGGTGGTGTAAATTTTAGTTTAGGAGATAGGTGTATGTAGACTTATTTGGCTAGCTACAGAGTGATTTGGTTTTATTTTCTCTAGTCTGTAGGAAAGTCGTTTGATGTTTCAAACAATGTTTTATTTGAAGATGATGACATTAAAAGTCTATATTTAATGTATTCTTTGTGTGATATATATATATATAATTTCTGCAAAATAAATAACATAGATGAATGTTTGGCCATAATTTTTTTTTTTTTTGCTAACTCAAATTCTTTCAACTATTACGGAGATGAGACTCTACAATTTGCACTAGAATACATCACGTAGGCTTCAGTCAAAAAAAAACAATGATCAACAACAACTAACCCAAAATAAGACTGTATTAATGTGAAGTAATAGTTTGCTGTGATTCGGGTCAGTTTAGCACTCTTACTTCATCTATCAAATGCTCTTCACTTCAAAGTCCAAACATGCTGCAATTTTTTTTTTTCAATCCCCACTCCAATCCAAAGAGCACCAAAAGTACATAAAAATAACACGAGAAGAGAAGTTGAAGTGAAGTCTACAATCATTTTTTTCCCGATGAAGAATTATGTCTCTATCATACAAAGTTCAAGCAACTTGTCCATAATGTCTAGTAAAAACTTTGCAGCAAATAAGTAAAACACGGCCCTTGTATTTCGTTCCATATACATGGATTGTGTGTTTCTTATTTCTCTTCATCACTTGTAACACAGAAACTGCTATCGATCGTCTGCAAACACTATAAGAAGCTGCATATCAACTGACGGGAATCTACAAAGGAAAATATTATAGCACAAAGTTATCGACAGAATTACAACCAATAACTAAAGAAATAACAAATGTTAAATTCAAAGACAATTTTGCGGCAAAATTTCTACACGAGTGGCGAGTCAACGATTTCTCAGTTGACCTCATTTTTTTGTATAATAGTCTACTGACGAACTAGTGACAATTTGTACTTTTTGGCGGTCCTAATGTAGTGGTTTTTTTTAATCAATACCAGCAACCTTTATTGAAACAAAGAGTAACATCTCGTGAGCTAAGCCCTCACGAAGACTAATCCGACCAAGTCTATCAACATTAAAATCTAAAAAACACATACAAAGCTTAGGCTATAAACATGCTTTTACAAAGGAAACAGGGCTCTCTTTTTTTCAAAGAGAAACAAAACAAACGACCAAATTTCAGAAACATCCTCTTATAAAAACTAAAGATTAAGCAAAACTTCCATTCTTCTTATCATCTGTTATTGACCTGAAATAAGAAGAGCCAGAAAGTCTAAAAACCTTTGGCTATCTTGGCCAAACAGCTTTGCAACTGTTAAGTGATAGAAATTTCAAATCTCCAGCCATTTCACAAAGAAATGCTATCCTAGAAGAAAATTAAAACCAAGGCTAGAGGGGGGATATCACTAAAATGCAGCTTTTGCAACTGTCATAGGGTCAAGTAACACTGAAAACGGGCAACACAAAGTTGCTACAAACTATTTGAATAAGGAAAACCTTATAAAAATTCCCAAGAGGGAAATAACAAATAGAGACCAAACATCTTTACAACTGTTCAAGTGAATATTTAAAAGAAACTCTCCAACCATCTTTTATAGAAACAAGCAAGCTTGGAACAAAAAGAGAGTTGGGGGGAGGCCAAGCTTTACAACTGACATGAAAAAACCTCTCTCCAGCCATATACACAATATCCTATCCTAGAAGAGGTATATTTCAAACAAATGGGCAATAACTAACAAGATAGTTTTGCAACTATCTAATCCAAAAATTTGATATCTCCAGCCATTCACACAGAAATCTCTCTTAGAAAACCAAAATTAAAGAGATCAGAAAAGGTTATAACGTTTATAATTTTGCAACTATAAGTTTAGGGGGGGGGGGGGGGGGGGGGGCTGCTTTTCTCCGGCCATACACAAAATATCCTATCTTAGAAAAGCACTACTAATAAACTAGAAAGGTAATCACTATAGCTTTGCAACTAAGTTAAAAAACAAAATATCTCCATCCATATACAAAACATGCTCTCCTATATGCAAGTTTAACAACACAAAGGTAATCACAAATAACTTTGCAACTGAAAATTAACAGCTTTATATTCTCCAGCCATTCACAAAAAATGCTATCCTAGAACCAAAGTAGATGACAGAGGGAATCACAAACATCAGCTTTGCAACTAATATTAAAATTATTTTTCTTCTCCAGCCATATACAAAATATGCTATCTTAGAAGTGAAAAATAATAAAAACAACAAAAAAGGGAGGTGATAACCAAATATTAAGCTTATTGAAAACTTTCCCCTCTCAAACAATACATACCTTTTTGGTCAAAAACATAAACCGCATATGTTTGATTTGTGAGCTCCCTTGATGAGACAAAAACAGTCATTAGAACCAATAGCATCTTTTTTTGCCAAAGTATCTGCAACCTGATTTTGCTCCCTATAAATATGACTTAAACTGCTACTTACAAAATTCATTAGTTCACAGATATCATGCCATAAATTACAAAATTTAGGGCCAGGGTTAGTGTTTTTTTTCCACCAACTGGCTAGTAGTTCAGAGTCAGTTTCTATCTCCACATTACACAAACCTAGACTATAACAAATAAGCAAACCTTCCTTAATGGCCATAAACTCTGCATAGGTGTTAGTTTGAATACAAAAGTAGAAAGAAAAAGCAAAGATTAAAATACCTTTATCATCCCTTACAACACCTCCACATCCACTATGACCAGGGTTTCCATATGCAGAGCCATCACAATTGAGCTTTAATCTACCAGAAGCTGGATATTTCCAACAAACTAGAAAATGCCTCTTCATTAAAAGGAACATGTTTAATAACCCAAGATTGCAGAGTTATAGCTTCGAAATTTTTAATAGGGGCTTTAGGATTCATAAAATTATTAAGCTCGGCCAACCACCTATTAAGTTTAAGAATAATATCAGAGATATTCATACAAACATTTTCAAATCTAAAATTATTTTTACTCAGCCAAATCTTCCAGAAAATAAGGAAAAGGACTAGCTTAGCAAGTTGACCCACTTGGGTATTATCACAATGATTACACCAATTAAAAACATAAGATCTCCAATTACCATTCAACCTAGGATATCCAAAAATATCACTAAAATGGTTCCACACACCTTTAGAGATATCACTATTATTGTAAATATGGTAGATTGAGTCCAGCTCATGAATGTTGCAACAAAAACATTTAGTAATCATATAAATACCTAACTTCTTTAAATTTTCATCAAGTTTGATGGCAGAAACCCAGTTTTTCCAAAAATGAACACTAATTTTAGGTGGTAAAATAGGGTTGCAGATTTATTTAGCTAAGGGAAATAAAGGTTTTTTTTCCCTGAAAAAATTAAATACACTTTTAGAGGTGTAAACACCATTGACTATATGGGGCCAGTATCTAGAATCTTCATCCTCTCTCAAATAAAGACTAGAGCATAAAGAAGATTTGTGTCCCACGCATTAAAATTCCACACTTCATTAAGCAAGACATGTGGGAAAGTAACAATAAATGAATTACATAAATGTCCATCTCCAAGCCAATTTTCATACCAGAAATTAATAGAGCCCTTTTTAATGCTCCACCTACTGTTCTCCACTAGAGTTTTAAAATAAGCACTGAAAATCTTTCACAAATAAGGATGAGATCCAAGAGTCACGGTTACCCCAGTTATAATTGTTAGCAAAATACTTCTGAAACATGAAAATGGTCCAAGGAGATTCTTTATCTAAAAGTCTCCAACTCATTTTAATATGTAAAACTACCATAGTGTCATGCAAAATTCTAATTCCTATACCCCCTCCTCTACAGAACAAGTCATCTTATACCATTTAACTCAATGATGTTTATTAGCACCCTCAAATTCTCCACGGAAAAAGTTAGCAAAATCTTTCTTAATATTGTCAAGAACTAATTTAGGAGGTTGTAGTACATAGAGTATGTGCATAGGTATAGATGATAATAAATGTTTAATAAGAGTAATTTTGGCTCCCGCATTAAGTAATCTATCCTTCCAAACAACTAATTTCTTGCAAATCTTATTCTCTAAAGGTTCATACATGGTAGAAGTTAGTCTAGAGTAATACAAAAGAATACCCAAATACTTAGTAGGGAAGCTACCTTCAATAAAGCCAGTAGTTCTACCAACAATAGACTTCCTATTATGTAACATGTTATGAGTAAGAAAAACACTTTTACTCTTGTTTAAAAGTTGACCAGAAGCTTCTTCATAAGATTTAATAAAATTATAAAAATTTCTAATTTTTTCTTACTGCCATTAGCAAAAACGAGCACTTCATCTGCAAAAAGAATGTGAGAGACTGGAGCCACATTAATAGAAGTTTTGTAAGGGGTGAGAGTGCCACTGTTTGTAATACTAGACAGACTCCTACTTAGAACTTCTTCAGCAATAATAAAAACAAGAGGAGAAAGGGGGTCCCTTTGCTTTAACCCTCTTGAAGAGCAAAAGAAACCAGAGATAGTCCCATTAATACAGACGGGATAATTAGCATTTGTTATACACTTAGGCACAAAATCAATCCAATTGAGGTTAAAACCAAAGGCACTAAGTACCTTGCTTAAAAAATTCCAATTGAGCCTATCAAAATATTTAGCCATGTCTAACTTAAAAACTACATTTTCCCCTCTAGCACTAGTATCCCCTGGATGTTTAAGCAATTCTTGAGACAAGAGAATAACATTAGTTATAATTCTGCCTTCCACAAAGCCACTCTGATTAGAAGAAATGATTCTAGGGAGAATTTTAGCAAGTCTAGCAGTGGTGATTTTAGAGATAATTTTATATAAAAACTGACACAGGCTAATGGGCCTAAACTCAAAAAAAATAAATGGATTATCAACCTTACGAATGAGAACTAAAAGAGCAGAGACTACGGCAGTATGGAGAGATTTACCTTTAAAGATGCGTTGTACATCTGTAATCAGATCCATTTTTATTATATCCCAGCAATCAATGTAAAAATCTGACGAGAAGTCATCTGGTCCTGGTGCTGAATATGTTGGTATGACAAAAGTAGCATCATTTATCTCCTCTTCTGTTGGTACCTTTAATAACAGTAAATTGTCTATGTCAGTAACCAATTTAGGAATATAACAGAGTAAAGAGGCATTAGCAGAACATCCACTATCAGTAAATTGGCTTTTGAAAAAGTTTTTAGTTTCCTTTTGTATATCAGCAAAGTTATCAGAGCATCACTAATTTGAATATTGCTAATCTTACTTTTAGATCTTTTGTATTTAAGCATTAGATGAAAGAATTTATAGTGTTTCTATCCCCTTCTTTTAGCCATTTAACTCTAGATTTTTGTTTAACAAAAATTTCCTCATGCAAAAGAGCTAAATTATACCTGCCAATGACTTTATTGTAAATATCTAAATAGTTGTTACCTAGAATGATAAGTTGAGATTCAGCAAACATAAGCTCATCATTAGCTTGAGACACCTTATTAAAAACATTACCAAATTCTTTCTTATTCCAATCTTTAAGACAAAATTTAAGTCTTTTAAGCTTGTAAGTAAAAGCATCTATACCTTGTAGATGGCAACAAGTAGACCAACTTTTTTCAACAGTTAAGAGAAAATTCTCATTCTTAGCCCACATTCTCTGAAACTTAAAATTAGAGGGCCAAATATAACAATGTTACTCACACTAAAGTGCAAGTGAGAATGATCCGAAATAGTCCTCTCTAATACTTTAAGTTTGATATTAATGTAACTAGTTTCCCAGTTTGAATATTATTATTCCTATTAGCATACCAAGTGTACTTAGGGCTTTCATCACTCATATTAAAAAGATTATTATTAGATATAAAATCCCTTTAATTCTATTTATCCTTAGCAATTCTAGGCTGACCTCCTAGTTTTTCAGTATCTAAGCATATAATGTTAAAATCACCCACTAGCTGTCATGGGAAAGTCTCTAATTTCAAAAAAGAAAGTTCATTCCAAAAATTTCTCCTAGTAATATAATTACATTTAGCATACATTATAGTGAAATAAAAATTAATGTTTTTACCTATATTAAGAGTCATAGATTGAGAACTCATATGAACTATATCAAAAGATAAAGTAGAATTGTAAAGAAACTAGATCTTACCCCCCTCAGTTTCATTAGAAATAACATAGTCCAAGCCTAATTTTCTAAGAATAGGTCCCACCTTAGTAAAACTGATCATGGGTTCTAAAATACCCACAAAATATAACTTAAACTTCTTAACATATCTAGCTAAATGAGCTTGAGATATTGTAATAACAATACCTCTAATGTTCCAAATAAGATAATTATACATTAAGAGAGGTAGATAGTACCTTTATGGTAGTTATGCCAGAAGGTGAGTATCTCTTCATTGGCCTGCTTAACTATTACTTCTTTTGGACTGGGCATAGCCTCCACAACTTCAGTCATTTGTTTTGCTGATATGACTTTTTTAGCTTTATGAGTTGCTTTCTTTTTAGCTTTTCTGTTTTGAGTTAATTTCCAATCTCCCTCCCCTGTACTATCAAAAACACTATATGGGGTTAAAACCTCTACCAGTCATTTGTCACTTCTAAACTTAAATTTGTATTAATCAAACTCTCAAGAAGGGGCTCAACAACAAGATCATAAGGTAAAACCTGTTCCAGAACAGGCTCAATCAAAACAGAAGCAGAAATATTATTGCTAACAATCTTATCAGCCTTCGCATCCCCTATATCAAGAGGAATATCAGAGGAGTCCTCCTCATTTATAGTAATTAATTCTCCTTCTTTAAGATTGCCTTTTCTATTTCTTTCCTTATTCCACAAACTAAACTCTTGTTTTTCATTAATAGGTAACCACTTCTTACCATGCTTTCTGTAAAAAAAATTCTAGAACCAAATTGTTCACAGTCACTGTTAGCTACCTCAGGTTGAAACTTAGTCATTTGAGTGATGTGAGCTTCATATTGTTGTTTGCTGTCATGGTGCAAGCTACTATTGATTTCATTAATTTTTTTATTAGGATCATTAGTATCCCCAACATTAAAAACTTTCTTACCAAACTTATTGGGACTACTAAGTGTTTTTTTTTGCAAGTAGAAACATCATGACCTTGTAAAAGACAGTTGCTGCAATACCTAGTTCTCATATTCAATCTTTTGCCAATAACCTTCCTCATTAGCAATAGAAGTACCAATCCAAATAAAATCATTTTTAACAGTAGATAGATTCATTTCAACACAAACCCTAGCAAACATAGGCCTAACATGAGTTAAAGTGGCTAAATATACATCCAAAAACTTATAGCCCATTGCATGCACAATAGCCTTCAAATAAGATAAATAACAGTAATTCATTGGTAACATTGGAAAACGTATCCAAACAGGTGCAACATGAGATTCAGTTTTGAAAGAAAAATCACTTGACCATTTAAAAAGCCTAAAAAGTTCTCCCGCAATCTTGTGATTATTCCTAGTCCAAACCTTATTAAAATCACTAGGGTTTCTTATTTTGATAAAAAAAAACATGTCTATTATCCATTAATCCAAGTTATCCAACCACATGGGCCTCACTAAGTCCTCAATTCTTATGAATCGCATCACGAATAACATCCATTTTGGGTCTTCTCCTACTAAACTTAGCTACTAGAGCATATTGAAGGGGTAACTCAGCCATTTGGATCTCTATGGAAGAAAAAATCATTGCTGGTTTAGTGTTCTTAATATGAGGTTGTCGAATAGGTAAATGGATATCATATACCTCAATTTTATTAAGGTTCAGCTTATTACACAGAAGCGAATCAGAGTTTTTACCTGTACTATTACCTATTAAAGTTGTTGCATATGAGGCTACCTTTTGAGTGGGAGTGCCACTAGACGTACCAGGCCCTCTTTCTGCAGACCCTTCTTCCATGTTTTTAATCATCACATATTCAAGTGATATCTAGAGGAGAAATGAGAAAAGGACTATATAGGATGAAAAGAGGGAGGGGGGGGGGGGATTGGAAACTGTATAGATTGATTAAATAGGAGTAAATATAGAGAGAAAAGAGATGAAAGCTGAGATTTAGCGATAAATCACCATTTTCATCGCCATTCTCTCTCTTGTAATAGTTTAAAATATTTTTCAAGGTTTTTATATCATTCCCTGATGTAGTGGTTAAAAAGTCAAATTTGACCGGATTTTTTTCTGTTGCTAATTAGTGACGAAAAAAGGGTCACCCTTATAATGAGTTTTGGTAATTAATGTACTTTATTTCTAGATTTCAAATAATGCATAAATACATCATTTCAAAAAACATATAGGAATTTAACTAATTAGCGCTCAAACTGTACTTGAGGAATAGTGGAAGTACGTCGTCGGAAAGAATGGAACGCTGCTTTGCTTTGTTTGATGTGTTGGATCGATCCCTTAAAACAAGTGAGTTGCTATCGGCTACTTTTCATTAAAAAAAATATGAAATAAAGTTGCAACGGAAGCAGGAAGTCCGATCAAGTCAATTATGTGAAGGTAAATGCCTAAACTTCGAGCTCCATTCAAGGCAATAATTATTGATATTATCTTCTTTCTAATTGTCACTCATATCCCAGAGCAGTTTGTTCGTCACATGACAAGTAATCTTGTTGCCCAACAGGGACTAAATATTAATATATCAAGATATCATAGCACCTATATTTATCAGAAAATTTGCTTTCTCACATAAGTCATTTTAAGCTTCTGTTTTCCATTATCTCATGTGTAAAATTTCATAATTTTTTTCCTTCATATTCTCATGAAAATATCATTTAGTATAAATCTAGAGATTTAACTCTAAAACGTATTGTTGGTTAAATAATATGTTTTGAAATTAGATGCAGATACATGTTGATGCTCAGGGACGGAAACATAACCAAATGCGTGAGGTTGCCAAAATTAATAAAAACGCATAATATTTTTCAAAGTATAAAAACAGAAAATCCATATTTTTTTTTTACATTTTTTACCATATTTTCTTTATATTTTTTTACCTTAGTTTCTTGATTAAAATGTATTTGATTTATATATTTTTTTCTTTTCGCTCAATTTCGACTTTATTTTTAAATTTTCCAAAAAAAACCCACAACACTAATGTCACGTGCAGTCATCCGTCGAAAGTTTTAGCGTTTCAAAATTGAGTAAAAAGTAAATAAAATAGAAACCAAAAAGATATAAAATTTAAATTTAAGAAATCAAGTTATAACAACTAAAAAGATTAAGATACGAAGGTAAAAAAATATATAAAAAAAACCTGAAAAAGGAAACGTATATTAAATAATAGATATATATGAACAATTAAATATCTATTACACAATTTCAGTATACTCAATTCAATTAAAATACAAACCAATAAAAATTCTTTTATAAATTTTGTTTGCACTCACCACTACTCTAATTATTATGTGTTACGTGCCAATATGATAAGTTGGTGTAAATTGTATTTTATAATCACTTCCATATGTTAATTTTTTAAGTATTACTTATATATTATCACATACAAAATTATGGTATGTTATTGCACTAACAATATATAATTTTAGAAGGGGCTGCCAAAAAAAATATTTAATGGATTGTTAGAATACCCTATATAAATTATTATTAAAAACATTAATAAAAAAAATTATTTTTTGAAATTTTGGGGTTGTCGTGGCAACTCCTGGTCACATGGAGGTGCTGCCCCTGTTGATGCTACCTTCTTGTAAACTAATCACTTTGTCCTAATTTAGAAGGAACAATGAATATAGTACACGAATTGGTGCACATCTAATGTGGGAATTGTTAAATTTCAAAAGTTATTCATATAATTTAACATGTTAACTATGTGATTAACTTTTGAAATGTACAATTCTAACAATTAAATAACACCAACTTTGCGTTGCAAAATTGCACGTATGTAGGGCTGTGAATGAAGCGATAATTTCGTGAAAAATATCGTTTTCACTTCGTTAAAAGTTTGTCTCGTTTTCATTCATTACTAAATAAAATGATAAATAAATAAAACATAAATTTCGTTTAGTAAACGAGATGATAATGATCATAAGCCTATTCATTTCGTTAAATTTCGTTTCGTCTAATATTAAATATATATATATATATATATGTATGTATGTATGTATGTATGTATGTATAAACATCAATTTATACATCAACTTGAATACTGTTTGATTAATGCAAATCACCAAAGTCAGTTTGACCACTGTTTGATTAATGCAAATCACCACAGTTTCACGACGGTACACAAATATGTGTCTTGTTTTTTTCGAGAGGTATAATTGCATGTATTGAAATTTAAAATTTTACCTTAATTTCCAAAACATGCAATTATACATTTCAAAAAAAAAAAGACGCATATTTGTGTTCCCGTTGTGAAACCGTGAATATTTGCATTAATCAACTCTTGATTTGGAGCATTTTTGCATAAAAGTGTCCAAACTAATGTTTATATATTCTCCCCATATGTATATATATAATAATAATATAAATTTATATGTTTGTAATAATAAATCTATAGAATATTATATTAGATATATGAATTAATAAAACATGTATAGTATAAAAAATGGTTTATGAGATGAAACAAAACAAAAATTTCATATAGTTAATGAAATAAACTAAATAAAATTTATAACCAATTGTTATTATAAATTGGGATGGATTGAATATTTGTGTTATAATTTGGTGTAAAATGTATATCATATTTTTGTATAAAAAAAGCACGAATGAGATTTTGAATTATTACATATACACATTGACTTTGGATACTACCCCGTTAGTAACATTAACTTAAAATTGGTAGTCTCGTTCCCCTCTGGGCAATGAAGTTTTTCTTTTATCTCATTGATATAGTGAACGAGACAAAATACCATTAAATAAATAAATGTTGCATCATTTACTTTAAATCTGGATCGTAATATTTAAGGGTATAATAGTAATTTCAGTGTTTTTTTAATAGAGTTTTAATTCCTAAGGTCTAAATCTAATTTAAAATGATCATACGATGCACGAATTAACGGTATTTGTCTTAGCAACGGGGTGCCCGCATCTATAAACCAATCACAATCCCACATCCGGGCATCTATGAACCAATTACAATCCCACACGTGTCTTATAGAGCCGCGCATTAACTTTCCCAAACAAACTCCAAAGACGTACTTTCAAGGGGGAGAAGGGTTGCAAATAACCCCGATGCCAGCTTTTAATTGATATAAATTTATGCTAGATAATCCGTTTGGTTGATTTTTCATTAATTATAGTCAGTTATTTAATAGTCTCGGATCAAGTAATTTTTTTACATAAAGAAACAAAATATAGTTTTTTTAACTAAAATAATATTTTTTTTAATAATGCCTCTTGATGACTTTTTTTTTACATTAATTACAATCTTAACTCATGTTAAATGATAAGCTACCCCTATCAAATAAATAATTTTATAAAATGGACAAATGAATAAAAAGGTATGTCTTGGCTTAATCGTACAAGCTTGATAGTTAATAATTGCAAAAACTGGTAGTTTCTGCCTTCTGGGGGTTATTTGCATTTTTCTCTCCTAAAAAAAAAACTGGGAAAAGAAAAGTCCAAATTGCTCCGCACGATCACCATTTTCGATCTTCCTACCTTCCATTTTTTTCTCCCCAAAAAAAACTCCAAAATCAAATTCATCACACTCCCCCCCCCCTACTCTACTCACACACACAAACACACACATACAAACACACACATAGATACATATAGATACATATAAATTATTAGATATGTATAGAGAGAGAAAGAGAGAGATTGTGATGAGCGATGACGATGAACAGCAACCATAGCAACGGGTCGATGACGTCACCTTCGTCTACGGGGGGTAATAATAATAATAATAATAATAATATAAAGAATTATTTGAAGACGCCGGAGGGAAAGTATAAGCTCCACGTGGACAAAACTCATCCCTCAGCCTCTCTCCTCCCTTATTCCCAACCCAAAACCCTCTCTCAGGTACTCTCTCTCTCTCTCTCTCTAGAATTCAACCCATACTTACATATTTATTTATATACAATGTTTAAAAATGCGGAACCAGGGTTTTTGGTGGAAATTCGTCCTCCCCCCACTTAATCACCGCCTAATCCGCTTAATCCCAGTGGTGGAATTAGGATTTAGATGTGGGTGGGGCTGAAGTACATGTATATATTTTTTTTTGTAATTATGGTGTGCTGAAAGACTATTATATTCATGAACTTTTTGTAATTAGGCTCCGAATAATTTCCACATAGGACCGCTCCTTAAAACCCTCGCTCAGGTCTCTCTCTCTTTACCCATACTTACCTACTTTACTTACATGTACATACACTAGCAAACGGCATTGTATAACGTGTGAATTTGTGTTACGCGATAAAATATTCAAAAAAAACCTTTAGGATTAAGGGGTTTTATCTTGACTCTACTACAACAATAGGGGAGAGCGAGATGGGGAAGGCAGAGAATTTTGAGAATGGATAGATAAGACACGGGTGGTTATTTTGTTAGAAAGTTGGAACAGTTAATAAAATTGAACAGTTATTTTTTCAGATTAAATTTTCAGGGTGTTTTTGTAATTTATGCTGTTAGGAAGGGTATTACGGGAAAATATTTGTTTCAAGGCTTCATAAGGCCTCTATACATATATTAATAGTAAGTATAGATGGATACAATGTATTTGAGGGAGCAAACTTCCTAGCGCCTAAACACGTATAATTCCACTCATTCACCGTCGTTTTTTATTTAATGTCGTCTGATCTTTTAGGCTTCTAGGCTACCACTAATTTTTGCCTAGGTTCGATTTTTAGAACACTGCATATATAAAGCTAGATTATTTGCTAAAAGGGACTACAACACTCTTGTATTAAGGGGGAAAAAACTATCTTTTACCATGTATATCTACCACCTAATCTTCTCAGCTTCTATCCGACTAATATCTGCCTAGGCTTGTTTTTTAGAAGACTGCACATATGTACATATATAACAAGGTTATTTGCTAAAAGCTATGTAGCGCAGATACTTCGATTTTTTTATTTTTTTGGAGTATCGGATACGGATACGCCGATATGATACGGATACGGTATCCGATACGTTATTTGGAGTATCGTTGACTATCTTGACGTTTGACCAATCTGGATACGTTCCGGATACGTCTTGGATATTTTTTGGTAAAAAAAACTCAAAAAATTATTATTTTCTCTTTTTTTTTTATATATTATTTTCTCAAAAAAAATGTAGTAATGGGACAAAAAGTACTTTACCAATTTCATATCTACTTTACCTTTACTAATAAACACAAAGATATAGATACCTATTAACAAACATATAGATACCTATTAACAAACATATACATATACATTAATATAGAGACAGAATGGGGTATTGCTAGAAAAAATTATTTCCTAAGACTAACTCTCTCCTTTTATTCCCCCTCTCCTGCTATCTATTTTAACTGTTTTTGGTTTGAATATCTGTTGCTACTTTTTATTATATATAAAATATATATTAATATTTTAATGATTGACGTATCCTAGCCGTATCGTATCGTAAATTTTCCAAAAAAAACCGTATCCGCGTATCCGTATCGATCGGATACGATACTCGAATCCGTATCCGTGCAACATAGGCTAAAAGAGACTACAACATTATTAAGAAAAAACGATCTTTTACCATGTATATTTACCGCTTAATCATTTAGACTTCTGGGCTCCGACTAATTTTCGCGTAAGCTCACTTTTTAGAACACTACATATATCTGTGTGTGTGTATATATATATAACTAGTTATTTACTAAAATGGACTACAGCATCTTGTAGTAAGAAAAAAAAATCTTTTAACATCTATTTTGGAAAAAGATACTGATTAACCGCCTTATCCAGCCTAATTCACTTAAACACCACTTAATCCTGCCTAATCTTCTAGGCTTCGACTAATTTCCGCCTAGGCTCACTTTTTAAAACACTGCATATATGTATTTATATAACTAGATTATTTGCTAAAAGGGACTACAACATCCTTGTATTAATAAAAGAAGACGATTTTTTTACCATGTATTTTGGGGGAAAATATATAGATTTTAGCCTTCTTGCACCATCATAATTAACAGTAAAAGAATATCGCTTGTTCCGCCTCTGATTACAAAGAATACTAGAGGACAGGTTATTAGTAAGAGGTACTATTTACTACTAGAAGACTTCTTTTTTAGAAATAAGTCGAAGGACAGATAATTCTTTTCGCTTCAATCGCAGTTTTTGTAGTAAATAGGTGGATATTCCTCTTATACGTGATTATTGATTAGGTTGATTGCAGTTTTATATACCTGAATTGTCATGTTATATTTTTTCTGTGCCTCATTTTTTGGAAGGATATTAAAGAGAAAAAGTAGTAACAGGTACTACAATTGAGAAAGTCAAGGACTGATATTTCTTTCATTTATGTTGATATTATACGAGCCTAGAGAGAGAGAGAGAGCCTCCATTGCCTGTAAAAGTATTCTGTAATTTGACTGAAAAAGTTGTTTCCTTTTGTATATTAAGTAAAAAACAATCCTAGATTGAGATATAAAAATAAAAAATGTAAAAATAGTAACACATGGTAGAATTGTGTATATAATATCTGGTTTTCGTACAGATTACTCTCCAAAGTCCAACTTATGATTCCTTTACCTTTCTAGTACATTTAGTGTACATAATTGCCTGGAAATGTGACGTTAGTGCAGTGAATTAACTATATTTTGGTTTTGTCCCCAATCTTGTAAAGAAATTAGAGGAAACATATTAATAAGAGGTACAATATAGAAGACTTTTTCTAGCATTTAGTCAAGGCGTGACATTTCTCCAGTATTATATACTGATTATATGACCCTGTAGAGCGAGATAGATAGCCTCCATCGCCCTTTTTAAGCTTCATCGGAGGACCCTAGCTCCGATATCTCAGTGTAGCCATTTCGTAGTGCACATGACTGTATAAACACGGAAAGATTAGCCTCTTGAGTTTTTTGTGAAATAAATCTGAAACTAACATTGACTGAAATCGCCCCTAAAAGTATTTAGTATCCCAGCCTAATAAGTCATTCTCTGATGTACACGAAATAGAATAAAATTATAGTTTGAAGCTTTAAAAGAATATAATGTGATACAAAAAAATTTATAAAGCTTGAAAAGCATAATAGAATTGTGGTATACAATTTCTGAATTCTGTAACGGATTAGTATCCAACTAATGAATCCTTTACCTTTTTGGTACCTTTGTGTACATAATCCCTGGAAATGTGACTTTAGTAAACAAAGAAAATTGAAGTCTCGTGATATGTTAAGTACCCGCTTAATCTTTTTAATTGAATTTTTTGTCTCTTCTTAAATTTGATTCTGAGTTCATGTTGATGATTGACCCTTGGGCAGCTGCACAGACAGATGCACAGTTACGTTAATGTCTTTATGATGATTTGTATGTAAAGCTCAGTTTTGGAGATTTTAAGCCCTGGTTATTTTGCTTTTTTGCTGAAGTTCCTCTGTATTTGGTTGCCTGTCTTTAAAGTGAGTAGTTTTAGTTCCCATTTGGATGAGCCCAGCTTTTCCTCATACTCAAATATCGCCTGTTTTGCAACAAGCTCGTAGTCTGAATTTTCTCTGAGAGCATTTTTTGCTGGATTGCAGATTAATATAAGGGTTAGTTCTGTGTGTTATTGTAAATTAATAGAATGAGAAGCATCTTCTGAAAGTGGAATGAATCGGAACTAGGAATGGAATGTTTTTTCGTACTGAATGCCTGGTTTCGAGCTTTATTAAGTATAAATCTAAACAAGCAAATGAATGGAATAAAAAGATGAGAATGGTCATTATATGCCTATTTGGTATGTTAAGTGTACATGATCAGGAAATGTGACTCTAAATGAACTATCTTGAAATCTAGTGATAAGTTACTTACCTCCCTGTATCCAATCAATGTCTTTTTCGTTGAAATTTTTGTCTGCTTTTAGATTTAGTACCCTCGAAGTACTAAATAAAAGCTACTCCGGATTTAGAAGACTTGTATACGAGAGCGAGGGTAAGATCCCCCATTCCGATCGAAGAGCCTGTGTCCTAGTTTTATCGAATACCAAGGAATGGATTAACTTTTCTTACTTTGCCTAGTTTCTCTTCATTAAATCCAAACAGGTGAATGAAATAAGAAGACGAGAACAGCCATTATATGCAACTGGCATTTAATGACTATAAAGTGAAATCCGTCTAAGTTCGTAAGAATGCGATGTTTATTGGGTCTGAAAAATGATTCCAACTCCTGGAGAAATAGCACATCTATTTCCCTAATACTTGTGTTTGCTTCAAATATGTTATTGCAAAGTCAGTTTGTTGTCTGAGTTGGTTTTGAATTATTGGCAAGTATTGATGTTGGATAAGCCATCCTAGGGCAGTGAATGAATCATGGGTTTACACCAGATACGGATTTCCAACGCAGCCTTTAATTTCTCCTAATTGGTAGTTAGAATTCCTGACTGCAGCTTGAAAAGTATCTGGAGCACTTAAAATATCATGTCCGTGTCGGTATTATTCATGGCTGGCAAGTAATGTTAGAACCCTAAAGAAGATGGCACAAATGTTTATAAATATTACACATGATACGTTTATATCATATCTGCCTGATGTAGAATACCAAGTCCGAAACACCGAACCCAATATAGAACTCGAATCAAACGCCAAAATAAGTAAACAATAAAATAACCATCACCAAAGAGGGGTTCTTTGAGCACCAAACTCAAATAATAAAAGAGTACCAATCTCTTTAAAAAATTTCCAAATCCACTTTCTACCCAAAATGAACTACAATGTCCCCTATTTACAGGTGATTACAGAAGAATTCAAAAGACTTCACAATAACCCAGATACACTTTGGAAAACGTAATTCTTGATAATGACACTTAGGAAAATGAAAAGATGCATGGATAAAACAAGACACTAATTTATTAAACAAGTTTATGGATCTGCATCGCTGCCTACGTGTTTTTCCTTTATTATTATTTGTCAAGCTTACAGTTTAACATCTGGTCACTTTGTTCAGATAACTATAGCACAACTGAAGGAGAGACACACGCAAGCAACAACATCAGCTCCAAACTCAAGTTACAGTGCAACCAGTGGTGTTAGATACGTAGCATCCAGGATCCTCGGCAGTGGAAATGGAAATCGAACCCTTAGTTTTGTTGGAGGAAATGGATCAAGCAGAGTCAATGGTGGAACTAGGAGTAACCCATTTGCAGGGTTAAATGGATCTGGTTCTAGCTCTTTAATCAACTCAAACTTTGATGGAAAAGGGACGTATTTAATATTTAATGTTGGGGACACTTTGTATGTGAGTGACCTTAATTCAGAGGATAAGGTAATTTGATCCTTTTTTCTTGGGCTAGTTATAATTTCGTACACTAGAGGTTTTACTGATTTAAATGTGCACCAACCTACGTAAAATGTACTATTACCGGATTAACAACTTATATGTTGGGGGTCCTAATTAATTAGTAAAACCCTTATATTTAGTACATTATTTTATCAAATTCTTCCGTGTTTGTACAAGTTCTATCTAATTTTTCATTTTTTAATCCTAAGACTATGGTGGTTGTTTTTTTCTTATGTAGTGTATAAATCATGTACTAGTTTTGGATACCAATTGCTAATGTTTATAGTTTGGTGTACAAATCAGAATTTGATTGTAGAATAGTGTACATATTTGTAATTTAACCATTTTTCCCTAATTTACCTGATAGTTGGTTTTTTCTCCTTTGCGGTTTTGGATAACAGAATCTTGAACTAATATTTGCAGGACCCAATAAAAGCAATACACTTCAGTAATTCAAACCCTGTATGTCATGCATTTGATGGTGAAGCAAAGGATGGACACGATTTAATTATTGGATTGAACAGTGGGGACGGTAATTGATACTGAACCCAGTGGAAAAAAATTATTTTAAAAATGTGAAATAGTTGTAATTTTTTTTTATATTTTTGGCAGTCTACTCTGTGTCTTCGAGGCAACAACTACAAGATGTAGGGAAGAAACTTGTGGGTGCTCAACATTATAACAAGGATGGGTCTGCCAACAGCAGGCAAGTATTTTGCAAATTAGAGGTTCTGTTTTGTATTTTCCTATTAATGAAGTGAATTTTCTTGTTATCACTTTCTCTTAAACTACACTTTACTTCATTTGCCTACCTTATGAGTGGGGTTATCTATATCCAGGTGGGTTATACGTATACTGCCCGGGATTTTTGTTATATTATCCTTTTCTTCACAATTAGATGACCCTCCCTCTCTATGCTAAATTATGCATGGACATTATGTGATGATAGGACTCCTTCCATACCAGTCTATAGTGTTTACACCATCACAGGCCATGCTATAACACTGCATTTATAATTATATATTTTCATGAATTCAAGGGACCCATCGTCCCTTGCCTAAAATTGTTTATATTTCCGTACTGGGTAATTATACTGTCTTCACTTAAGTGTTGAATGCCATGTTGATAACTTTAACGTTTCTTCAGGATGCATATTAACAATGAGGTCATGTGTCCTTTAAGTCGATCTTGTTTCTAGTTCTGAACATTTAGTGTATCTATGCATCAATCTTAGTGGACTTTTCTGACTTTTCTTTACTAGAGATGAACTAGACAATTGTTTCTCACTTTCTCTTTTTTTTTGTATTTTGATCGAAGACGAAGATTAGCCAATTAGGTAAGCATGATATGTTTCAGCTTATAATGTTTTTTTTTTTACTGAAGCTTACTCTCTGATTAATTTTTCAGGAAATTAATTGAAAATTTGCAATTTTACTTTTCATCTGTTCAAGTTTCTTAGTGACCTTGAGTCCTCGTCAGATATTTTGTTTTTATATAGATTTTTTTATTGATATGGAGTAGATAGATGGCACCTACTCAAGAATTAATTTTCACTAATTTTAACACAGTAACTAGATATATGTACTTGAGATGAGAAGTAATGGATAAGCTTAAAATACAACTATGTTCATTTATATACTATATGTTTAGCTATGTTCATGTGGTAATGTGAATGGGGAACACTTTTGTTTATACAGCAGATGTACTAGTGTTGGATGGATACCAGGACGTGATGGTGCCTTTGTTGTTGCTTATGCTGACGGAAACCTGTATGTATATGAAAAGGCAAGCTCAATTTTTTAGAATTAATTTCTTTAATTTTGAACTATTCGTTCTGCTTTTACTCAACTTAGTTTGCTTCTTTGAATTGATGATAGAACAAGGATGGGGCTGGTGATGCCTCCTTCCCAGTTGTTAAGGATCTCACACAGTTTTCTGTTTCACATGCAAAGTCCAGTAAGGTACTTTAGACAAATATTAGCAAATATTTTTGGGATCTGTAAGTCTATAACCTTAGCATGTCCTCTAACAAATGCAGCTTCCGACTATTTCCGAAGTCCTCTAACTGGTCATTATCAGTTAAAATAGTTATGTATGTGCCCAGTGATTGAATTCTCCTACGCATCTGAAAAACAGTCTCACTGATGAACAGTGGTGATGATTTATCATTCATTTATGATAAAGCGGTTTTTCGTGTAAGAGTTGCTTTTATTTCAGATTTTCTTTGTAGAATCTTTCTATTAAGCTATAAGAAAACTTGGCTATAGTGTTCGAGGCTAATTCTTTCTATTATATTATAAGCTTAATTTTTCAACCGAAGTAGTTGTCTGGTCTTCATCTTTCTACTGCCTCGTATTTTCTCTATGTTTTACTTTTTTTCTTTACTTTTGCAGAGCAATCCAATAGCAAGATGGCATATTTGCCAAGGTCCGGTCAATAGTGTCGCTTTCTCAACCGATGGGAAGCATTTGGCAACTGTTGGTAGAGATGGTATATGTTTTACCTTGTTTCTCATAATTGTGCGAACTTTCACAAACAAATGTATGGTGTTTATATAGCAATGGCTGGTTGCAGGGTATTTACGAGTTTTTGACTACGCGACCGAACAATTAATTTGTGGCTGCAAAAGCTATTACGGCTCTCTTCTCTGTTGTGCCTGGAGGTAGAAGTTCTATTCTAGTTACAGTTTAACCATTTTTTTTCCTTATTACATCGGCACCATCTACTTAAAAAATGATCTTTTCAAAAAAATTCATTTTTTTAGTGGAGATGGTAAATACATTTTGACCGGTGGTGAAGACGACTTAGTTCAAGTTTGGAGTATGGAAGATAGGAAAATAGTCGCATGGGGAGAGGGACACAACTCATGGGTAAGTTTTTGGTAATAAAAAAAAAAAACATCAACATTTATAGTTGGATTCTTCTTGGGCATATTTTATAAAAACCAATTAAATTGTTTTATTTTATTTTTGGGTTGCAGGTTAGCGGTGTTTCTTTTGATCCATATTGGTTACCACCAACGTCCGAAGAAGCAGGAGAGAACGCCATGTACAGATTTGGTTCTGTTGGTCAGGTTTGTTAATGTTTCTTTTGACTTTATCACGTGATTTAGTAGCTGTACGTGTAGACTGTGTATGTCCTTTATAATTGATTGATAAGCATGCTGGGATAATCTATGAAGTTTAGGTGATACCATGTACTACAAGATGAAAAGAGTTTTATGGAAAACTTAGTACCATTTGGTGGGAGTTTTGAAAGGCTGAGATGAAATTATATTTATATGATTATCTTTTGCGTCTTGATTTCCAATATCAGTGCGACATTATTTCTCAACCCAATGTGAATAAGGGACATTGTATTTATAGCATACAGGAACCAAGTAAGGAATAAAGATTTGGAATGCTATTGGGACTTAAAAACCCAACGCAATGTAAACTGGTTGCCATTTTAACAAATTGATACATCCAGCGTAACGCTGGTAATATGCCTTGGCTACAGCCTACATGTACTCTTTTTGTGTGTTAGCTAGGGCATTTCATAACTGCAAGGATGGTCAATTTTATCGTCATGTACATAGCAGTTAAATAATGCGTGCATGCTTGTTAATGCTACTAATCTTATTATACTAGCGAAATCTGCCCACGCCATGCGTGTGCCTAAAACCTTACAAATATATAAATTCTAATCGACAAATCTAAGAAAAAATAATTGTCTGTAAAAAAAATTAAGCATTTCATACCTTGGGAAAAAAAATCTAGACAGAAAGACAGAAAAAAGTAAATCAAAATGAGGTGGAGGGAGGGAGTAAATGAGAGATAGAATCAGAAAGTGAGAGGAAAACGTGGGGTTGATTGACATTTAAGTTGAGTGTTTTTTTTAATTCTACCGTGTTTTTTTGTAACTGATATTGGGAGAGCCAAAACATAACACGTGTAAATAACTTCCCTTTTCGCAGTTCCCATATATTAATAGTATAGATATGCAGCATTACATATCATGTGTAAACAATTTTTTATATCAGAAAATTTCTTTTCGACGACTTCTACAAACAATATTTTTTTACCTTTTTTTCCCCAAGCAGGATACACAGTTGTTATTGTGGGACCTATCAATGGACGAGATAGTAGTACCTCTTCGTCGTTGCCCGCCAGGTGGCTCCCCCACATTCAGCACTGGGGCTCAGTCATCTCACTGGGACAGTGCAGTCCCGGTTGGCACTCTCCAACCACCTCCGAGCATGAGAGATGTCCCAAAACTCGCCCCAGTTGTGGCCCACCGAGTCCATTTCGAGCCTCTTTCCAGTTTAATTTTTACTCAAGAATCTATTATCACTTCTTGTAGAGAAGGCCATGTTAAGATCTGGTCCCGTCCTAGGAACTCAGAACAATCTAGCGGCAGCCCAGAGGCAATTTCTGGTTCTAATTTGAAGGAGAAAACTGTATTGTCGAGCAAAGTCGGTAGCAATAGCTATAAATAATTAATTTCGTAAAACGTTACGGATGGTTGGTTATGCGGAGTTTTAGGTTTTAGTTGGTTGTTTATATTGTCATTGGATCCCGTTCGCGCATTCGTTCGGGTCATGTTGAATATGAGGTTAGTTAAAAGCCGACTGTCATATTTGCACAAAGGTGAATGTTGCAAGTATATATGGGAATAATGCAAGTTGTGGCCTGTACTTTTTTTGAGAATCGTATGGAGAGTACACGCTTGTAGAGATTTTTACTGTGTCATATTCTTATGACCTCTGAACCTTGAGTGTTCGCATTGGGACAAAATATTTGACATTCAAGTGTAATCAAAAGTGAGATGAGCCATAAACCATTGCTTCTAAGTGATTATAGTTATATTTATTATAGGCAATTTTGGAAGTTGTTCACTTTTTATTTTAGTTTATTGCAATCAGTTGACAAGACTACAAGAGGAGTAACTTAAGACGCAGCCATGATGTTAGTATCCCGGTTATAAAGGATATGATAAAACAATTTGTGATTTTTTAGCAGCAGCTAGCCAGCTAGTAAGAAACAAAGGCAGGATAAGAGAATTTATACTGGTGACTGCAATGGAGGATGTCAAAATTTGAAGATGAGAAATCTTATTTTTCCATTAATAACTGAAACCCCACGTATATAAACAATATATGCTTATCTTTTTTTATCAGTTTATATGTACTGTCCAACCAAACATCTTAGAAAGCTCCCAACGGGAGTAGATCCTAGCAACCATTTTCATAGCTTTTATCTTAAAAAAAGAACACAGGTTTCACAGCAGTCAGTAATTTTTGCTTAGCAGAAATGTGTTTCGGCTTCAAAAGAATTTGGAAGTTTTTTTCCCCCATACTACAAGAAGTTTATATTGAAGTAATAGATGATCTAAAGCTGTTTGTATGTAGTAATGAAAAAAAAACAGCAAGTATATGGAACAACATAGCATCACATGAGAAAAGATATCAATAAATTCTTAACAGATTTACTCGATGCACCTTTAGAACATACGAAACTGTTGTTTATTCTATCAAGAAACATCTTACTACTACAGTTGCTTTCAGTGGAACATGCCTACATTTTCAAGTTCAGCTTCTACCCTACAGAAGATCATGTGTAACACTAGTTGCAGATAAATCACAGAGAGAACATCTAGAACTCTCAATTTCATACAAACCGTTTGTCTTCAAAGCAAGAGCTAAACCAGCAATATACCTAACTTGTCCTTAGGTACCGAAAATGTTGAGATTTATACAATAAACTTGTACCTCCTATGACTTTTAACCTTCTTGAACGAAACTAAAAACTGGTCCTTTCTGAGTCTGAACCTTCTCAAGTTTTGGCAGATGAGATCTCAGCTAAGGCAACCCCAGCTTTGACTTTCTCAGGAACGAAATCTACACACATTAAGTAACGTTATTACAAAGTAAATTAAATGCAATGGTGAAATGTAAACACGGGTAAAGACATTGAAAAAAGAGATAACATACCTGACAGAAAATCAAATCTTTTCCGTTTACTAACAACTGAAGCTGGAACATCAGAAAAAGAATCTTAGTTAGAAATGCGTCGTCACATGTTGGGCAATGTATACGAATAAAAATCTGTCTATTAGCTGCCATACACCTACTTACTGGTAAAAAACGACCATAATTCATTACCATGATTACCAATAAGTTTCAAAGTGCCAATACCCTAAAATGTTTAGAAAAAGCTATACTGCCGCCCCCAAGTGCATGAAGGAAAATAATTAAGCTCTCTACTACTGGATCCAAGAAAGAGTCAAAATAGAATATCAATCATTAGACAAACTCAATTGATCATAAAAGTTTTAGTAAGAACCCATAGGATGCTTTCAACTTCGTAAAATAGACATCATCATCGTACTAACCATAAAATTCTTCTACTAAATTTGAAAGAGAAAACTGGAAGAACTGATTGGGTAATTCCGTAATCAACATAACGACCCAACCTCTGGACCATCCGAAAATATACACTAACATTTATTCGGTTAATTAAGCGGATCATAAAATAATCAGGCAACTCAGCATGTATAGAACTGTGAAGAAGGCAGTAAGAGAACACAAGATATGTAAATACAGACAACGATTCCTAAAAGAGCACAGAGCAAAGGAAGAATAAGTTACATAAGTGTTTGTACTCGATTTGCTTCTTCTTATTAGCGCAAGCAAATGCCTCCTTGCAAAACAATTCAAGAAACTTCTCCTGTAAATCAGAAGAAAAAGAAATAAAGAAGAGGACAAAATAGGAAGCGTACAATGAGAAAAGGAAGAAGGCGGAATATAATAAAAATACGTTCAGAACGAAAAGAATAAAACTGCGCAAGGAGGTTAAGAACAAAGGTCAGATATTTATTATCAACTAACATGAAGTTAAGAAACATACCACCACTTATGTAGAATATATGATCTCATAACTATGGTAATAGCAACGCTGCGGCATTCGGAAATGCAGTTAACTTTCTGCTTTCCAAAGATACATAACAATATAACGTACTAGTTCATTTTTCACTTAGTACTAAAATAAGTAACAGTTAAGAACGGTGTTCACTTTACCATTCTTTCTTTTTGCTAATGCAGAACCGGTTGACGACACTTTCTAGTTATAAGACAATACAAAAGAGTGTATGTGAAGTGTTTTTGTAGTCTAGTCAAATGATAACCACGCTTTTTCCTTGAACGGCCATGTATATTGCACATTTCTCGTAGTTCCGTGACAATCCATTTACGAGACACTGTTATAACATGTAATTATATATCAACATAGGCTCTTTATCTCGTAGTTCCTGTTGCAGCTTTTGAGCTTAGCTTATACACTTCTCTTTTTAAATTCTACATTGTAATTTATTTGTTTACTCAGCTTAACAATGAACTGCTTTTCTAATCTGAAGAGTTTAAGCTAAATGAATTCAATATTTTTTTTAAAGATTCAACTCAAGTAGCCATCTTATTTGCATAAAAGCTGCAACTAAACTAATCCATAGCTTTGTGTCCGATTGTACAAAAATTCCGGACGAACCTAAAAGTTTCACCCACTAAAAAGGTAACTTATTCATCGAGAGAAACAACAAGACTCAGAAAGCGTAAGGTTCCGTCAAAAACAGTAATTTTTCATCCTCTAAGCATACCGAGCACGGATCAAGTTTACTACATAGATTAACCTCAATTCAATCGAAATCAACATTCCATCTAAATTGATTTATCAATCGAGCAATTAACAGTCCACCAAAAACTAGGTTAACTTGTAAGAATAATCTAAAAGTAACAATGCGACACGTTCACATACAGATCCTAGCACTTCTTTATCGAATTTACTATATAAGATAAATGATTAACTTTCACCCTTTATTTGCAATAGTATCACACGAACATATCAGTTCCAAAATCTTTTTACTAACTCCGCCCCATAAGAATAGTCCAACTTGTTTTTCGACTCCGTGCCAAAATAATGGTCCAATTTGTCTTTTAAATAAATAAAAAAAATCACGAATACCCCTAATTAATGAGTATTGTTCTTCGCAAATCATGAATACCATTATTATAAGGGTATACTTAAAAACCGATACACGTATTTATTACTCCAACTAACTCTAACTAACATTTCTTAATATTCGTGAAATGCATAACTAACATTTATTAATATTTGTGAATTCCTAGTTGGACTATAATTAGTATGGGACAAATCCGTCCCATAAAAGTAGTCCACTTAGGTTTTTCACGAATATTAAGAAATGTTGGTTAGAGTTAGTTGGAGTAATAAATATATGTATACATTCTCAAACATACCATTAGTAATAATATAGTTATGATATTCAAGCTCATCAATTAAGCCTATAATAGGATTTTTTATATTTAAAAGTCAAACTGGACTATTATTTTGGGACGGAGTCAAAACCCAAAATTAAAATACTATTATGGGACGGAGTGAGTACCAAAAGGTCCAAATTAATAACATTTCTTGAATTTCTAATATATGCATATCATTCATAATAAATCATAAACAGATAAACTTACTAACTTTATACTTTTAAATTGGAGTCCGGATCCTAAATCCCTTTCGTGCCTCCTTACCCATTTAACCCAAAATGTTTTTAAAAAATTCTACAATTATTATTATACATATCGATACACTCCAACAAATTTATTTTATTTTTAAAACGTCACAAAGAATTTAATTTCGGATAAATGAAAAAACTAGTAAAAAGTAATTATTGAAATTAACAAAAAAAAAGAGCAATGCTATATCCAAATGTTATAAAGTTTGCATAGGATATATTATAAAAGTTTATAAAAGTGCGAAATAAGTAGTAAAAATGAAAACATTGGAAAAAAAATAACTAAAGAGGAACGAAACTATTTAAAATTGTATTTTAAATCATCCCTAGAATGTATACAACCACAAATACAAAACAAATTAATTAAAAATAAATAAAAGAGGGGAAAGAATAAAAAAAAACCGAGGCTTTGTTGATGAGAAAAACAGAGTCCTGAGAGATGTGAATAGAAGAGCCTTCGCTTTTAATAATCCTTTTAACTCTGCTCATTGGAAAACTACAGCTACTAATAGACTCCCCCTCTTTTTTCCCTTTTTTGCTCTTTTTTTTCTTGTGTTTTTTTGATTTTCCGTTTAATAGTTCGATTATGGTGACGTCATCGTCGGCGTCGTCTATACTCTCCTCTCTCTTCCCCTTCGCCATCTCTCTCTCTATATATATTTATTTATACTTATATCTATATAATCTATTTCTACTTCTCACTCTTTACTCGGTTCATCTGTTATTATTAATTTACTAGTGTGTTGTTAAGTTACACTGATCGGTTAGTGTTCTGTCACATGTCATCTGTTATACATATAGACATATGTATTACATATCGAGAGACTTACCACATGTAACAATAAATAATGTTTTATTAATCAGAATGTCTGTAGAGTGATACATAAATGAAATTCCTTAACTCTCTTTATATAGTAAGGCTAGGATTACAAGACCTAGCAAGCCTTAGACATAAGTAAAGCTCATGGATTAAGACCCAAGATGGCCAATAATATCCTGCAACACTCCTCCTTTAGACGTCTTGATTTATTTGTCTTCATGCAGTCGATCTGAGTCGAGTTCATTCACAATGCTAAACACATAAAAACATTAGGGCCGAAAAACCCTATATGGGACAAAACCGGTATCTAGGAGAAACTGTGTAGACGAATGATATAAGCCGAAATACCATGTAAGTAACTGACCAAAAAACAATGTGCCTCATCAAAACCTTGTCAGAGCAAACTCGATGGGAAAATCTCTCGTCGAAGGAAAAAGAGTGCAACAGTAATAGTAGTAGTAGGGGATCAACCACAAAACAGGTGCATCATCAAAATCTTGTCAGAGTAAACTCAGTGGGAAAAACCTCTAGTCTAAGGACAAAAGAGTACACAATGGTAAGAAGTATACAACATGATACTCCCCCTAATTTCGGCAATCGTAAGTGAAATATGATGGGAACGTATCTCGCTAAAAACCATGCCAAGGAAAACCTAATGGGAAAAAACCTTGGTCTAACGACAAAAAGAGTACACGAGTATGCGACTGGATGCTCTCTCTCACTTGCATACGACAAGATGCGAGAATTTCGACTAACTAGTAATTTGTGTAATAAGCATTCACATGATGTTCACCCTCACTTGCACACGACTGCGTGCAAGGATTTCATATTCGAAGAAAGAGAGCATTCGACTGGATGCCTCATTTACTTGCACACGACTGGAACAATAAAATTTAACGTGGAATAAAATGAGCATTCGACAGGATGCACTTAAACTTCATATGTGAAGATATATTTCGACAATAAATGCTAAATAGCATAATGTAGTCTCTATTGATCGATAACAACAAGTTGTCCTCAAATATGACAAGTGTTTTATCTGGATCGTGAGACAGAGCATATGTAATTCAAATATGACTAATACTAGCTCGAAGTCATATACACTCTCTAGTCGTCTCATAAAGCATGAGTAGATCAGAGTGATTCATTTTTGGAGTCATTCCAAGACCTCCAAGATATCGCCTTATTCCTAATGGTAAATACAGACCATGTTAGGAATATCTCTTATGCGGGTCTGATAAGTAACCAGTATCGGTATAACCGAAAAAGGGTTGCATTAATTCGGATACCGAATGGGGGTAGGTACACTCGATGAGGCAAATGGGATAAACTAGCCCACTTCCAAAATTACCATAAGGCAAGAGAATGTGTTTGTAGTGCCATTTCAATGGCAGCGTGTTAGCGCGATGCTGTGTCGAGCTATACCATTCACAGCAGACGAAATGTTCATCCTAGTACATTAGACCAAGTACAATTTGCGCTTATTCTACTTAGATATGAACATAATGGTTCAATATCTCTTTATCGTCTCATCAGGGACGGACCGGATCTATATCAATGTTTAGTGATTGAACGATCATGGGAGAATCTGACGACTTAACATCATGATGATTAAAAACGTCATAACACCTTATGTGTGTAGTCTGAATCATGGACTTAGATTCAATCTTTACGGGACTCGATCATCAGACCGAGTCAATACCGTGTCTTCCCAATATCCTTCATCTCGAAGGCAAATCCACAAGTGGATCACGTAATAAAACACGCAAGGGCATAATACTTGTTCAAGTATCCCAAGCTGATCAAGTACTCACTTAGGCGGCTATACCATATCCGCTCGGATTATATTAATCCATATAGTGAATGTCTCAGTCAATTGAGATCGTGTTCCATGGTCAGGAACGACTTGATTTAAACAGATGATGTCACACAAGAACCTTCATCTATATCTCTTTGTCTAAATCCCCATAGAGATAAAACCGTGACCACAATCACATTTGCTGCATAATTAGTTTTCCGGAAACTACTAAACCGATAAAGTAGGGGACCGTTAT
Source organism: Primula vulgaris (assembly GCA_963920805.1). NCBI lineage: Eukaryota > Viridiplantae > Streptophyta > Magnoliopsida > Ericales > Primulaceae > Primula > Primula vulgaris. The sequence goes on from OY987219.1 coordinate 27,989,175, forward strand.
AACGTCCATTACGAGGAAATAAACCATCTCGTAATCAATTCCAAGGTGTGAGAGAAGTCTTGCGCTACTAGGTGAGCATTCTATAATCTTGTTGAACTTAGAGTCCAATAATAATTTTGATTATAACTTTGATTATGCGTTTAATGATTTTACGATTTCAATGATATAATGCTTGTCTTGTCCAAAAATATAAAACGTATATTTCAGGTCTTTAAATGATAGATCATTCGATAACAAAGCCAACGGTTCAAGCGGAACCAAAATCGGAGCTAAAACGAAGAAGATACAAGCTTTCGAAGAAGTCCGAAAAACTGCCAGAAGAACAGTCGACCGATCGACTGGACAAAAACGACCGATCGTTTTTGGTCCAAATTCTTCCAGTGAGCAGGTCGAAAAAACGACCGATCGTTTCTCATAAACGACCGATCATTTTCTGGAAAAGGACCGATCGACTGTAGAAAACGACCGATCGTTTTCTGCAGAATTCGAAAACAGCTTTTCAGCTTTTTCTGGAAAATGGCTGTTAAAAACCTTCAACCACTTCCAACGGTCATAACCCAGAAAAACAGACCTTTGGTCTTTATATACAAGCTCAATCTCTCTTCCAAACCACCAATTACACTATCAATTATCCTTCAAACTCTCTCATATACAAAAACCCAAAATCACCATTTTGGTGATATACTTCGAAAAGAGAGAAAGTGAAGATAAAGAGATACAAGCTCCAACAAAGATCAAACATCATCGAAACCACATATTAGCTTATTTTAGAAGCAATCAATTGTGGGTGTTGTTTCAATTTTCAATAAAATTGTAAAGAGCATTCTATAAGCTCATTGTGAGTGAGTGTTTGGGTAGAAGCTTTTAAGCCAAAGTGTTGGTTAAAAGTTCTAGGTTAAACACTTGGGTACTCATAGATTGAGGGGGAGTCGTTGACTCATTATACGTGTACGCTTGCACTTGAATCAAGAGTATGAACCCCGGGTAGAGGGTGAGCCAATCGGTCGATTGAGCTCGATAGGGTTTGTAAAATCCGAAAGAAGAATTATAGTGAATTACTCGGTAGTACCGAGGAGAGGACGTAGGCCGTTTGCCGAACCTCTATAAATCTTGGTGTCATCTTCTTTCCCTAAACTTTTACTTTCCGCAACTTTATTATTGCTTATATTCTTGCTTGCGTTTATGATTTCTAGCATTTCATTAAGTATATTAAACGCTTAAGTTTAGAATTTGCATAAGTTGGGTGTTAGTTGTTTAGAATTTTTAATTAGGCGAAAATCGCCACAAACCTTATTCACCCCCCCCCCTCTAAGGTTAGCACACGGGCCAACAAATCTCATTATTCTCATCACTTTTCCTTACGAATAACCAAATAAACAAACTCGTTTAACATTGGTGGTGGTGGAGCTACATGTCCGAACACACTTTCGCTAAGGAGTCTACTTGGATTGCAAGTTTCTATTAGGTCAGTCTATTCTACGTTGACTTCAGGCAACGGTACATGGTTCCCTATCATAATTTGCTCATATTATCAGTCGTCACCGAATATATGAACAAGTAATCAATGACAGTCTCGTTTCGCTTCAATATCGTCTAAGATATCATGATCGACAGATATTTTGAGATTCTTAGGATGAGGAGGAAATCACACATCTCATTGATCCTTTATAATCTCGTGCGACAAACGAGTCTCAGTTCACCAGCTCTGGGGCTGAACGAATTAAGAATCAGTCAACTTTCTCGAATCTTTGGAAAAACGACAGATTGATGGCCGACGGCAGCGTCCTTTGCTTGGCGGGTTCGGCCAAAACAACGTGTTACGACAGGAACACGGTGTCCGACAGGGACGTCTATCCTTGCAAGCATTTTGCAGCATGTATAAATAATCTCGTGACATCTCATAAAGTCATTGAATGCGTCTGGCATTTAGTTAGACTTGAGTGAGTCTATGCACTTACTTATCACTAAGTGCACTTTTGGGGATCAAGATAAGACTGAGTGGGTTATGCCATGTTATTTCACGTCATTCCTTATCAACGGTAACGTGCAAATCTCCCCCTAACGATGGGGGAACAGTCTTAGCGATGTCACTTTCGCATGTCATGTGGTAAAGAGATTGCTTGTCAAAGTTACTCTATCAAATGATAGGCAAAGGATTCATAATCGATTTATGTCCCCTTTAGAGGTCCATATTTTGAACGCTATAGCGGCTTAATCAAAATACGAATTAAGCACTCAACACACGTTAATATGAGACTTCTGGCTCATAACCAGTAACCAACTGGTACGCATATGGTGTTTGAGTGTCTATGGGCCTCATGACGGACCAATGCAGCAAAGTAGCATAAAACCACACGGAAATATAAATCTTGATGCGCAAGACCAAGAAGTGCATGCACTCATTTGCAGTCGCATCATCAAACTTTCCGTGAGTCCATTTGGGTTTGAATATAATCGACATGATGTTCAATTTCAATTTCCAAACTCAAGTAATTCAAATCAAAATTTCGATTTTTACTCTTCGGCATTATCAAGTCGACTAGACTTTTCAGGAGAATCCGGATCATGAGCCATCAACTTAATGATAGGGCTAAAAATTTGAAAAATGCTGTATTTCTGTGGACAACAATAAAATGTGACCTTATTGTCGATGCATCAACCATAACCATTTATATTTATGGTCCGTCTTACGGTTGGATAAGTCCACAATAACTCCTTCAATTCCTTACAAGAATTCTACGAGTCCATACTAGTCTTTACACATACTAGTCTTTCAAAGTGAGCATTAGTGGCATGAATTTTGGATTAATCACGAAATATATTCTCAGAGAGAATCCAAATGCGATGAGATTATAAATCAAGCATCGTCTTTTGACCCGGGAATATCTCATCCGGTCAATACCACAATATCAAAATGCTCTTATCAATCGACGACAGGCGAATGATAGTACATACAATCATGTTTTAGCATCTAAATCATTTATCATTCGACGACAGGCGAAATGATAAGGTGACTTTAAATGATTTAAAGAATGTGGTAGCAACCACCTGAAAGACATTTCAACTCCTCTAAAATACGCTTTTGGTAGTATTGAATGGAAGCTATGTAAAGAAATTTTAATTCTTTCATGAGCTATAACCAGATAAAACTGGTTTTCTCGAATATTTTATAACTCAACAAGATACGGCAGAACCTACATGAGTATAAGGTCTCATATTAGACAAATCAATTTGGTTTTACCAAAAATTTCGATTTGGAACGACAGGTTAAGAATTGTTACCAATGAGTACTCTTTTCGGTAAGTAGTTGGTGAAATTATGTAATGTTACCCATTATTTCGACAAAACCAACTACCCCACAAGTATTGCCTAAATTTTCTGAATTTAAATTTTGGTCACATTTGTCAAATGAATTTGCTCAAATATTACTTTAAATTAATTCGAGAAATTTCGTAAACAGACAAACCATAATACAAAAGTATGTCCAAATGGAAAAATCATAATCCAAATGGAAAAACATAATCCAGATGAGCGAAAAATCGGCTCAATGATTTATCAAAATCAATAAAGAAATATACAAAACTCATTTGAGCCACAAAATCGGGGGTTCAAGAGTTTCCTTTCAGTTAGATTTAACCACATTATCATCGGATTTTCTACTTTTATAATAGTTTTGAACTATTTAGGGGGTAACCGTGCATGATCTTTGTCTTTATAGCATAGAGTTGGCTCCTTGAGCATTATCTCTTGTTTTGGAACAACGGACCATATTGTTCCTTTCAAGAACTGTCTTGGAGCTACAGGTCTTAGATTTTGAGGATTGTCTAAACCCTCGCCTGGCTAGCTGATTCGTCAGGATCGCGATAGTTTGAGACAAATAACATTTGTCTCAGTTCTCGATTCATGAAAAAAAAATATCCACGAAGAGTATTAATATCAGGCAAACAATTCGTCATTGACCCAATATAATTAAAACTACTCATTGGGGCAATTTTCTCATCAGCAAACAGATGGGCGATTAAGAAAATGAACATAGTGAATATAAATTCACAATACTGCTTATGGAATACTCTTTCCAAGCTAGTATTTTGGTGAATTATCGCTCCAATATGTCAATTTCAGACATTTGTTCACCATAGATGTCATCACGTATCAAATGTGGCGGCGGAATAAAATCAACGCCGTAGCATTCATGTCGAGAGTAACAACAAACTCGTGTTTTACTCATCAAAGATGGCATCCAAAAAAAAAATTTGGGCATCACATTTTCACACATCAGGGTGACTAACATGTGTTGATGGATTAAAATAAACGTTTAAACAGTCATTTCGCAAGTATGTTTTACGATTTTTCTCATCATAGATGGCATCCAATATGTGTTGTGATTTCTAGATTATTTATCATATAAAACGACGGGTTTATATGTTTATGGTTTGCACAAGCACAAACTTTTTTTCGAAATAACAGGTTCGAAAATATTAGTTTTGCTTCTCATGTGAATCGGTTCTCATTGATCGAACGACGGGTCGATACTGAAACACCAATTCAGCAAAACATACATCACTATATAAATACACTCAGAGAAATTATTATTTAGTGAAGCCCTTTCGGTAGCTCTACTTGAAAAACGACCAGGAAAGACGGTGAGGATGGAGGGCACGAATGCCACTTAAAACCCGGCTTCATTAGGATATCGACTTCCACCTATATCTTTCCTTAACATCGTATCCAAATAGGTGAGCCTAGTTGGGAAAGGTTCATAATTTTTTCAACTTAAATGTGAAAATATATGATTTCGCAAATTAACATATTTTACACATGACAGTAAATAAATATTACATGGCAGTGATCAATTATCTAGATTGTACCTGTTTCATGATTAACTAACATGGCAGTACATATTTCTTTATAAGGAAATCAAATTAACACTACCAATTTAGATTATTATTTACCAATTTTACACTAGCAAGATCTAAATTAATATTTTACAAACCTATTTCTTTTATGTGCAAGTTTAATACATGGTAAGTAAATTATGTTATTTACGCATTTTACACTAGCAAGATTTAAATTAATAATATGCAAATCTATTGCTTTTATGTGTAAGTTCTATACATGATAACTAAATCATGCATGTTAGTAATATATTTTATTTACCAATTTTACACTAGCAAGATATAATTAATATTATACAAATCTATTGATTTTATGTGTAAGTTCTATACATGATAGTTTTAACATGCAAGGAAGCAATATATTTTTAATTACCAATTAAATCTATATATGGTAAATTTTTAGCATACAAAGTGGTTAAATTTACATGGAAACATATCAATTTATTCAATTAACATGCACTTTTTTTATTCACTTGTCTTTTTAATAAATATATATGCATGTGGGTGAATATTGACTTTTATAACACATATATACTATTTTTATACATGTAATATAATACAGGGACTATCCGTGTAATTTCAGCAAACTATATATCTATTTACAACATTATTACAGCTTCAGTCCATAATTTCAGACAAGTTTTAGTTTAGTCCTTTAGTAATTAACATGCACAGTCAATAGTTTCAGCGAATTACAAAACAGTCCTGCTGTTTTCAGTTTGTTACAGATTTAATCCCACAGATTAACACATGTTTTACAATTACATGATTTCCAATTTACAACCCGATTACATGTCTTTTACTGATTTTGTTTGTATGAAAATACAATTTTACAGTACACGATACATATTACATATTAATAGTCTTTTATAGACATGTTGATCATGTTTTAGTTATTCATACAAGTAATAAACTCTAATACACATGGATTATATACTACGATATATTTATCATGCTTTAGTTATCCATAAAATAATACGTGCGATCACATATATGGAATAAATTAAGTTTTGAATTCGATATCTTACGCACGGTATGTTGGTGAAGGTCGATATAGCAAAATCCTAAAAACCAGGATAAACCTCAAAGTTTATAGATACTCAATATCTGTGCGTTTACCAAAAATCTCCAATATGCGTGAGCGTATATCGTAGCCTCTGCGAGCAAAGTGCTGATAACGTGTTGTGTGACATGTTAGCTCGTTATAGATATATATATATATAGAGAGAGAGAGATATAGAGAGAGAGAGGTATGAGAGACAACAATAAATGATGTTTCATTAATCAGAATGTCTGTAGAGTGTACATACATGAGACCCTCTAACCCTCCTTATATAGTAGATGATAGGGTTACAAGACCTATCAAGCCCAACTTAGACATAAGTAAAGCCCGGTCAAGATGACCAATAATATCCTACAACAGTTATATATTTCTTTTAGAGCCAATTAATATAAACCTATAATTAACAAAAACATATAATTAGAAGTTAAATTATCAAAAACATATATTCAATTAGTGTATAATGTTGAAAAATAAGTGTATGAATTACGTGAATTAAGGGTATGAAGTTGAAAATTATGTATATAAATTATGTAAGTAAATATATGAATTATGTAAATTGGGGTATGAACTTTGAAAATAAGGGTGAACTTTACGAATCAGGATATGAACGTTTGAAATAAGAGTATGAACTTTTAGAATAAGGGTATGAAAAATACAAATTAGGGTATGAACTTTTGGAATAAGGGTATAAAAAATAGAAATTAGGGTATGAACTTTTGAAATAAGGGTATGAACTTTTGAAATAATGGTATGAAATATACAAATTAGGGTATGAACTTTTGGGTATGTTTTTGTTAATTAAAAATTTTTGAGTATGTTTTTGTTAATTTAGTTTAAAAAGTAGTATATTTTGTTAATTTATTCTATTTTATAAGTATAAAAGTATAATTTGTTGGATGAAGTTAAAAAATTATATTTATAAAAGTTTAAAAAGTATATCGGGAATAGTACAATTAGAAGTAGAGTGATACTTATGAAACAAAAGTATCAATGTTCATACTTTTTAAGTATCAATGTTATACTTTTTATAAATACTTATTTTCTTATAAAGTAAGCTTTTTTTCTTTAACCAAACAAAATGTTCCGTAGTTGGTCAAATTTTTTTGATTTTTTTTAACAAACATTTTAAAAATAAATAGAACTTTGATTTAAAAAACAATTGAAAAAATCGATAACCTGATCAAAAATTGAGCATATGAACTTGATTAAATTTGAACCCGTTACTTGGTTAGGGTATATTGTTTTAAATATGAATATACAACAACTATGGAGTATAAATTTCAATTAGTTCCCCAGCTTCCAATTTTAAGTTAGTATATAATTTTTGTTGTAATATATTATTGGACTATTGGGCCTTACTCATAGTGGGCCTAAGTTGGGCTTTCTATCTTGTATAACCCTAACCTCTATTATATAAAGAAGGTTATGGTCCCATTTTATTGATACATTCTGATTAATAAAGACATACTGTTTCCTCTCTCTCTATGTTCTCTCTATGTCTCCTATATATAGAGAGAACATAGAGAGAGGGAACAGTAGGTCTTTATTAATCAGAATGTATCAATAAAAGGGGACCATAACCTTTTTTATATACTAGATGTTAGGGTTATACAAGATAGAAAGCCCAACTTAGGCCCACTATGAGTAAGGCTCAATAGTCCAATAATATCTTACAACACTCCCCCTTTGGACGTCTTGAATTCTTCGTCTTCATGTATTCGTGCTGATAACGTGCTGTGAGTCTTATTAGCACTGCGAATGAACTCGACTCAGATCGAATGCATAAAGACGAAGAATTCAAGACGTCCAAAGTGGGAGTGTTGTAATATATTATTGGACTATTGGGCCTTACTCATAGTGGGCCTAAGTTGGGATTTCTATCTTGTATAACTCTAACCTCTAGTATAATGTTCTCTCTATGTCTCATATATAATATATATACTGAGCTAATAAGACTCACAACAATTTTAATAATTATTTAAATAACGTGTGCTAAAGTCACCGTCTATGATGCATGAACATAAGTTCGCACGACACCTCCTTATGGACACGACACTTAATATACTTCCTCCGTTCCTTATTTATTAATATGTTTGGTAGTAGGTGAAATTTAAGAGAGTGTATGTGAAGTTACAATAATGTGCACAATAAGATAAAAAAATGTCAAATCATAACTTTTTGTGTATGATATATGAATGGTAGAATTATAATTTAAATTAGATTATTTTGGCGTGTTGGACACTATTTGCCGCGTGTGTCCGTGCATCATAGGTCAATGACATGGAACATATAATCAAAAGTAAGAAAAATAAATAAATAAATAAATACATAGCAACACAATGTCCCATATAGCTAACAACTCAATCTAAATTGTTCCAAACAAGACAATCTAAATAAAATAATACAACAATCCGTAAATATAAAATGATATTAATCTCAAGTAACCATATGAAAAGTTAAATTTTGACATTCAAGTCAAGCTAACACGTGATACAAGAATATTAACGGATGATTGCAAAAACGAACACAAAACGATTTATCTCGAGAATACACAGAGAGCCTAAGATGCTCTATTTAACACAGTCACGGCGGCTTTGGAAGTGTTAGCACCTCAGTTGCGAAAATCTTTTTGCGCCCTAATTTTTTTTTTCACCGTCATAAATTTGTTTTGAAAAAAAAATATAGAGCCAATAACATTAATACTGTTGTGTGACATATTAGTTTTATATATAGATATGGAGATACAAGTATAGAGAGATAAATGAGTCGTCTTTTATTCATTGATAAGTGTAGGAAGTTACATCAAGAGACCCCCTAACCTTCTTTATATAATAGAAGGTAGGGTTACATATGCTAGGAAAGCCCAATAGAGGCCCAATAGAGTAAGGCCCAAGATGGACAATAATATCCTACAACACTCTCCCTTTGGACGTCTTGAATTCTTCGTCTTCATGCAGTCGATCTGAGTCGAGTTCATTCGCAGTGCTAAACACATAAAAACCTTAGGGACGGAAAACCCAATGTGGGACAAAACCGGTACCTAGGAGAAACTGTGTAGCCGAATGATATAGGCCGAAATATCATGTAAGTAACTAACCACAAAACAGTGTGCCTCATCAAAACCTTGACAGAGCAAACCCAATGGGAAAATCTCTGATCGAAGGAAAAAGAGTGCAACAGTGGTAGTAGTAGGGGATCAACCACAAAACAGGTGCCTCATCAAAACCTTGCTAGAGTAAACCCAGTGGGAAAAAACCTCTAGTCGAAGGACAAAAGAGTACACAGTGGTAAGAAGTATACAACAGGATACTCCCCCTAATTTCGGCAATCTTAAGTGAGATATGATGGGAACGTGTCTCGCTAAAAAACCTTGCCAAGGAAAACCCAGTGGGAAAAAAAAACTTGGTCTAAGGACAAAAAGAGTACATGAGCATGCGACTGGATGCTCCCCCTCACTTGCACACGACAGGGTGCGAAGATTTCAACTAAGTAGTAATTAGTGCAATAAGCATTCACCTGGATGCTCCCCCTCACTTGCACACGACAGGGTGCGAGGATTTCATATTCCAAGAAAGAGTACGAGCATTCGACTGGATGCCTCATTTACTTGCACACGACTGGATGCAAGAAAATCTAACCTAGAATAGAACAAGCATTCAACTGGATGCTCTTAAACTTCATATGTGAAGATTTATTTCGGCAAGAAATGCTAAATAGCATAATCTAGTCATGTCTCTCTTGATCGATAACAACAAGTTGTCCTCAAATAAGACAAGTGTTTTATCTAGATCGTGAGACAGAGCATATGCAATTCAAATATGGCTAATACGAGCTCGAAGCCATATACACTCTCTAGTCGTCTCATAGAGCACGAGTAGATCAGAGTGATTCGTTTGGAGTCATTCCAAGACCTCCAAGATATTGCCTTATTCCTAATGGCAAAGACAGACCATGTTAGGGATATCCCTTATGCGGGTCTGATAAGTAACCAGCATCGGTATAACCGAAAAAGGGTTGCGTTAATTCGAGTACCGAAGGGGGTAGGTACACTCGATGACGCAAATGGGATAAGACAAGCCCTCATCCACAGTTACCTTAAGGTAATGGGAAAATATCTTTTATGCCATTTCGATGGCAGCGTGTTAGCGCGATGCTGTGTCGAGCTATACCATTCACAGCAGACGAGATGTTCATCCTAGCACATTAGACCAAGTACAATAATGCGCTTATTGTATTTAGATATGAACATCATGGTTCAATATCTCTTCATCGTCACATCAGGGACGGACTGGGTCTATATCAATGTCTAGTGATCGAACGATCATGGGAGAATCTGACGACTTAGCGTCATGATGACTACAACGTCATAACACCTTCTGGGTGTAGTCTGAATCATGGACTTAGATTCAATCTTTACGAGACTCAATCATCAGGTTGAGTCACTACCGTGTCTTCCCAAGATCCTTCATCTCGAAGGCAAATCCAAAAATGGATCACGTAATAAAACACGCAAGGGCATAATACTTGTTCAAGTATCCCAAGCTAATCAAGTACTCACTTAGGCGGTATACCACATCCGCTCGGATTATATTAATCCATATAGTGAACGTCTCAGTTAATTGAGATCGTCTTCCGTGGTCAGGAACTACTTGATTTAAGCACATGAAGTCACACAGGGACCTTCATTTATATCTCTTTGTCTAAATCCCCATAGAGATAAAACCATGACCACATTCATGGCTGCATACTCAGTTTTTCGGAAACTACTAAACTGGTAAAGTAGGGGACTCTTATAATGTCCATTACGAGGAAATCAACCATCTCGTAATCAATTCCAAGGTGTGAGAGAAGCCTTGCGCTACTAGGCGAGCATTCTACAATTTCATTATTCTCATCACTTTTCCTTACGAATAACCAAATAAACGAACTCGTTTAACATTGGTGGTGTTGGAACTACAGGTCCGAACACACTTTCGCTAAGGAGTCTACTTGGATTGCAAGTTTCCATTAGTCCAGTCTATTCTCCGTTGACTTCAGGCAACGGTGCATGGTTCCCTGTCATAATTTGTTCATATTATCAGTCGTCACCGAATATATGAACAAGTAATCAATGACAGTCTCGTTTCGCTTCAATATCGTCTAAGATATCATGATCGACAGATATTTCAAGATTCTTAGGATGAGGAGGAAATCACACATCTCCTTGATCCTTTATAATCTCGTGCGACAAACGAGTTTCAGTTCACCACCTCTGGGGCTGAACGAATTAAGAACCGGTCAACTTCCTCATATCTTAGGAAGGACGACAGACTGACGGCCGACGGCAGCGTCCTTTGCTTGGCGGGTTCGGCCAAAGCAACGTGTTACAACAGGAACACGGCGTCCGACAGGGACGTCTATCCTTGCAAGCATTTTGCAGCAGGTATAAATGATCTCGTGACATCTCATAAAGTCATTAAATGCATCTGGCATTTAGTTAGACTTGAGAAAGTCTATGCACTTACTTATCACTAAGTGCAGTTTTGGGGATCAAGCTAAGACTGAGTGGGTTATGCCACGTTACTTCACGTCGTTCTTTATCAACGGTAACGTGCAAATCTGCCCCTAACGACGGGGAGAACAGTCTTAGCGATGTCACTTTCGCATATCATGCGGTAAAGAGATCGCTTGCCAAGGTTACTCTATCAAATGATAGGCAGGGGATTTATAATCGACTTATGTCCCCTTCAGAGGTCCATATTTTGAACGCTATAGCGGCTCAATCAAAATATTAATTAAGCACTCCAAACATGCGTTAATATGAGACTTCTGGCTCATAACCAGTAACCAGCTGCTACGCATATGGTGTTTGAGTGTCTATGGGCCTCATAACGGACCAATGCAGCAAAATAGCATAACCCCACACGGAAATATAAATCTTGGTGCGCAAGACCAAGAAATGCGTGCAATCATTTGCAGTCGCATCATCAAACTTTCCGTGAGTCCATTTGGGTCTGAACATAATCGACAGGATGTTCAATTTCAATTTCCAAACTCAAGTAATTCAAATCGAAATTTCGATTCTTACTCTTCGGTATTATCAAGTCAACTAGACTTTTCAGGATAATCCGGATCATGAGCCATCAACTTAATGATAGGGCTAAAAGTTTGGAAAATGCTGCATTTATGTGGACAATATTAAAATGTGACCATATTGTCGATGCATCAACCATAACCATTAATATTTATGGTCCGTCTTATGGTTGGATAAGTCCACAATAACTCCTTCAATTCTTTACAAGAATTCTACGAGTTCATTTCGTGATCTTTACACATACTAGTCTTTCAAAGTGAGCATTAGTGGCATGAATTTCGGATTAATCGCGAAATATATTCTCAGAGAGAATCCAAATGCGATGCGATTATAAATCAAGCATCGTCTTTTGACCCGGGAATATCTCATCCGGTCAATGCCACAATATCAAAATACTCTTATCAATCGACGACAGGCGAATGATAGAACAGACAATCATGTCTTAGCATCTAAATCATTTATCATTCGACGACAGGCGAAATGATAAGTTAACTTTAAATGCTTTAAAGAATGTGGTAGCAACCACTTGAAAGACATTTCAACTCCTCTAAAATACGTTTTTGATCGTATTGAATGGAGGCTATGTAAAGAAATTTAATTCTTTCATGAGCTATTACCAGATAACACTGGTTTTCTCGAATATTTTATAACTCAACAAGGTACGACATGACCTGTAGGAGTATAACGCCTCATATTTGACAAATCAATTTGGCTTTACCAAAGATTTCGATTTGGAACGACAGGTCCAGAATCGCTGTCACTGAGTACACTTTTAGGCAAGTAGTTGGTGAAATTATGTGGTACACTGTTACCCACTATTTCTAGAAAACCAACTACACCACAAGTATTGCCTAAAATTTCATAATTTAAAGTTTGGTCACATTTGTCAAAAGAATTTGCTCAAAAAACACTTTAAATTATTTCGAGAAATTTCATAAACAGGCAAACCATAATCCAAAAGTATGGTCCAAATGGAAAAATAATAATCCAAATGGAAAACATAATCCAGATGAGCGAAAAAATGGCTCAATGATTTATCAAAATCAGTAAAGAAAGGTATCAAACTCATTTGAGCCACAAAATCGGGGGTCTCAATAGTTTCCTTTCAATTAACTTTAACCACATTAGCATCGGTTTTTTCACCTTTATAATAGTTGTGAACTATTTAAGGAGTAACCGTGCATGACCGTTGTCTTTATAGCATAGAGTTGGCTCCTTGAGCATCATCTCTTACTTTGTGACAACGGCCCATATTGTTCCTTTCAATTACTGTCTTGGAGCCACAGGTTTTCGATTTTGACGATTGTCTAAAATCTCTCTTGGCTAAGCGATTCATCGGGATCATGACAGTTCGAGACAAATAACACTTGTCTCGGTTCTCGATTCGTGAAAAAAAAATTATACACGAAGAGCATTAATATCAGGCAAACAATTCGCCATTGACCCAATAGGATTAAAACTACTCACCGGGGTAATTTTCTTATCCAATAACATATGGGCGATAAAGGAACATGGTGAATATAAATTCACGATACAGCTTATGGAATACAATTTCCAAGCTAGTATTTTGGTGAAGGATTGCTCCAATATGTCAATTTCAGACATTTGCTCACCATAGACGTCATCACGTCTCAAATGTGGCGGCGGAATATCATCAACGCCTTATCTTTCATCTCGCTAGTAACAACAAACTCGTGTTTTACTCATCAAAGATGGCATCCAAAAAAAATTTGGGCATCACATTTTTCACACATCAGGGTGAGTAACATGTGGTGACGGATTAAAATCAACGTTTAAACAGTCATTTCGCAAGTATGTTTTACGATTTTTCTCATCATAGATGGCATCCAACATGTGTTGGGAGTTCTGGATTATTTATCATATAAAACGACTGGTTTATATGTTTATGGTTTGCACAAGCACAAACTTTTTTTTTCGAAACGACAGGTTCGAAAACATTAGTTTTGCTTTTAATGTGAATTGGTTCTCATTGATCGAACGACGGGTCGATACTGAGACACCAATTCGGCGAAACATACATCACTATATAAACACACTCGGGGAAATTATTATTTAGTCAACCCCTTTCGGTAGCTCTACTTGAAAAACGACCAGGAAAGACGGTGAGGGTGGAGGGCACGAATGCCACTTAAAACCCGACCTCATTAGGATATCGACTTCCGCCTATATCTTTCCTAGACATCGTATCCAAATAGGTGAGCCTAGTTGGGGAAGGTTCATAATTTTTCCAACTTAAATGTGAAAATATATGATTTCGCAAATTATCATATTATACATATGTGTACATGGCAATAAATAAATTAGTACATGATTAACTAATATTTTAGATTGTACCTGTTTGCATGATTAGCATATATATTGCAATATATATTTCCTAATAAGGAAATCAAATTAATCAAGATTATCATCAATCTAGAATTTATTAGTAATTACCAATTTACACTAGCAAGATTTAGTCAATATTTAATTATTCTATTGCTATATGTGTAAGTTCTATACATGGTAACTAAATCATTTATGTACGTAATATATTTTATTTACCAATTTACAATATATACGCAAGTTACATACATGGTAATTCACAAGATTCATTATATCATGAAAGGAATTAAATATTAACTCATGGTAATTGACTAATTACATTAATAAGTACTCCAACCACGTATTTACACACTTTTTTACACAAGTAACAAGTTACAGTAGGCTATATAGTCTTTAGCAAAAAAACAAGCAATTACTTAAATTCCTATTTTATAGCATCATCATGTAACTTAACCACTGTAAGTACCTGCTTTTTATTTATTTATTGATAACATGCATAATAACAGTTGGTAATGTACAAACATGGTATTAATACATACATATAAATCTGTAACTCATACTACCAATATTCAATCATAGTATGTATAAAGATCCTCAACGTGATTGATTGATTAGATACCGTTAGACAATTTGTTTGTTTACTAGTCAAACATAGCATGCAATTTTATTAACACAGCTTGAGAATTTATATGTAATCGTAATCATGTGCTGTCTGTTTTTATTTTTTTCAACATGGTTAATAATTGTGTACCTTTTACATGGTATATTGGGAAGGTCGATTTAACAATAATCCGATAAAACCCGGTTAAATCTCAAGATTTATATGTACTCAATATCTGTGCGTTTACCCAAAATCTCCAATCTCCGCGAGCGTATATCCTATTTATGCGAGCAACGTGCTGATAACGTGTTGTGTGACATATTAGTTTTATATATAGATATGGAGATACAAGTATAGAGAGATAAATGAGTCGTCTTTTATTCATTGATAAGTGTAGGGAAGTTACATCAAGAGACCCCCTAACCTTCTTTATATAATAGAAGGTAGGGTTACATATGCTAGGAAAGCCCAATAGAGGCCCAATAGAGTAAGGCCCAAGATGGACAATAATATCCTACAACAAATACATAATAATCTTTATTAACACAAATTACAAGCAGGGCCAACAACTCATCCACTAATCGGTTGTCGGCTGTCGTAGGCTGACCCACAATCAGGCCAATCATTTCACGCTAATGTCGGGCTACGCTAACCCATGGGCCTACGAGATACGATTTTACATATGGATGTTTATGAGACTTTATGAATTTAATTAGTGGTTTAGCGGTTACAGTTTTTTGCCATAACGTAATGCTTGTAATGGTTTCAACCTATCGTTATATAAAGGTTGAGCCTCCTCCTTATATACTTGTTCGTCTCTCTATATACACATATATATATACACACGTATGAGCTAATTCGCTTACAACAGATACAAAACTTTTGTATTATTATTCAGTATATTTTTTGTTATTAATCATAGATATTACTCCATCCGTTCCTATTTAATTGTCCATTATGAAACTACGTGCAATTTTGATCGGTCAAGAACTTGTATCAAAATTGTCGGAATGAAAATTTTCAAAAGTTGATCATATAATTCAAATGTTAAATTTTATGATTATACTTAAAAAAAATTAATTTCGAAAATTTTGATACAATTTATAAGTCGATCAAAATTGCACATAGTTTCGTAATAGATAATTAAATAGAAATTGAGTAATATTTATGAAAATCAAATAAGAACACTAAAAAAAGGAAGGAATGAATATTTATTTTGTGAACAAGAAGACCCGGAATGAGTAAAAATATTGATCGTATTGAAATCTGCTCATTGTCAACAAAGAGAATGACGATATTGAAATATGCTCGTTGTCAACAAAGGGAATGACGATTGAGCAATACCATAATACTACTCCTTTCGTTTCCAATTATTCCGTTTCAATTAATTATTGTTTACGAAATTAACTGATATATATATAATATGTATAAATTTACTAACGGTAACGGTAACGGTAACGGTAACGGAGGGTAACAGATTTGTGAGGTGATCGGTACACGTCACACATCCACATCCACACGCAAATAGGGGGGATTCTTTTTTCAATAGGCAATTTGCTCATCTGTATAACAGACGTGGGAATTGAAATCCCACGTCTACGTGGCACATACTATTTTTTTATTTTTATTTTCTTTCACTCAAAAAACTTTTCTGATTTTAATTAAAAAAAAAACCCTAACTATCAACCATCAAACTACTTCGTATATCAAATTTATATATTTTTTTATCAAATCAACATTACTCTACCACTACAATTATACTCAATTTTACCAACAAAAGAAACATCTCCCAATTTACCAAAATAAAACCTCTCCCAATTTTACCAAAAATAAACTATAACCATTAACCGTCAAACTACTTCCTATATCAAATTAATATCATTTTTTTTTATCAAATTTAGAGATGTTGATTTGATAAAAAAAAATGATATTAATTTGATATAGAAAGTAGTTTGACGGTTGATGGTTAAAGTTTATTTTTGGTAAAATTGGAAGAGG
This sequence comes from Primula vulgaris, assembly GCA_963920805.1. Classification (NCBI taxonomy): domain Eukaryota; kingdom Viridiplantae; phylum Streptophyta; class Magnoliopsida; order Ericales; family Primulaceae; genus Primula; species Primula vulgaris. The sequence goes on from OY987219.1 coordinate 28,006,148, forward strand.
TTTTATTTTGGTAAATTGGGAGATGTTTTTTTTTATTGGTAAAATTAAGGATAATTGTAATGGTAGAGTGATGTTGATTTGATAAAAAAATATATAAATTTGATATACGAAGTAGTTTGATGTTCGTTAATTAGGATTTTTTTTTTAATTAAAATAACAAAAGTTTTTTGAGGGAAAGAAAAAAATAAAAAAATTGTCCGTGCCACGTAGACGCGTGGGATTTCAATTCCCACGTCTGTATACAGATGAGCAAATTGCCTATTGAATCCCCCGCCGCAAATAGAGTGCAACAACTCTCTCTCTCTCTCTCTATATATATATTATTACTAGTGTGTATAAATGAATACATAAACATAATCAGTCGAGAGAGAGAGAGAGAGGATGGAGAATATAAATAAATGTAGAACAATGGAGAAGCTATCGCTAGAAGACTACGTTCGCTTCGTCGATTCTGTAAAAAACTACGATCTCACCTGCGAACTCCTCAGACAGGTTTTTTTATATTTTCATTTATTTATACAAATATCTTCTTTTTTATTTTATGAATTATGTTTTATGTATTCCGTTAAAATTAGAGTTATTCTGCTACTCATCATGATCACTTCTATTTTGATTTATTTTCTCACTGGTAAATATGAGTTATTAACTTATTGGTTTTGATTTACTCTCTCTGCAATTTAATTGGTTTTTGTATAATTTTATGTCCATTTTTATCACGTCAAATTATGAACTATTCAAATGTTGAATTCGATTTTGATTTACTTTCTCACTGCAATTTTTTAATTGCATTTTCAACTAATTGAGGTCTCTCTCTCTCTCTCTCTCTCTCTCAAAACTGGACAAACACTGTGTGTATTTGTATACTATGTATGTATCACTGCAAAGTACTAGTCAGTTCTTAAGTTATTGTTTTTATTTTTGATTTGTTCTCATTGTGATTAATTGAATTTCAAACTAATTGAATTTGTGTTTGTATATTAAATGACCTTCGTATCAATTCACTGCAACTGATTTATTTGCATTTTAAACACATTTACGACTCGCTCACTAAAACTGCTCATAATCTGTGAATTTTTATATTTTTTATTAATGACCAATTTATCACATCAAAATAGGAGCTATTCAACTTCGATAATCTCAACCTGCAATTTTATTGCATTTCGACACGTTAAATAATTGACACCTCTCTCTCACACTTAAACTGCACACACACTGTGTGTATTTGTATATGTACGTATCACTGCTAAATAGGAGTATGAGTTATTCAGTTACGGATTTCAATTTTGATTCTCTCACTGCAATTAATTAATAGCGTTTTCGACTACATAACTGCAAAACTCTGTGCATGTGTATATTTTGTATCACTGAATTTATGAGTTTTCAGTTGTGGACTTTGATTTTGATTAATTGATTTACTCCCATTGCGATTTAATTGAATTTTGAACTAATTTCTACCTCTCTCTCAATAAATCTGCTCACAATCTGTGTATTTGTATGTTATATGACTATTTTATCATAGCAAAATATGAGTTATTCAGGTTACTGGTTTCAATGCTCTTAACCTGCTATTTAATTGTATTGAAGTTTGAATTAATTGATGCGTCTCCCTCGTTCAGATTTCTATTTATTTGTGTATATTTATATGATCTTTGTATCACTGCAAATTTTTGTTATTTAGTTACGGGTTTCAATTTTAATACTCTAAACCTGTATATATTATTGCGTTTTGAGCTAATGTACGCCTACCGATTGCGTATTTGTATATGTATAGGCTTTGTACCACTGCAAATACGACTTATTCAGTCACTGACTTCGATTTTATTTCACTGCAAATTAATTGCTTTACGAACTAATTGTCTCCTTTTTCTGACTCAACATGCGGTAACTGTATGTGCGTATCACCAGAAATGATTTAATTGTTACTAATGAACTTCATCTAAAGTGATAAGTATATAGCTGTTTATATCGACTTGTGCGCCTTCGTATTGTGCTCTTGCTATACGCATGCATTGATTTTTATATATGTATATGTGCAGGTCATCCACATGCATGGGTATACAAAAGGAAAGAAACCCAAGGTTCCACCCTCAATATTCTCTTACTTTCGGATTTTGTTGATGATTAATTTGTAGTCGTCAAAGTAATAATTACTTGATATTTTGAATAAGCTCAATCGAATCCAATACGTTATTATTCACCATTTTTTCCTCCTAATTTTGCCGGATATCTTGTTTTCCTGAATTTGGAATAATCTTAAGAGCATTTCTATGGATTAAACCTTAACTTCCCTCTTTTATAGACTCAGTTCACCAGATAAATTATTCCAAGATCCTTGTAGTTTATCAAATCTCTAATTGGTTCCTGTACTTTAAAATCCTACGTTACTTGTCTCAAATTTTGAAATAGGCCAACACGATCCCCATATTTTACAAAAAGTTAGCTTACTTTTGCATTTCCCTCCTACTAAGAATCATAAAATGTTCAAAGTAGGTTATTATACCAAAAAAGATTTTTAAAACAAGTTACAAATGGGTGACTCCATATGGTTTTTAGGATTCAGAGTCTCAGACGAGAAAAATATTACTATTTCAAAGGAACTTACTTATATGGACGCCAACAATTGTTTGAATTGGAGCTCATGGACTGTTAGCTTCATGTAGATACGGATTTAATTATGTTTTAGTATATTGGAATAACAATCTAACAAATGGTGGTTTATTTGATTGCCTAGTTGGTAGTGTAAAACCTGCAGATTATTTGACTAATTCATGAATTTTTGAATATACATAAATTATTTTTGTAACAGAGCATCTTGAGGGAAGCGGTTGAGTCGATTGAGCTAATGGAGCCAAAAAGGTCGACATTGAAAGACGAACGCATATCAGCGAATGCGTTTATATGTATTGGTGATGTTGTGAAGGACTTGGTGGAGCTGAAATGGCAGGAATGTTGTACCACCTCTATCAAGATGGTCAACTTCTCGAACTACAACTTCCCTACCCTAACTGATCACCCAGTCAGCACCAAACTATCTATCGGCACCTCATCATCTTCAGTTTTGGTGAAGAAAAAGAAGGAGAAGAAGAGAAACATTGCAGCTATGAAAAATGCGACTAATTTGGGAGATGGTTTTGGGAGTGCTAAGTCTGCTTGCTGTTCGGGAGGGGGAGGAGGGAGTGGGGTGACTAGCGGTCCTTTTGTGTTTAAACGCAAGGCGAGGAATAAGACTAAGACACTTGTGCGTTTTACTGGTGCCATGAATCTGGAGTGTGATCTCACTTTGTAGTAATGCGGGTTTTCTCAATTTCAGTTTAGAATTGCCCTTTTTTTACCAGCCACGTTACTTGGGTTTATATTTGTTTGTTGAGGAAATTAGTGTCGGTGTTTCTGATCAAATGTGGTTTTGGGAAATAGGGTATGTACATTGGCGTATCGAGCTTTGGTTGAGACTTGAGGCATGTATGCTGTTTACTGTGATAGGCATGTCTAGTTAGTAAAAATGTCCTTGCTTCAGGTTATTTGCTTGCTCGTGCAAATAGATTTAAATTTTTACAAATGTTTTAAATTTATGTATAGTCTCCCAACCCAATGCTCAGAGACTACCTCTAAAGGATTTCGCAGTCGTATAAAGTACATAAACTATTATTGCAAGTAACAGTGGTTTTCAGATAGAATTCATGGCATTGCTCCTTTTTTTTTAATTAGCGAGTCAATCAGTTGTTAAACAGTTGGACTAGCCCACCTCGGCATTAGAGCGAAAATACGACAACCGAGTTAAAGCGGAAACTCTTACCAGCCATTACGGTAGGACGAATGGAACTATGTTGTGACCTGTGAATGTTCTGAATTGAGTACGAAAAAGGTTGCTGGTATAAGCATGTTCACATAACTATTCAACAGACTAAAATTTATATATGGATCGTCATTTTAAATGCCGAGTAATATATATATATATATATATATAAGTTCGTTTTTCCAATGGCCATTTCACGCAAACTGATTACAAGAACCAAGTTGCCGCAAACTCGCCATTTTGAGCGAACTTCAAGCAAAAATATATACATCATTCTGTCTAAGATGGAAAACGGGCCACTGAAACTGGGTAGTTGAAATAAACATACCTCTGAAGAGGGCAATGTTGTAAAGAGGCTTATTCTGGCAGAACATTGAAAATATACCTATTTTGGTAAATGGACTAGAAAAAATGAAGGTAACTGATCCGATGTTTACCTAATTTTATAGTAGTATTTCTTTACATTTCTATAAATACTTAATTTTTATATTAACCAATCATAATGTAGTTTTCTTTGCGAAAAAGGCAAGATAAGGGCAAAATGGTCGAAATATGGCAAAAAGGACCAACTTTAATAACTTGTAAAAATTTCAAGGATAAAGTCTGGGTGATCTAAATTGATAAATGATAAAACCTTGAGGATGTTTCGGGAAATTTCCCATGGAAATACTCCGCCGAAAGAAGGAAAAGAATAAAACGTGACGCATATTCCTAACTGATTTATTTGTAGTCGGTTTTAATTGTTATAATGTAAAGTTGTACTGACATCATAAAGATATTAATTCATAGGGAATCACTAAAACGAGCAATTCCAAACTAAGTACGACAATATGACGAGTTTTTGCATTTTTTTTAAATCTAAATGAATACACTACTCTGGTAATCTAAATACATTGATGTGCCAAAATCTTCCTTTGTGAAGTAGTGCTTTTATGCATTTGCTTCCTACAAATGATTTAGCACATAAACGTTTTCTTTTTTTTGCTTCTTGCCAATGATTTAGCACATAAATGTTTTTGCTTCCTGCAAATAATTTAGCACATAACTGGTTAAAGAAAACGTTGCGTATATAGCTCTTCTACACTTACACTCAACTAGTGTTTCTTTTTTAACTTAACTAACATCTTGTAACAAACTCTATATATTGACAAACATTGATAATAGTAATATAATTGCGGGGATCCCTATCTCACTCACTTCCGTCACCTAAGCTAATTTTTTTCAGTTGTCGTATATTACAATATCCTTGCTCAATAAAAGTATAAAGCCCCATCACACGAAAGCCTATTAACTTCCCGTAAAAATAAGTACTGTTTGTCAAGGAAGTTCGTTTTGGTAGACATACTAGCTATGAGGGTGAGTCATATTTTGATTTTATGCGTTTTGGTACTAGGTTCCGTAGCAACAACATCGTTTGGGACCAATGTGACTTATGATCATAGAGCGATAGTTATCGACGGTCAGCGTCGGACGTTAATCTCAGGCTCCATTCATTACCCTCGCAGCACTCCAGATGTCAGTCAGCTCTCCTTTTCCTTTTCTCATTATCTATATGTATATGTCATTATATTTCTCGAGTAATTTGTACTTGCTATATACTTTAGCATTACAGTGCTAGAGCTGCAATATTACGAATTAAAAAAAAATCAATTATTGAAATATGAGTACAAAGATTAGGTAAAAAAAAAATAGTGAAAATTTGTGGATAAACGTAACAGTAATCAGTCTAGCAGTAATAGTGCCCTCCTGCTGGAACTAATTACACTAACGGTCCCAATACTTTTAACAAAAGTTCTATCTTGTCTCAAAGTTTGAATTGAAACATTTTAGTGTCTGTGTTTCGAAAAACTGAAGTTTAATGTGTCATATGTCTGTTTAAGAAAGTATTTGAAAAATCGTGTGCAGATGTGGCCGGAGCTGATCCAGAAGGCCAAAGAGGGAGGACTAGACGTCATCGAGACCTATGTTTTCTGGAATTTGCACGAGCCTATTCGATACCAGGTTTAAAAAAAAATGTGTCAGGTGGCTGTTTAAAGAAAGTATTTGATAATAGCATACCCCATAAAAGAGTAAAAATAGAGTCTATAAGAAGGCAGAACCTCTCTTTTTTTTTCGTCGATAGAACCTCTATTTCACAAAAAAAAAATGGAAAAAAAAATTAGAAATATTTATTCCAGCGAAGATTGGGCAACAGATTTTTTCGGGTGATTTCCAGATTATTATTATTTTTCCTTTTTTCGTCGGTAGAACCTCTATTTCACAAAAAAATGGAAAAATAAATTAGAAATATTTATTCCAGCGAAGAATGGGCAACAGATTTTTTCGGGTGATTCCCAGATTATTATTTTTTTCCTTTTTTCGTCGGTAGAACTTCTATTTCACAAAAAAATGGAAAAATAAATTAGAAATATTTATTCCGGTGAAGGTTGGGCAACAGATTTTTTCAGGTGATTTCCAGATTTTTTATTTTAAAAATCAACACGTGTCTGGACAGTCAGATTATTTAGCTTTTATAATCACATTTCTAGGCCAAAAAAGCTAAAAAATCTAAAAATAAAAAAGCTTGATTTTTGAAACGGTTTTTTTATTTATGATTTTGACCAGAAAAACTGTTGATAAACGGAGTCAAAACAGCACGCTGTATATGCAGGATTCTAGCTTGCTGATATAAAACGTATTGTATGGTTGAGTCGCCACAAAAACTAAACAAAGACCAGAAAAAAGCTAAAAGATAATTATGTTGTTCAGAACATGAGATCTGAGCTATTAGTGTGACCCAAATCCAATGAAACCTGAACTAAGACCAACATGTCGTCCATAGAGGGCCTGGAGATAATTTTACCCTTCAAAGTGTACATGATAAAGAAAGATATTCTAAGCATCCCAGTGAGAATTGTTCCTCCGTGAATGTTTTACGTTGTGGCTAATTTTACCTTAAATGTTACTATGGACTTGTTCCATGAACAAACTTTTCCATTTGCATAAATTTGTTAGATAAACGGGTAAATAGAACAAAATGTGTTCCTAAAAAGCTCTGTTTGGCTTACATTGTATTCATGCCGATATGGAATGTGGATGCGGGTGTTTCATAACAAGGACCAGGAAAATGATTTTTCCCATCAATCATAATAACAATTTTTGTAATTGGAAAAACAAAATCCATTAATCCCTTTTAGTAATATTTCCCATATCTGAATTTACTCCGGTATGTTTATGAAGTCGTAGTTTGATAATCAAAAGAACAATTTTAGTCATTATTTTCTTACCAAAGAAACATCATCTATAATTCAATAATTCATAAGCTATGAAATGAAGTAAACTGGTGTAATTAACAACAATGTATATGTATGTGCAGTATGATTTTACAGGACAGAAAGATTTAGTTCGTTTTATTAAGTTGGTAGCCGAAGCTGGTTTATACGCTTTTCTCCGCATTGGTCCCTACATCTGCTCTGAGTGGAACTTTGGGTAAATATTTCATAGTACTTGTGGTAAAATGTTAAATTGCAGCTTATATGGACCAGAATATCCTTATACATTTCTTTGCTATACTGACAGCGGTTTTCCTGTTTGGTTGCATTTTTTACCGCAAATTGAGTTTCGGACCAACAATGAGCCGTTCAAGGTATTACTTCTTAGAACTACATTTCGAGTTGGTAATTATATGCATATATTTTTTGGTTTAATTTTGTATACACAATAAACTTATTTTGTAACCACTCAAATGTCTCCTACGTATGCTAGGCGGAAATGCAGCGATTTACTACCCTCATTGTGAATATGATGAAAATAGAGAATTTATTTGCATCCCAGGGTGGACCCATCATCTTATCTCAGGTTTGATTTCCAATCACAAACATAATATGCGTAGAATAATCCATGCAAAAATTGCCTGTTTTCAGTATCGACATGCATACCCCTTCTCCTTGACATAAAATTGTGGGTTGTATAGTTAAAATTTACCAAATTGATGCTTGTGCTAGTAATGTAACATATCTTCCATAGAGATATAACTCTAAGACAAAGGCGATTAAACTTATGTTGACGTGAATATTAGATTGAAAATGAATATGGAAATATTCAACTGGACTTTAAAGCTGGAGGAAAACCTTACATGGAATGGGCTGCAAATATGGCCAATTCATTAGATACAGGAGTGCCTTGGGTGATGTGCCGGCAAAATGATGCTCCTGATCCTATGGTAACTTATAATAAACCCTGCACTTCTATCACTTGATTGAGATAATTCCATCTAAAGGAAATTCTTGAACATTACAGATTAACACTTGCAACGATTACTACTGTGACCAAGATAACAAGTTCAAACCCAATTCTCCTAACAAACCAAGAATATGGACGGAATGTTGGAGCGGATGGTGAGATTTCTTGATGATTCTTTGTTTATTTCCATGATTTGATGCCTTTTTAAATACTCCAAATCATCATTTTGACATTCCTCCATTATTAGGAATACCTTCTGGGGTGAAGCAGTGCCATATAGACCCGTTGAGGACCTTGCTTTTGCCGTAGCTCGCTTTTTTCAACGGGGAGGGATTATGTCAAATTATTATATGGTAATTTTTTTATATATACTAGTATACTACCAGGTCGCATCGAACTAAATATGCAATTTATACTTGTAACACATGTTTTTGAATTATATATAGTATCATGGTGGGACTAACTTTGGACGAACTAGTGGCGGACCCTTTATTCCCACAACTTATGACTATGGTGCTCCGATTGATGAATATGGTACAACTCTTTTTTTATATCATTGTATATCTAGTTGCTATCTGTTACTGTAACCAAAACACTTTTTGTACCTGGACCATGAAATCAGTCCTAAGTCGTATCTCGTATGTATCCTCATGCAATATATTTTTTCCACTGGTCGAAACATGTTTCCATATTTATAGAGCTTTTACAGGACTTTTAAACCAACCTATGTGGGGACACTTGAAAGATCTTCATAAGGCAATAAAGCTTTGTGAGCCTGCAATTGTGGCTACTGATCCTATAATCACTGCTCTTGGAACAAATTTGGAGGTAATCCTGCAATCTGCTGTCTTAATCAATTTAAAATTATTTTTCTTCTAAATGCGCTAAATGTTCTTATAGGTAGTGGTTCGACAACAATAGTGATAGTCCGTGTGATTTATCAAAGGGCCGAACTGGAGGCTATAAGTACAATTTTTAGAAAGTTCACTACATAAAAAGACATCCTTTACGTGGTCTCCTTTGAAGATTAAGTTGTTTTTCTGCACTTTCTGAACCCGTCAGCCAATAATCACTTCATTGATTATTTTTTCTGGTTCCTGTCTTTATATAAACTGTGGACCTCTATCGGTTGAATAATCTGTCCCTTTAGATATGAAAACTTAAGTTAAACGGGTTTTAGATTTTGATGCCATTTGATGATCGGTCTATTAGCTTTGGACCTATGATATGTTTTCTGCTTTCTTCTAGTAATTTTTTTACCGATGACCTTATTTTAATCCGGTCTAAAGAGAGTAGATTTTGTCGGTACTAAAATTGGACTTTTGACAATCTAGACTTTTCATGACTATTGCAATGTTTTATTTGAGATGCCACGTTTATATTTTCCATTGTAGGTCGGTGTATATGGAACGAAGTCTGGTTTGTGTGCAGCTTTTCTTGCGAATGTAAATGAAAAATCTGACGCATTCGTGAACTTCAATAGCAATACGTATCATTTACCAGCATGGTCAGTGAGCATTTTACCCGACTGCAAAAATGTAGTGTTTAATACTGCAAAGGTTAGCCAGTTCTGAAAGAATTGTACCTTCAATTTTATTTAAAAAGTATGGCCGAATGTACTTATTATTCTTGCTTACAGGTCAATTCTGTGTCTGCAAAAGCCAAGTTTATTGGTCCATTTTCTGAAAAGAATAATTTTGACGCTCCTAAAGCGTTCAAAAGCTGGAGCTATTTTTGTGAACCTATTGGTATCTCAAGTAACAAATCGGTTGCGCATCCCAAGTTATTAGAGCAAATAAGTACTACAATGGATGAATCCGACTATTTTTGGTACTCAGTCAGGTAAATTGTTTGTTCTATTAGCAATAATTATGCATTATTTTTAATAATAAAACATTTTACTCATTATAGCTGATTACCTTTTCAGTATTAAGATTGAAGGAAATGAACCTTTTCTCCAAAACTTAACTCAGACTACTCTTCACGTGGAATCAAAGGGCCACGCCCTTCTCACTTTTGTCAATGGCAAACTTGCAGGTGATACTGCTAACCAAATGCTTGTATTCTTGATATCAGTTACAGAATAAACTATAAATTAAAAATAAGTTCATCATGCTCAGGATTAAGATTTAAGTAATTCTATGAGGATGACAAACATTGAACTTGTAGCTCTATGAAGATCAATTTGTATCAGGATATAAAAATAAATATTGAAGGACCTATTTCCTTTGAGTCATTGCTGTACTTGTCTTTATTTGAATTTCATAACTTAGTTTGTTTAATTTCAAAAGACAGAGTTTGGTTGAATTTTACTTCGGCATTAAGAGGAAAACATTTTGAACAAGCCCAAACCACCACTCTTGTGCATCTTGGCCAACAGATAGGTCCTAAAATGCTGTCAAGGAAGTAGTTTTAAAATGAATTGTTTGTTAAAAAGGTGTATACTTGTTTTACTTTTAGCTTTCCGCAAGAGCAATCTAGATCATACATGTTTTCCAGTAAGTATTTAAGCCTAACAAAACAGCAGTGAACAATCTAGATGTTTCTAGTTCATTGGGTTTTATTTGAAGTATCCCCATAATTATAAAGCACTTTGTTGATTTAAACTTTTGGTTGTCTTTACTTTTTGAATAAAACTTTGTGCATAATGGAAATGAAATTTTCAATTTTACAGGAAGTGGAAAGGGAGCCAACAGCAAGCGGGAGTTTCTTGTTGATGTTCCCATCACGTTTGTCAAAGGAAAGAATAGTATCGATCTCTTGAGTTATACAGTGGGACTACAGGTTTAAACTTTTTGACTGAGATCTCGTTTTCCGTAGTATAAGATTGAACTTGGCGTTATTGCTATTTCTTGAAAAGTGCTTTGGAGGTATTAAAGCTTCTGGTTAACAATTTTTTAGAATTTTCAAAAGCAGACTAGGCAGTAATACAAAAAAAAAATTAATGCAATCCTGGGTGCTTCTATAAGCACCTGAGAAAAGCAACAACAGTTCTAAAATATAAAAGTTTATTGTACTTACACCACGGTAATGTGCATTCATCAGAACTATGTCGTACGCTGTCACATATTTAACATTTATTTATAACTATACAGAATTAGTTGTATTTATGTCTGGCGGGCTAACGAAACATTGTAACAATTATTCAGAACTATGGAGCACACTTTGAAATGTTACCTGCGGGTCTTGCTGGTCCCATATACCTATATGCTGGTTGTGGCTCTCTTGATCTGACTACAAAACTGTGGACAAATCAGGTATAATTTTTTTTTCACCTTCTAATTTTCACAGCACTTTAAGGCATATTACAAGTTCAAGCAAAAATGGATATCATTTTCGGGTAAGAATTACTTGTCAAAAAGCAATATTAATTGTCACATTTTATATGATTTTCCTTTTACGGTCTTGTCTTGTGTAGATTGGACTAAAAGGTGAAGAACTAGGCCTCTCCGATGGAGCATCTTCAGGGAAAGTTCAGGAGAATGGAAAACAAGGTCCTTTGATTTGGTTACCTGGCCAAGAATTACCTAAGAACCAACCATTAACATGGTATAAGGTAATAATTCTATAATCAGACTGTTCAATTGTTGTCCGATTAACTTAATAACCAGTTTACTGGTAGTGAAATAAAAAGCAGTACTGGAAACTGCGATACAGGGAATGGATCCTCTAATAGATGAAAATTTCAAATTTTATTCTTTGCAGTAGAAACAAAATATTGGAGTATGTGAATTCTTAAAATGAAACCAGATAGAACCTTGTATTTCGCTTGTGCTTCTAGTTATGTTTCATCATAATTATGCCACTTTTCAGAAATATTGGTCAAGTCGACTTAATCCCTTCTTATTCCTTCAACAAATAGTAATAAGGAGATCAATCTCTCTTGAGTAGCCTCTATCTACAGGACTCAAAAATTGATACTGCTAGATGTTTTCTTCTTTTTCCGATGGAATGTTGCTACAACCTTTTGTATTAACTCGTATTTTGGTTCAGGAAGTAACAAATTTTCATCTAAATAAATTCAGTGACAACTAATGTTTGTGCTGTTTTTTTTTTCTTCTTTTGATGGAAGATAGAGCTGGACAGCTAGCTGAAGAATTATGTTTACAATTTTTTGTTCTGCAGACAACATTTGACACCCCATCTGGCACAGACCCGGTTGCGTTAGACCTCACAGGGCTCGGAAAAGGTATGATCTGGATAAATGGACAAAGCATTGGGCGTTATTGGCAAAATTACATAGTCGCCGATACTGGTTGCACGGATACGTGTGATTATAAAGGCAATTATGAACCCCACAAATGCCTTCGGAATTGCGGAAAAGCAACACAACAATTGTAAGTTCATATATCGCACCACCATCTGGTCCATCTCTGTAATGTTTCATCTACATCCTTGGGCTTACACATGACAAATGACTATATATACTATTGGTGCACAATAGTACATATAAAAGTATAAAACTACACAAGATACTTGAATCTTTGACAATCATGCCTGTTTTCGTGATCCGTTCAATCATGCTTGTTTTCGTGATCCGTTCAATCATGCTTGTTTTCGTGATCCATTAGAGAGAAACCAGGCCAAGCGAAAAGAATGTTAAGGCAATGAGAGAAAAGCAGACATAATAAAGACATAATCTTATTTAAATACCAGAACACTACACCTAATGGTAGGTGCTCATGAAAATAACTAACCTCCAATATCTCATTTTCTTTTGATAATGCAATTGAAAGACATACAAACATAACTTGGGCTAGGAGCCCAAGAAAAGCGAACGTCCAATGTTTTCAGCGGTAAACATCTAGATAAATCATGAACATTCTGGGAAATAAGCTTTGATCCATCATTTTTGTATTTTCGCTTAACTTGCAGCTACCACGTTCCACGGTCATGGCTAAAACAAACCAGGAACACATTAGTTGTTTTCGAGGAAATGGGTGGAGATCCAACACAGATATGTATTGCAACGAGGCATATAGCTAGTATTTGCGCATTTGTCTCAGAGGACAACCCACGATATGTAGATATGTGGAATCCACAACAAAATAATGAAAACGAATCCGAGCCTACACTGTTGCTTGAATGCCCTTCTCGAAACCAAGTTATTTCATCGATCAAGTTTTCAAGCTTTGGGAATCCTCAAGGGACTTGTGGCAGTTTTAGCCATGGCAGTTGTAATAACCCCAATGCGACGTCTATTGTTACGAAGGTGTTAAGTTTTTACACTTTTGACTTTGGTTTAATTTTATTGCTTCTCGTTTTTATCTGTCTGGTTTTCAAAAAAAATGTTTGTCGACTGTTTTTTTCAAGAATTTTGTTTTGACAACACAGTTTCTTTTGAACAGGAGTGCGTTGGGAAAAAGAGTTGTAGCATTGGAGTCTCGGTTGCTAAATTTGGCGACCCTTGTAATGGAGCAGTGAAGAGTTTAGCTGTGGAAGCTACTTGTAAATGAGTAATGTTCAAAAAACATAGCCAGTCAAAGGTTTGGTATCATAGACATGTAGAATTAATACATTTTGATTTAGTGTGAAACCCTTGCGTTGGGTTCGGTAATGCACTTTGAGATATTTGAATTTGGCCAGAATGGATCACCCCTCTGCTTGTTTATGTTGAAATTGCAGGACTTCATAATTTGATGGTTAATTTCTCCATCTGTTCTCGTTGGCCTAATTTGTTTTTAGAGTAAAAATAGAAGGTAGAAGTAGCTCCATTATTTTTGATAAAATGTTGAATATAAAATCATATACAATAGCGTATGCAAATCTTCAACATTCTTAAAAATCTTGACCAAGTTCTGAATCATGTTACTAATGAGTTACATGAACAACCATTATATTTTCTTAAAAAAATTTATTGGACGTCTACAGTCTATAGACTCTATACCCATGTTTTGTTTATTTTGAACTGAAACAGCTTTAGCTAATAACACATCTAAGAGCATTCATACAATCTTATAGATTTTTTTAGCTGTTGGAATGCGATGAATGGAGTTAGATGCTGAAAAGTTAACAGAGCCGACCCCGAGAGGGGATATAAATATGCCACAACCCACTGGAACACTTAGTACTGAAATTTTGTTCATTTTAATTCTTCGGATCCGTCTATAACTTGAAAGACAACAAATTAGTTTTTTGGGGGGGATTTTATAAAATATAGACACATATATATACTACATGTAAATAGGGCCGGGATGTTCATGATGTGTGAGGGCTTGCATGTGAGTCTGTGACAACTTTTAAATAGCGTTACTAAATGGAAAAAAAAAAAAACAATCATTTCTACTTTGTTCTTTATTTTTCTTTCATCTTAATTAGAATTGGTCTACCATCACGTGAGTCATAAAAGAAGAAGAAGATGGCTCATGCTCAATATCATCCACGAAACTCATGATTTGCATGATCGAACTACCAAAATTACATTACATAAACAAAATCTTCTAAGATGACCATTTTTCTATTGCAATGTTGCTTTACAAATGTTAAGAGACCCAAATTGAACCTGAAAAACAAGTCTCTTTTAGTCTTATCATTTTATTTCCAAAACAGAAAAGTCATAAATTTAAAAATTTTATTTAAAATGGTCATCTAACCATATATGCTTGATTGTTTGTGCAATTACAATTTTAAAACACCCAAGTGACATCAATTAATTCAAAATTCAAATATATCAAGGAAACTATTATAACAACTGGCAAACTTTAAACACGATTAACAATAAGTAGAAAACTAGATAATGTGAAAGTTGATTATATTATAGATTAGCAGATTATTTACATATCAAAAGTTGGAGACTTGATCGTGTTTTAGAGACCCAAAACGGCTCTCTTGCTTCAATTGGGTTGACCCTGGCTATCTCTAATTTAATCTGCAATTTTTATTAATTTCTCTAAATATTGAAGCGTGGATCTTTTTTATAAACAAGACGATTGTGTTGTGTATCATTCTATTATAATAAGTCAAGACAAGTCAAATGAGTCTGTCCAATTTAGCCGTTTTTTTTTAAAAATACATCTACACATTTATATTAATTACAATAATAACATACTCACATAAAAATATAAAAATTAAAAACTAATAAACTATTTATCTCTTTTTAACAAACAAATATTCTTTTAAATCTTAAACTATATTTTTTTTTTATTATACATATATTTATATCATAACTATATCTATTTTTTATATTTTTATTGCATTACGCACCATACACGTAATGTGTAGGATACGATTACTTAGTATAACTCATATTGGATCATGGCACCAACTTGCAAGAAATAAAAAACTACATAATATGTTAGTAACAATTAATCATAATAATATTATAGTAATCCTCACTCCACCTTTTTATTGCACGGCATTCTGAAAATGACCTATTTTGGTCCTCATAGGGTTGATCCCTGTCTCAATTACATTAAATACAAAAAAAAACAGAACATTATCTCTTTTTTGTCGGAAATGTATTGTGAATTTAAAATATAATGATTGAAATTACTAGTTGACTAACTGTATGGAAGCTTTCTTCATAAAAATATACTCCCTACATTTTTATTTTGAGTATTTACCTTTTCGTTCATTTATTTCCGAAAATCTATGTTCATCAAAATTATCGCTTTTTATATGGTAAATTGGACCTAATTTTATTTTCCGAGCTCGAATTAAAATTAACCGACATCAAGATTTTATCATTCTATTATAATAAGTCAAACCAAGACAAATGAGACTGTCTAATTTTATCCATTTTTTTCGAAAATATCCCCACTATTTTTAACTAATTACTCATTTATATTTATTCAATTCAAAATATAAAAAACACACAAAAATCATTAAATTTTCAAAACAATTATAATTATATACCAAATAAAATCGTTTTACATGTATTTTGTATAACAAGAACATTATATTACTCATAATTTCATAACAAATTACTAGTATACCAAATAAAATCATTTTACATGTGTTTTATATAACAAGAACATTATATTACTAGTATCCATATACGTAGAATAATGAATTTTTCATAACAAATTCTGTTCATTGTGTATAAATTAACAGACACCGTTATTATTGAATATCCATCATTTACAGTTTCCAAAGATTATATAAATTACCTTGATAAACATACACACAGTACATACCCACAAATTTTAGAAAATGCAGAAAGAGCATTTCAAAACTACATAAATACTAATACTATCATTATATACGTATCCACCCCGGCCAATATCAGAAATCCTAAAATAAGGTTTAGTAACAGAATATATCTTCAGTATGGTCCACTAGGACCATTATTTAACATCAGTGGTCAATTTAGTACACAAAAGTTGACCATGACACCAGTAATATATGTGGCAATTTGGCACACTTATTTGAGCTATTCGATCTTGTGAAAGCTAATCATATTCTGTCTTTTTTTTTTTGAAAGGTGCTAATCATATTCTGTCTTATGTGGCTGGAATTGAAACAATGACCTTATCAAATTCTGCTTGTTCTAGTTGGACTATAGGTTCTGGGAAATAAATTAATGAGCCCATGCCTACACTTTAATTTATTCACAGTTTTGTTGGATTTAGTATTGGCTTTTTTGAAACTGAAACGGTAACTATAGTACAATACTGAAAAAAATTCTCATAGTAGGACAAACTGGCCTGTTACTATTTTCAATTGGTTAGATGAAGTATTAATTTGTCACCGTGAACATTAGTATAATACATTCATCAAGAGATGCCTCAAATAATTGACCCAAAAAAACTATGCCTCAAATGAATGTAGTAATTGTAAGCCGTGCAATCTGGCATTTCGAAAGTAACACCAAATAAAAGAAGAGAAAATAATACCCGAGTGAATATATGACCACAAATAGTTTGATTTTGTCTAGATTAATTAATTAGCACGTCATCACTAAAATAGAACTCGTATTCCATTGGAGAATATCATTGTATTTCGTAGTCCATCAAACTAATTCTAGCTGTGACGGTTGCATGTAACAAGAAGAGTTATTATTCTTGTGTTTTTATAATTAGATGAAAAATCAAAGTTAAGAAAATGCTCTTTTTAATTAATGTTTGAAAACACAAAATGGCCTTTGACATGACTAATAATTACTACTAGTGAGTGTCAAAATTACTCATTCAGAAAATTCCCTCATTTATCTCATCTAAGTTTTAACCTTATTGGATCGGATTGAATGTCCCCCATGTTATCCGATTTTTTGCCCCCATCCCAACCTTCGAGAACTAATATTTAACTTACACCAAAACGATGGACAAACTTTGTGCATTACTTGTTTTACAAAAATGGCAAACAACTATTTTTATCCATTTTAAAGTCCGGTTTGGATCATATGTAGTTATTGCTAAACCGGCATTCCCTTTTCCGAAATCTTACTTCAAAGTTTCTTGTTAAACTAGGCGTACTCACTGTTTTTCTTTTCAATTTATCATATAACTTCTCATTTCCATATGCTATACCGACAACTAAGGCCGGGGTAAAATTCCGAAATCCCGACTCGTGTCCCGACCCGCTCGTGATCCGAAATTTTCCGACCCGATAAATTTCGAGATCGGATGGCAATTTTAATTTCATCGGGTGTCTCGACCCGACCCGATATTTTAATTAATTTATATTTTATATTATATAACATGATTTTTTTTATTTCAACACTAAAATATAAATTAATTTATATAAAATGTAAGTGATGATGAGAATCGAACCTTGTACATCTAGCATACAATGTAAACACTCTACCATATGAGTTACAATCCTTTTTGTTTCATATATTAGTTATAATTATATAAATATAATATAGATTTGTAATTTTAAATATATAAAACTGTTAAAATAAAAAATATATACTTAAATTAAAAAGTGATATTGTTATTTCAAAAAAGATAAATGATCATTATTTTCCGATTATAAAAATTATAATGATAATGTATCTCATTTAGTATGATAATTGTTGCTTATGTGAATAAAACTAAATACTAAAAAAATCTGATAAAAAACGTATCAATGTTTTTATCTACTCAATTATTTGTATTTTCTCACTTTTTTTTCTATTACATGTTAATTTGTTTTTTTCATTTATTAGGAATGTTATTTTTAAACTAGGATTATGTTTCGTGTTAATAACATGTTTATACTTCTCAAATGAAATTTTTTAATAAAAATGACATTGTCGTAAAATAAAAAAATATGTCGGGAGATTGGGGATAAACCTATCCCGACCCTACGGGATCCCAAAAATTCGGGTCCCGAAAAAGTCGGGTCCCGACTTTTATCGGGTCGGGAATTTTTTTCCACTTTCAAAAGTAATCCGGATACGGATCGAGTGTTTACGGATCGGGTCCCGACCCTAACACATCCCTACCGACAACTAATGTATAGACATATAACAAATACAAAGTATAATTTTTTCGATACAAAGAGCTGCGAAACTTAGGTTTTACTTTAATTAATTTTGTATCCTGCACAAACATATGTAAATTAACCAACTAGAATCACATTATAGAACCCTTAAAGCAAAGAAGATTTGCTAAACGTGAAACAAGGATAAAGAACTAAAAAATGTCCCTTTTAAGTCTTACTATACTTGTTTTTAAATATTTTTTTAGAAAATAAGTTTTTACCACTTAAATCAAAACAAAACTCCAAGTAAAGACAAACCGACACCTTCGTCTACTGGCCCCACTAATCCTGATTATATTCGCTGGTAATATATACGTGGCATTTATCTGATCCTTTTAATCTACGTGGTTTTTAGTAAGTGGACCACTTTATTTGGTTTTTATGTAACTTGTTGTACTTGATTATGGCCCACTCTCAGCTTCGCGCCCTTTTTCACGAGAATCACACGAGCCGCATTTTCCGTTACATATTAAAATTCACTTCTTTTTTTTATTATTAATATTATTATTAGGAGTTCCAAAAGTTTAAAAAAATCTATTCTTTTTCTTATCTAAAGTTAATTCTGAAGTTTCTTAGTCCAGTTTTTTTTTAAATGATATATTTTTGGTTTCCATAAGAAATACAAAGAACAGTTTTAAATACTTCATGCTTTGATTAAGTTCACAATAAAAAATAGATTTATTAATATTGGAACGTATACCACTTTTCTTGACAAATATTTTGAAAATAACATAAAATAAGGTGATTACAATTTACAGATGATATTGACAATATTGAGCACGAAAAACTAATTAGAGCCTTAATGATTTATTTAAAGTGCGTGTGAAATCATTGGTTATCGTAACTAATAATTATGATGTCCTCTTAATAATGGCATTTCCTTTAGTGAAAAGTTAGTTAGTCAGTTTTTACTAAAACTAATGTATTAAGTTGTATATAATTAGGTTTTGTTTTTTTAAAATGCATTTTCTAATCCAGTGCAATATTGCATACCAACGAGTTACAACTTACAAGCGATAACTCTCAGGCACGAATTTGACTGTACTTAAAACTTTTTTCTTTTTGGTTTTTAAAAATAAAAATAAATAATCAGATACTTTAATTCACTTTATTGTTATTTACTAAAATCAGAAAACGAGCGTTTAAAATCATCACGAAATTAACATCATGTTGTACTACTTATTTCTTGGTCTGAATTCAACTATTTTTTCAATTAGTACATTTCTTGCTGTTTTACCACATGTTACTACTTATTTCTTGGTCTAAAATCAACTATATATTTTTTCAACTAGTAAGTACATTTCTTGTTGTTTTACCACATGTTATACTACTTATTTCTAGGTCTAAAAGCAACTGTTTTTTCAACTAGTAGTACATTTCTTGTTTTACCGCATGTTACGACTTATTTCTTGGTCTAAAATCAACGGAGGAGGAGTGCCAGACTATACATTTGGTATAGTCTGGAAAACACTCTCTGTGACACCATTGGATCTTACAGTCTGTGGATCCCACCGTTGATCCAATGGTTTCACAGAGGAGAGTTTTTCAGACTATACCAAATGTATAGTCTGGCTCCCCCTCTCTAAAATGAACTATTTTTTCAACTAGTAGTACATTTGTTGTTGTTTTATCACATGCTATACTACTACTTATTATTTCTTGGTCTAAAATCAACTATATATTTTTTTTCCATGGACGGAATTATTTTATATGTATTTGTTAATCAAAGTCTAATATAGCATAATTGTTGAATGTTAAAATCAGAATTTTTGATGTGATGCTTGGTTGTTGGTTCGAATCTGCGCACATGAGAAATTATCATATTTTGGATTTTTGTAAAAATATTACATTGGTACTATTATGTGTATTATATATTGTAATAAGAACATTTTTTTTTGTTTCATTTTTACAAAAAAAATAGTCTATAAACATTGTACAGTTTATCAAAATATTCATAAGTATTGAAATTTAAAACCAATAGTACATCTTTATAATTGTACTAAATATAAATAAACTACATGATATGAATTTATTAAAATGGAATTGATTTTTTATTATCATTGTTCAATTTATCCGATCAATGGAGAATTGAGAACATTATTTACAAAACATGTATTATATGTGAAAAAAAGATATATATACATTATATTCTCCCCACTCAACCGAAATTATGATTGGTCACATGTTTTCACCTAACACATTTTTTGTTGTGTTAACACATGTTTAAATTTGCTAAATTTAATACCCATAATTGGAGAACTAACCAAGTAGCCTGCGCGGTAAAGCGAGGGAAGAGGCAGTTACAGAGGAAAAAAGGCAAATGATAAGAAAAAATACATACATTGTTACATACTGTATATACATAAACTGTATATATAAAGATAGATAATAAGATATAGAAAAACATGAGACAACAATGGTTATGACGACACGTTTATGGACATAACGTGTATTCTCCATTGCAAATATATATATATATATATATAGCCTTTTTAACTTTCCTATATAAACACACACACACATTCCTTCCCTTCAGACTCAGTCTTTCTTCATTTCATTTTAATTGTAATAAATAAAAAACGGTTCGAAAAAAAAGGAGCTTCTAAGCTAGCTATTCCATTTTAGTATTTAGAAAAACAAAACAAATTAAAAAGAGCTAGGTATGAGAGGGAGAGATATATTTTTGTTATATTTTGTAGTGGTGGTAGGGTTAGCAGCAACAGCATCTTATGCGGCAAATGTGTCGTACGACAGTAGAGCTATAGTTATCGATGGCCAACGGAGGGTTTTGATCTCCGGTGCTATTCATTATCCTCGCAGCACGCCTGAGGTCTGTTTATCTCTCTACTTGTTTCAGTGTTTTAAAAAGCGAAATTTTAGCTTAAGCGTTTTAGCAAGAGCTACGCAAGAAAGCGGAAAAACGAGCTTTATAAGCTTTTTTAAAGCTTTGGATCGAGCATTACTACGAAGATCGCTTTTATAAGTCATTGTATGTTTTTCTTGAAGACTATAAAAGAGAAGTCATTATATGCCAGCTAGTCTTCATTTTGAATTTTTTTGATGAAAGTTTATGACTTAAAATTGAACTGAAATCTTTCGATTATAGCACTTTTCCACACGTGAGCTTCAGTCCTTTCTTGATCCATTATTGTTTGAGTCATTGATGATGCATGGTTATAATAATTAGTTGAGATTTTTTTAGTGCTTTGTTACTAATTGTGTGGTTGAGACATGAGAGGTTAGTGACTGTGGGATTGTCTGGTTTTAGCTTTAAGCAAATAGGTGGAATTTTGTAGCTTCAGAACAAAAGGGAGATTTTCTTAGCTTATAGCTTATTCGGGTTTAAATAGAACAAGAAAAGATTAGCTTTTAGGCTTGTCAAACAAATGAAGTCCAACTTTAGTATTGAAAAGATAAGATTTTAGTTTTAGATTTTTAGGCTATCAATTGAGGCCTAAACTTAATATTGTTAGAGATAAGAGCGACATCACATTTAATAAATTTTTCTATTTTCTGAAAAGTATTGAACATTCGCAATTATGCATTCACATAGTAGTTTTGGTTTTAAGTGAAAATCATGTGATTTCAGTTGGTACTTCTTTAATTTCGAGTCAATTCCTTGCTTTCTGTATGTGTTTGACAATTTACTGTTGCATTTTATTTACTTTCTGTTATTCACTGGATATGTGTGATTATGTGCAGATGTGGCCTAGCCTAATTCAGAAATCAAAAGATGGAGGACTGGACACAATCGAGACCTACATCTTTTGGAACATCCACGAGCCTGCTCGGAACCAGGTCTAAATTTTTATTATTAGTATATACTCTCTCCGTTCCCAATTAATTGTTCTCTACGAAATTACGTGCAATTTTGACCGGCTTATAACACGTATCAAAATTGTCGAAATGAAAAATTTCAAAACAAATCATATAATTCAATGTTTGAACTATATGATTAACTTTTGAAAATTTTCATTTCGACAATTTTGATACAAGTTATTGGCCGGTAAAAATTGCACGTATTTTCGTAGTGGACAATTAATTGGGAACGGAGGGAGTATGATATAACCAAAATCCTGTTGAATTTAAGCAGATCTTCCTAACTACTTGTATAAGTTACATATGGTGCCAATTGCTTAGCATTGATTTTATTCGAAAACATTTGGATGGTTATGCAGTTACTAATAATTTGTAAGGTACTTATATATGCAGTTCGATTTTAAAGGACGCAAGGATTTAGTTAAATTTGTCAAGTTGGTTCATGAAGCGGGTTTATACGTATTCCTTCGAATCGGTCCATATGTATGCGCTGAGTGGACCTATGGGTAAATTTTCACCATTTTGTCGTTTCAATAGTATTTTAGCCAATCAATTATCAAATTAAAATGTCTTTCTCTTTCTGAACAGTGGCTTTCCCCTTTGGTTGCATGCCTTACCTGGTGTTGAATTGCGAACCGACAATGAGCCTTACAAGGTAACGCATAGGAACGGTCTGTAAAGTTGAAAAAATAAAACTCTATAAGGTTGTATGCCTTTATGTAATTTTTTTTTTGTTTAACAGGCAGAAATGCAGCGTTTCACAACCTTCATTGTGAATTTGATGAAAGAAAATAACTTATATGCATCCCAAGGCGGACCTATTATCTTATCACAGGTAATTAGTTTCTTTGTTTATAAAATAATTAAAGTCTATAAGTAGTTAGTTATGCAGATTGCTTTTCCTTCAAAAAATATAATTTGGAAGTGGTATTTAACTGGAGTTTTAGATTGAAAACGAGTATGGAAACATTCAAGGACCTTATGGAGAAGCTGGAAAATCGTACATTAAATGGGCAGCAAATATGGCCATTCAACAAAACGTTGGAGAGCCATGGGTTATGTGTCAACAAGGAGATGCTCCTGATGTTGTTGTGAGTTTTTCAATACCAATATATTTGTATATTTCTTTCAATCTTAAAACGCAAAGGTTCATCCACTGAATAATCACTTGGAATTTTTCAGATCAACACTTGCAATGGATTTTACTGTGATCAATTCACCCCCAATTCACCCAAGAGTCCGAAAATATGGACCGAAAACTGGACCGGATGGTGAGATCTCTGGTCACTTATAATAATCTCAATATTTAGTTGCTCGTTTACCTAAACCATAAATACTTATTTTTGTTTATATTCTTAGGTTTCTCGGATGGGGTGAATCTGTTCCTTACAGACCCACGGAAGACCTTGCATATGCTGTGGCTCGGTTTTACCAAAGAGGGGGTACCTTCCAGAATTATTATATGGTAATTTCTAATTTTTACGTGTTTAGACTTTAGATTGTTTTGTGGGTATTTTTCACTTTTTTGTTTTATTTCAGACACTTATTATTGATACTGAAATAAATGTTTTCAATTTTTACAGTATCATGGCGGAACTAATTTTGGTCGGACTAGCGGCGGACCTTTCATTACTACAAGTTATGACTATGATGCTCCTCTTGATGAGTTTGGTATGATTTTCTTCTCTAGTCGATCTATTTTTACTTTCTACTGTTGTAAAATTGGAATGTTTAGTACAAAAGTTTGGAATAACAAGTCTAATTGTTCAATTAAAATCTTTGCAGGACTTGAAGCCCAGCCTAAGTATGGCCACTTGAAAGATTTGCACAAAGCCATAAGGCTTTGTGAAAAGGCAATGGTGGCTACTACCCCGGCATATAGTACTCCTGCAAAAAATGTGGAGGTAACCCTCACGCTTTATTTCATATATTCTGTACGAGTGTTAAGTTCAATACAATGATTTCGTTTTCTTATTCTGGTTCTTTGTTTTGAGATTGCAGGTTGCTGAGTACAAAACTGATTCTGGAGAATGTGCTGCCTTTATTGCCAATACTGATAATAAAAATGATGCAACTGTGAGCTATAGCGGAAACACTTACCATATACCTGCTTGGTCCGTGAGCATTTTACCCGATTGCAAAAATGTCGTGTACAATACAGCACAGGTTAGCCCCATAGACGAATGACTTCGCATAGCCACCCAAATATCTGACCCAAAAATCTTACCCCCTGATGTGGCGGATTAGGTGTACCAATCATGTATTAAGTGAAAATTGTTTTTCAAAATCACAAACAAAAGGATTGGTCCATCTCATCCGCCACATCAACGGGTAAGGTTTTTGGGTTGAAAATTTGGTGAGAAAAAGCATTTTCCATACTATAATCCTTTCTTAAATGCATCATTTAATGTTTGTATTTGTTTTACAGATTAATGCATTGTCTTCAATTCCGACTTTCAATCTTATAAAAGCTTCTGACATGCATGCTACTGATGGATCTGGGCCAAGCTGGAGTTGGTATCAAGAGCCTATCGGTATTTCAAAAGACGATGCATTTTCGGAAAACAAGTTATTGGAACAAATTAATACTACACTTGATAGAAGTGATTATCTATGGTACTCTGTAAGGTAATGTCGCACGACTAGTTTAAGTGTGCTTGTGGTTTTTGTTTTTGCTTCATCTTTTCTAAAGCTTTCTTCCTATAGATGTTTATTATACCTTTTCAAATGGGAATGAACATTTGCAGCACGAGTATATCTGGAAATGAACATTTCATTACAAATGGATCTCAAACAAATCTTCATGTTGACTCTTCTGGCCACGTCCTTCATGCTTTCGTCAATGGAAAACTTGCAGGTAAGCAACAAGTCCTATCAGAAAAAAATTTGAAAGGTGGAAATAAGTCGAAGGCTGTTGTCATTTTTTTTCTTACAAATTTAAATCGTTTATTAACTTTTTGCCTTTTCTACTGATTTCCTTATGCCGGATAATGATATCCTTTAAAAATATTTCAGTCATAAGGAAGACAATTTATTTTCTTTTAAATTTCCCTATTAAAATTACTTCGCAAAAGTGTAGCAAGGAAATCGGCAAGGAAAGGCCCATAGAAATTTTCTGCCTATATCTGAGAAATTTTCTAGTATTTGTTAATTTTCCACTTAAGAAATTTGGTGTCTAAAGTTATAGTTCTCAATTTTTTCACTGTAGGGAGCGCAATAGGAAACAATAGCCATGTTCAAGTTTCACTTCACCAACTTATTACACTTATTAAGGGAAGAAACCAAATTGATCTCTTGAGTTTGACAGTCGGTCTTCAGGTTCGACCTCC
Source organism: Primula vulgaris (assembly GCA_963920805.1). NCBI lineage: Eukaryota > Viridiplantae > Streptophyta > Magnoliopsida > Ericales > Primulaceae > Primula > Primula vulgaris. The sequence goes on from OY987219.1 coordinate 28,031,714, forward strand.
CAAATTTATACTATTTGTCACTTATTGCATTTTAGTTTTCTTTTTATTTAATTTTACATCATTGTATTTCGAAAAAAGGAGCTGAAAATATGATCTAACAGAGCGCTGATTTTCGGTTATTGTCAGAACTATGGAGCATATTTCGACAAATCCCCTGCTGGCATTACAAAGTCAGTAATGCTCGAAGGTGGAAGTGCCAGTCTCGATCTCTCTTCCCAGTTGTGGAGATATCAGGTAATTTTCGCTTTATCTTTCGATAAAATTACTACAAAAGTTTATATGCCTACTTCTCAAGTTCTCATTGATTAAAAACAAAGTTATCTTCAGCTGTGCTTTTCTTTTTTTGCTTCTGTTTTTCGCAGGTTGGTTTGAAAGGTGAAGAACTAGGCCTACCCACTGGAGGTTTTGCAGCCATTCAAAGCCTCAAGAAACAGAAAGGTCCCCAAAATTGGCTATCTGGAGATTCCTTACCCAAGAATGTACCATTGATCTGGTACAAGGTAATGAAAAATGAAGAACTCGCTTTTGTTCTAATATTAACTATTAAGTAATAAGAGGGTAGAACCTATCCATTCCCAGCTATTAATGAAAAATGGATGGGATTCTTCTAGGAACACCGAAAAATAACGAATTTTTTGTGTGTTGCTTATAACATGTAGACACAAATAGATGCTCCGCCTGGAAAAGACCCAGTTGCGATACACTTCACAGGGATGGGAAAAGGTCATGCTTGGATTAACGGACAAAGCATTGGTCGTTATTGGCCAACTTATAATGCTACTAAAGAAGGATGCTCAGAATGCGATTATAGAGGCTCCTTTAGTGCTAATAAATGCCGTCGGGGTTGTGGTAGCCCATCTCAGCAATAGTAAGTTACAGGGATTCTGAGTACTTAAATATAGTTTTCTAGATAGTGTTATCTTTTTCAGAAAACAGTTTTTTTTAAGTGACAAGAATTGGAGTTATTTCTTGTTAAAATGTCAGAGGGAACTTTTTCATGCCTAATTTAGTGCAAGCGTGTGCGCGCGTGAGGATTCATATCCAAAATTAGTTTATTCAATGAATAAACAAAAAAATCGTTCCTCCAAATTAAATGGGAAACAAGTTTTCTTTGTTGAATTGCATGCTCATCAAAATCTAGAATCAGTTTAACATTCAATAGAAAAAAACAGTTTACGGCGGTAGAATTAAGAGGGGAATAAGTTTTCTTCCTTGCTACTTAAGATTCCAGTTTAAAACTGTCATTCAATGATTATTTTCGGTTGAAATAAAAATTCTGACTCTGACCTTGCTCATGTGGCAGTAACCATGTGCCCCGGGAGTGGCTAAAACCAAGTGGGAACACATTGGTTCTTCTCGAGGAAATGGGCGGTGATCCTACACAACTGGCTTTCGTTACTAGACAGATAAAGAGTGCGTGTTCTCACGTATCTGAGACTCACGCAAATCCTGCAGATTTGTTTCAATCGAATAAAAAGAAACATAAGAAAGATCAGAAAGTGAAGACATCCGTCCCTGTGGTATCCCTAAATTGCCCTTCAAAGAACCAAGTTATTTCATCGATTAAGTTCGCTAGCTATGGAAATCCAACAGGGACTTGTGGCAGCTTTAAGCATGGCGATTGCACTAGCGACAAGGCCCTGGACATTGTTGAAAAGGTGCTTTTTATTTATTTTTTTCTTTTTCCTATTTTGCTTTATTTGATATGGTTTTAGTTTTATACTGATGAGCTTAAATATATTTTCTGAGCAGGCATGTACTGGGAAAAAGAGTTGCAATATTGGAGTCACAGTTGATACCTTTGGTGACCCGTGTCCTGGAAAGACTAAAAGCTTGGCAGTAGAAGCTAGTTGTTTGAATTAGGATGAAATTGGTAAAAACTACAAATAATTCCAGGTTATTGTATTCAAAAAAATTGGAGTAAGATCATGTAATTGTGGGATAAATCACAGTATTGGCGGTGTCTCAGTCTAGGTGGCGAGCGAAGTGCTGCCCCGAAGAAAACAATACCGAGGCCTCGACTTACAGAAAAAAATAAAATACCGAGGCCTCATTTAGTTGTAATTTTTGAGAAGGTTGTTAAGAACATCTTCTCTTTAAAAAAGAAGCATTTTTATTTGAATCTTTATCGATTTTGTGTACCTTGTTTCTTCTTCTTCAAATGTTTTAATCTGGGGACCAAATAAAGCTACGCAGTCTTATTGTTTCAATATAGTACAATTACGTTAATCAAGTCCATCAATTGTAAAAAATTCCTGGTAAAATGTTTTAAAGAAACTAATGTTCTTTCACTTGCTATAGAAAAGAAAAGTAGCTCATAGTAAAACTTAAAAGCTAGTCTACAGAGAACTCTTGCTAGTGGAAGATGATTGTATGTAAGGTTTTTTTTTGTTGTTGTTGTAATCGATTGTATGTAAGCTTTTCTAAGAAAAGAGTGTGAAGAAAAGAAAATAGAAAATTGCAAGGATATAAACATTTTAGTTAATTCTTTAAAACTAGTAATCTCTTTTTTTTTTATCTTACTTTAAAAGAGGTGCTACCCTTTAAAATAATTCCAATTCACTTTCTCTTTCTATGAGACCGCAATCAACTTCCACCAACATCAACTCCGATCGACACACTCATAACTCCAGCGTATGCCCCACCTTTTGCTTTATAAATACATTTAACGCATTTTTCACTAAAAAATAAACGGAAATCAATTTTTCGTGTCTTTAATTGATTTGATTTCGGTCACTTCTCAAATTGTTGGAATCTTCAGCAATTAACGTGAAGTGTTGATTTATAACTTGGTGATGCACAAAAAAATGCACGCTCCACAAATTTTCCGTTCCCTTGAAGGACATAAATTTGTGAATTTAATTTGATTACTTTATTGTACTAATTGATGATAAAAAATCGTGGTTCCGTGTTTATCGATGTTTCTATGTTATACAAGATTGTTCTGTAGTGATGCTTGTGATTCACAATTTTCTGATTTGTTGTTAATGTTCTTTCTCTGTTATACAAAATTGTTCTGTAGTGATGCTTGTGATTCACAATTTTCTGATTTGTAGTTAATGTTCGAGGGTAATGCGATGGTGAATTTGGTGCTGGGGTGTGATGTGATTGTGGCGGTGTGTTGTGTGACTAATGTTTGTGTTGGATTTGAGTTTTGTGATCGTTTTTCAGCCAAGAAAAGTCTACTAAGATGCCAATTTTGCAGTGTATTAGATTTACAAAATATTTAGGAAGGGTAATCGAAGATCAATAAAAGATCAAATGAAAATAAAAAGCAAGCTGATTATGTTATTCTGATTGTTCTTAGACTGTTGCATTTCTAGCTATCAACATTCATTTGAACTATTTGAAACTTCCGACTGTTACACTGGCATTATTAAACTGCTTTGTTTCTGGCCATTGATCATCCGAGGCCTGATCTGCTAATTAACCTAACTGTCGCCACCTATAGCCGGACGGTTCTTATTATTACACGCATGTAACAAAACCCGTAAATCTTACAGTTGGAATGGGGCACAACGAGTAGGTCACGATAATACTGATGAAATAAATATGTATCATTACAGCTCAGAAAATTATAGGTGGAAAACAAAGCAGCTTAAAATAAAACATGACAAATTTTCAAAAGAAAATTCTGGTGGTAAGGCCATCGCAGGTTATAAAATCACACCAGAAAATAAAAGTGCCACTAGATACGGAGAAAGGCAGGAAAAATACTATGCCAACTACCAATTGTCCCAGTATACCCGAAGGTTATTGCATTACACAATGTAATTAGATTTTACGTTACGAGCTACTCGTCATCCTTATAAGGATATTCCTCCGGAATTTGCTTCAGAAGTTTAACCTGCAGCTCAAAAGCGTCATCCCCACGAAGCATATCGCGAATCCAAGTGACTTCCGTCTTCATCGACACCTTTAAAGAAAAAAATCCAGGAAGTATTAGTCTTGGTTTAAATTTATCATGAAATTATATTTTTAACAAAAGGGGCTATGCATAATGACAAATTATACGTAATCCTTCCTCCTTTTTTTTTTTTGGGATGTTCTAGTCCCCAATAAAGATGTGATCCAGCAATTATGAGTCTGTGTTTCTTTGCTAAAAACTAAAACACAAACTATAATAATACCTTAGGCATTAAAACTATCAACAAAAAGAAAAAAATTATTCTAAGGTTGCCCTATGACCCGCGGTCTTCATCGACACCCTTTAAAGAGTAAAATTCCAGGAGGTATTAGTCTTGGTTAGAATTGATCATGAAACTTATTTTTAACCAAAAAAGGCTAAGGCCTAGGCATAATAACAACGACATTCTAGTTCCAATTAAGATGTGAGCCAGCTTTATATTTCTGCCACGATTACGAGAGAAATCTGTCATCATGTTTTTCTTTTGCTAAAACTAAATCACAAACTGTATAATATCATAGGCATTATAACTAACACAAAAAGAAAACAAGGTTTCCCATGATCAGCAGCCTTGTCTCAGTTGACGATTTTATATTTTTATGTAGATATCGAAAACATTTCCCAAAAAACATGATGTATGAAAACATTAAGTTTTTATCACATGGCAAAAGTGGGCAAGTTACAATAACTAAACCATCTTATATATCTAAAGAAGCCTTGCTGCTCCTTCGCCTTCTGTAAATGTATAAATATCTAAAAGTATAGGCAACAAAAAGGATTAACACAAAAAAAAACCTTAGAAGTATTTCTACGTTTCCATTGCTTGCAATCTCGTCATTTGAACAAATTTTTAGTCTTTAAGAATTAGGAGTGCTTAACTTTTCAAGAAATACCAATTTACAGTTCTTTTTTGTATATGCGGATTTTGCAATGCAATGTACCCAAAAGGCTAAAACGAAAAAAGACCGAAGGGCCTGCTTAAAAAATATGTCAAAACTGAATTCCTTCAACAAGTCTCCTTACAGCCTCCCAAGCATTCAGATATAGTCATTGCAACCAAATAATAACAGGTAACATGGTTCGCCTCATGTGCTGGAAATGTGAGCAAAAATAATGTATAATAACTGTACATGGCAAGAGTGTGAGGCCAAAGGCTCACAAAGAGGTAAGGGTGTAAATTCACAAATTTGTTTCCTTATTTCAGCTCACAAAGAGGTAAAGGTGTAAATTCACAAACCTAGCACCTGATAATATAGCATAATTATTGGAATTACGAACGAATCATTAATCACTGAATATAAAGAATGTCATCTAAGCTATGACTCACAATGAATTTGATATTCCATTCTTATTAGGAAATACGAAAGTATTTTGTGTTTCTTTTTGAACGACCCATGACTCTAGGCAACAGAATATGTGTATACGCCCGTCTCTAAACACTATTCTTGACAAATTTGAAAATCAGTTTACTGCAACGTTGAGGTAAGGATGAAAATACACTATACGTATTTCCCTCTTTCATCTGTCTTTTGTGTTAAAACACACAGTGCTATAGCCCACCCCATAATTCTTTTGAATTTACAAATGAATAATTAATCGTTAAACTTTAAACTTTGTGATCGAAGGCAGGACTAAAAATGAATTTGATAGGTACCCCCAGTTTCCAATAAGGGATGTTAATTGTATTTCTTTAAGATAGACCCATGAGGCCATGACTCTTAAGTCTTAACCACAGGAGATGCGTATCCCCAAGCTGTCGTTGCCACTGAATCTAAGCACAGAATCTGGACACTTATGTTTTTTAATAGGAGCATGTGTAGGCAATTTACGTGTATCCCCCAGTTTGCGTTGCCTCTGAATCTAAATGTAGAATCTGACACTTATGCTTTTCTATAGGAGTATGTGTATGCAATTACGGATACACACGCAAGATATATACCGTGTTAACATCCAGAATATATTTCAATTAGTCTCACAGAATAGGGAACTTACCATCTCAAGGGCTCCTCTGATTACACCACTTAAGATATTGCAATAATATAAACCTTGACATGTATCGGGAAGTTCAACAAAGTCTACAAGAGGATTATCCTCTAAAATAAGACTGCAACAAGTTCCCTCAGCGTCCCAATTTGACACGGAAGCAGTAACCCCAAGAAACATTTTAAGTCCAACCTGTTGCAGAAGTATCAGTAAACCTAGCATCTTAAGATCGGTGCGACTGTGAGATATATAAAGAATATTAAAGTATGGGTTAGTTTCATTTCTAGTGCTTAAATTTAGTATCTGTCCGATACTCTTGTGGCACGTGATTTTAGTATCTGATCCCCACGAGTTGTGCATTTTTCGTCCCAAAAGTAATACCATTAGTTTTATCGTTTAAGAAGACAGTATTTGATATTCTCAACAGAATTACTTCTATTCATCAGCTATAATTGGAAACATGTAGTTTTTGGAAGATAAAATGATTAGATAAATACAAAATTGTTTCCTTTTAACGAGAAAACTACCACCGGTAGGTTTAGGGACAAAACATGCACAATTTGTAGTTTTTTAATACAAAAGTATAAGGACAGAAATCAAACAGAGACCAAAGTTTAAGGACAAAAATAAAATTTACCCTCCCAGATATCTCACAATAGAATTGATAGAAAAATCAAAAAGAGGCGATGCAATTGTTATACATGCTCATGAGTTATTAGAGAAGGAAATATACGTGAGCAAGAAACAATATATGTTGATTAACTTAGTTTTAGTCCAGTCCAGAATAAGTGTGAGATTTCACTTCTTCAAAATGTTCAAGCAACCACATCATCAAGTTCTAATGTTTCTAGTGTTCATCTTCATGCTTCTCTTTTATTTTATGGACATGTAAGTGTCAACATAATATGATAGAGTTAAGATAGGTACATATAGTCTCATAGTCACAAAACCTTAAGAACTGTTTCAGGCTTCCAAACTCCAAAGTAGTTTATGGTTCTACGTGCAGTGTTAATGAGAGAACAAAACTGTTAAAATATAACGGCAACAATATTTTATCTTGTATAGATGCGTTTATATCAGGCAAAGTTAATGAGATCGCATATTCAGAGCCTTTGCAGTTCATAGTACAGGATTTTCTTTCTGCACCTTATTTTAGTCAAAACAAAGATGCAAGTACACCGAAAGGAAAATAAGGACAGTAACTTTTTTCCAAAGACAAGAACAACAGACCTTTGCAATTACTTCAGCAGTTTCCTTGAAATCAACACATCTAGAGACATTGGATTTTGCCAAGAATTCGTCAATCAATCGAATTCCAATATTATAACCCCTGCAGGAGAAAAAGAGAGTTCAAAATTAAACCAGGGTGCAAGTAATTGACTACCTATAGTGACACATGATGATAAATTTGAAATTGATCAGAATTTTGAGACTGGTGAGTTTTATCAGAAACAGTTGAGCTGGTCAGTGAATTTCATTGGGAATACATTGAAGGATTATAATAATATACAATACCAGAACCTTTATTGGAATTGTGTGTAAGTCATTGACAATATACAATAGGCAGATAGCTAATCAATATAACAAGCATAGTTATTACAATCAGCCGAGCATGACTGATGACCCCAATTAAAATCGTCTCGATTTATGAGGCAGACTCTCAGCTCCTTAAATTATAGTAGAGTACTATCTGTTTCAAAAGTCCCCGCCTAGGCTCTAGGCCTTGGTCTGCCACCCCGTTTGATAACAGCAGCTTTGATATGGTTAAACCCGGGTCAATCCGGTCAAAATAGGTGGGTTTTTTTTTATTTAAAAAAACTTATAAATGCTTGGCCCAAAAACATGTTGATAATCAATCAACATTTGTTTTTCAAATTTGTCTTTGAATACATCTTTCTTTATAATATATACTACTTGCATACCTTTTGTTGAAGTCTTGATAGTATACCGATAAATAAATGATGTGCAAATGCTTAATTTTAGGGTGGTGTTAATTAAATTTTACAGTATATGAGAATCCAGAAAAATCCCCAAAAAAATGTTAAAAGATGGTTTTCCCGCCTAGGCCCCACCTCCCGTTTTTAGTCTGCCTAGCGACTTCTGAAAGTAATCCCCAACCGAATATGTTTGCTTGGGGACAAATCATAAGTACAAACAATCTTGTGACAAACGTAAATCCATTTTTACTTTCCATTTTCTTGATAATAAAGCAGCTTGGGGTACCAAACACCGAATTTATATACCCAGAGAAAACGAATTATAGATGTATAAACAGATATGAATATAAAGAGAGAGAGAGGGAAGGAAAAGATACAAACATTAGATCAAGCTGTTTGTTAACGTCATCGACTTCTTCGAGATCAGTTAGTAGTTGCCTCACAATCGCACCATATGTTAGCGTGAACAGCTCCGCGTTCTGTCAATTACTTGATTAATCTAATAATCGGATATCAAATTATGAAGCGTTTGGTTAGTTAGTTAAATGAAGAGGAGAAAAAGCTTACGACACGGTCAACCGAGGCGAAAATGGCATCACCGGATCTAGGAGCTACCGTCATCGGAGGAGCCATCCCTTCTTCTCTCTATATCTATATCTATTAAGTAAAATAATAATTAATATGCAATTTTGTCCGAATATTACGAAATTTGTATACAATATGTTGTAACACCGTTTGTAAACATAGAAAACAAGGTATACAATTTTGAAATATGAGCAAGCAGAGGCACGGTGCGGGATAGAGAATCGGGACTCGTATCTAACAGGTCCTAATTAAAGCATATACATACACATACATCACTATGTCAAATTAATGCGTACTTTGTGATCGTGACTATGGTTGGTGTGTGACGGGTTATTTAGACAAAGTGAAGAGAGTAAAGTGTTTTTAGATTTTGATCGCTGGTTTTGTTTTGTATTTACTAAAGAAGACCCTTCTATTTCTTTTGTTACTTATTTTCTCCTAAAAATTAACTACACACCACAACTTAACTACACACCACAACAAAAAGTGATATACTTTTTCATTAGGTTCTATTAAATTTATGATATATTACTTTTAAAATAGGTTACAGTAAATTTCAAATGAATTTATTTTTTGACCAGTATTACTTTTGACTCATTTCTGCCCATTGTTTAATTTTAAGGTGAATTCCACATAATTAGTTAAAATAATTTTAAAATAAATAATAATAAATGGATTATTAGAAAAAAGAACTAAAATCCAAACAACTTTGGAAAATTCCATCACAAGCCATAAGATAAAAAAAAATCAATAAACCCGAAAAAACACCCGGAAGATGGTAAAAAAATAATGAAATTTTTTTTAAAAAATAAAATTCCAAAATCACTGTAGAATGGAATAAGAAAAATAAAAGGACAAAAAAGGTCGAGAAACCCTAAAAAAAGGCCGGGAAAAGCCAAAAATTCAAATATATGAAAAAACCCCTTTAGAAATGAAAAACCACTAAAATCACAAAATCACAACAAATAAAAAAAACTAAAAAAAAACATTAAGACCGTTTGTAAACTAGTCTAAACGACATAATAGAGTAGACAATGACGATAAAGTAAACAAGATGGGTCATTTGGACTGTTTTTAAAAAGTTTAAACGACAAATTGTTCTAAACAATGACACAAGATAAATAATGTATGCTCATTTAAAAACAGTTGGTGTCCATTTTGAACACAATTTATATGACCATTTTGAAAACAATCAAGGGTCAATTGAAGTCATTTGAAAACAATAGGAAATAGTAAAGAGTCATTTTATAAACGGTCTATGTTCAATAAATTGGTTCAATTCTTAAATATGTTTAGGAGAAGCAAACCTAAATTTAAGTATTGAGTATCCGTATCTGCTTCCTCAAAACATATTTTTTTTTAAAATTTGATGATTATGGTATAAAAAATGACATGCATCAGGAACCTATAAATTTCCTATATTTAATAAAACACAAAATTCGTCATATACGACATATAATTTTTTAGATTAATACTCCCTCCGTTCCTAAACAAATGTCCCCTACGAAAATACCTATAATTTTGACCGATATTTTATTGACGGAAAAAATTATTTCAAAAGTTAATCACGTAGTTTATGGTTAGAAATATACGATTAAATTTTCAATTTTTTCATTTTGATAATTTTGATATGAAAATTTTGATGGTCAAAATTGCATGTATTTTCGTAACAGATATTTATTTAGGGACGGATGGAGTATAATAGTAATAAACTATCATGGCGTTCACATTTTTATGGTTGTAATATTGTTATTATAAGAAAATTAATATGGAAGCTGAAATTTTGTGTAAACGTAAACGGATGTGTTAGGTTTGAGTAAATGTTTGAGGCAGGTGATGCGGATATATTTTTTGGTTGGTTCCTTAATTTTTCGATATGTGTTTTTTTTATATAGTAGTCTCTCCGTCTCTAAATAAGTATCCACTATTCCATATTTGACTGTCCCAAAATAAGTGCCCACTTTATTAATTTATCAATGAAAAAATGATAAAAATAGTATAATATTATTAAATATTGCAATGAATACATTTTAAAAATTAACAATAATAATTATTTAATTTAAATTAAAAATATATTTATAACTTTCAAATATAATTAAAAGGATGGGGAAGTATAAATTTGGTCCGATTTTTGCTACATGAGTACAAACCCATAACCCGGTCTCGTCCCAAATAAGCCCACTTATATAACATAATTAAACCACCTTCTTTCTCTCGTCATCCTCCTCAATCAATATACACTATATACATATATACATACACACACACACACACACACACACACACATAGCATAGATATACATATAATATATACAGAGATAGATATTGCATACACCACAATACAAATATACAATGTCATCTCCTCCCGCCGAAACCCTAACGGAGCAACAACAGTTACAAACACCGTTAACTAACGCTGTCGAATCAGTCGAAACTGTAACCGAATCTCCCCCCGAAGTAGGAGATAAACGGAAGAGAGATAACAATGAGGGAGAAGAACAAAAGCCTCTCTCTCTACACCCTCTATGGAAGACGAGCCTGTGTTCCTACTTCCGTTCCCACAGCGGGACATGCTCCCACGGGGATACCTGCCGCTACGCCCACACCGAGGCCGAGCTGAGACAACGGCCCGACAAGACCTGGGACCCGACCTCCGAGAGGGTGAAGAAGGCGAAGGAGGAGGGGGAGGATGATGACGTGGCGGTGGGGGAGGTGATGATGACGGATGCGTTGGAAGAAGTGGACGGGGTTTTGGATCATTCGTTGTCTAAGTGTTTGGTGAACTTGCCTATGAGGTGGACCGCCGAGAGGTTGAGAGGGTTTCTCGACGATAAGGTTAGGTTTTTAGTTTTTTGTTGGCGGTAATTTAGGTTTACTTTTAATGCCCACTTCATGGTGTAGAAATACAATTACGAGTAAGATTTAAATAAGTTCAAAACATAGGATTTTGTGATGTTTTTTGTAGTGTAACAAAACAGTTGCGAGTGTTTGGTGAATCTGCCTGGAGGTGGACCGCCGAGAGGCTACGTGGTTTTCTTGACGAAAAGGTTAGGTTTTTTTTGGCAGTAAATTAGATGTACTATTTATGCCCACTTTATGTTGTAGAAATACAGTATTGAGTAAGACCTAAATAAGTTCAAAACATAGGATTTTGTGATGTTCTTTATAGTGTAGCAAAACACTTGCAACTGTTTCGTGAACTTGCCTATGAGGTGGACCGCCGAGAGGCTACTTGGGTTTCTCGACGATAAGATTTGGGGTTTTTGGGGTGAAATTACTAAATCAGAGTTTTTTTAATGTTTTTCCAACTTATAGTGTATAGATATAGTTATGAGTAATGGGAGTAAATCGGTATTCAGCTTATGTGTTTTTGTTTAATTTGACATATTTTAGAGTTATTTAACATTTTGTGATGTTTTTTTTTGGGGTGAGATTAGAGTTTATTATGTTTAGCTAACTTATAGTGTAAAGATACAGTTATGAGTAAAACATATCAAAACATAGAAGTAAATAGATATTCCGCTTATTTCACTCTTTTCTAGTGTAACAATACAGTTAGGAGTGTTTGGTGAATTTGCCTAGGAGATGGACACCGAGAGGTTGCTGCGAGTGTTCAGTGAAATTAGAGTTTATTATGTTTATCCAACTTATAGTGTAAAGATACTGTTTTGAGTAATAGGAGTAAATCGATATTCAGCTTATGTTTTTGTTTAATTCGACATATTAATAACAGTCTGTATTAATTCTTTGGAAGAAAGGGATGTGGTTTTGTTCAAGTGTTTGGTGAATTTGCCTATGAGGTGGACCGCTGAGAGGTTGAGAGGGTTCTCGAAGAAAAGGTTTGGGTTTGTTTTGGGCTAAAAATTAGAATTTATTATGTTTATTTAACTTATAGTAAATATATATTAAACTAAAGAAGCTCCAAACATTGGAGTAATCACTATTCGGCTTATGTTTTTGTTTAGTTCGATGTATTTTAGAGTTATTTCATTTTTTGTGATGTTTTTTATAGTGTAACAATAAGTGTTTGGCGAATTGGCCTATGAGGTGGACTGCTGAGTGGTTACGAGGGTTTCTCGAAGTAAAGGTTAGGTTTTTTTCCGGGAGTAAATTAGAAAAAAAAAATTGGACCCGTTTGGCATCAGAGTTTTTAGTTAAAAAAACTTACTAAAATCTGCACTAGTTTTAAAGCAAGTCTTTGTCTCTAAATTAAACTGACAACTATGTTTAAAGCTTTCATATTAGGAGAATGGTGGAATTCAGAATTTACTAATAGCTTCTTGTGTCTGTATGTGTGTTTGATATAGAGGGATTGTTTGGTTGAAATTTTTAATTTTTGTTTTTCTGATTTTTTGCTTATAGATTGTGCGACATATGGCCGACAAGCTTAAAAAGACTTGAGTTTTTTTTCCTGGTTAAAGAGAAGATAGAAGTTTAAGCTAATAACCCCAATACCTTTTACGGAATTATCTAATTACAAAGTCAGTTTAATTGTGTATTATGAGTAAAGGTACCTTTACTCATGGGTTTTCTGCTAGTTTGAGGAAAAGGATACAAGTATGGTCAATTTGAAAGTGAAAAATTCTCACTAATTTTAATTTGGTCATCCCGATTGGTACCATAGTTCTTAATGTCAGTAAGGAAGCAGTTCCCTTGAAGCCAAGGGCTAGACCACGAGAACTGGGTGAGAGAGCTACAACTTTTAAGCAATTCCAAATGATATTGTCCTTGTTAAATATGAAAGAAGGGTACACCATGTTAGCTTGACTAACTTTGTAGATCATGCATTTTACTTTCTTTTTTTTTCTTCTTTTTTTCAAGTACTGGAACTAATAGTCTAATACAGTAGTAAATGTTTTTTATTTGATAAGCTTGCAGGTTGAAAAATTAGAATGTAGTTTACTAGTCTTGGTTCTCGCAATTTTAGTATTAGTTGTTGCTCCTAATGGCTATTTGCCACCCTCAGTGGATTTAACTTAGAGCTAAAGCACTGTTCTTGAAATTTTGAACAACTACTGACTTTTGAAGTACGGGGGAATCCAGTTTATTGGGCATAAAACTTTTTACACCCAAAAGTTTTCATCCAAATCCACATATCTCCATCAGATTCTGTCTTTGCTTTTCACTTTTTTGTGAAGCACTCTAATTGGCAAAAGGATGAATAATTGGAGATTCTCGACCTTATTGTTATTACTTGCAAATTGCCACTGTTTTGATTGTGTCATTATGCCAATAGAAGTTTTTCGTGAACCACGCCAATATCACCAAAAAAATTGATCTCTCTCTATTCCTCTCTTAATTTTAGATTTTGGATTTTGGATTTTTGACTTTCTGCATATTGTTATAATCAGTTTGCTGATGTATTATTTGAAACTTCCAGGGGATTGTCTACAAGTCAGCAAAGAAAAAGAATGGCATGAAAGTCGGTTTTATAACTTTTGATAATGCTGAACAAGTCAAAAGAGTGATGGAGGTACCTTCTATAGTTTGTGCTCTATACTCTGTTAACACTTACTAATGAATTCTCAGGAAATTGCAGCTTCTTTAACAATTTATTCATTCAAGTTTGATTTTTGATAGGAGTTGCATGGAACATGTGTTGGTGATGGCAACAAAACCTTAAAAGTTGCTGATGTTGTTCCCCGATCATTTGAGAAAAATTTAATCAAAACAGAATCACCTTTGAATGGATGTGAAGATGGTGCTTCTAATGCTGATGGTGTGACAGGGAATGGTTCAACATCAAAGTTGAGAAGTGCTCGTGATGCTGTGACCCCACTCGCACATATGCCATATGTTGATCAGTTGGAGCACAAGAAGAATAATCTTGCGCAAATGCTAAAAAAACTTGTTAGATATCCTCATTCTCTCTCTTGCTATTTTTTTTTAGATGTGTATAGAATTCGGGTAAATTGCAGCTAACGGCCATGCTTCCTTTCAAATAATTCTTTCCTATCTTCCTTGTAGTTTTTCTTTTCATATTTATGCATCGGAAGCAGTTGAATGCAGACTAACACAAATTTATGTAAAATAAACAGTCTAGTTTTCTGTGTTGATATGACTACCCTGCGCATAATATGTTTAAACTAATTTAATAATAATTGCTATCTTGCTCCCTAAGAAATTGACCAAACACGTGTAGAAAAATAAAAATCATCCAAAAAGGGGCATTCCACACAAAGCTATGCTGTATTTAAATTGGCCATGCTGTTTGCAAAAAAAATTAGACAGTAACTGGGGGTTAATTGCTAGTAACCGAAGTACATGAGGGTTATTTGCATTTTGCACTTCAAATTATTACTATTCTCTTCTCCTTGTCACTTGTTTTGGGTTTAGTTTATATTTTTTTTTCTATTTTCTCATTCCACCTATTAAGTTTAGTCTCTTGTGTATTTTCATCTGCAGACTCGAAATGCACGTAAAGCGTGTCCAACTGAGGTTACTCTTCCTCAATGGATCCTGAAGTCTAGAGACATAGGTGCTTCTTTTTTATCTATCTCCTGATAACTAGGACAATACCTTATCAATTGTATTTCTGGGTTAATACCATGCTTAAACATTATTTTGCTAAAATTATATCTACAGTCTACACCAAGAAAGAATCTTTAGCAACCTATGAATTAGAAGGGCATGACCTATTAACAACAGTGAAATTAGGTTAACCTAGAATAATTTGAAGCTGTACTTTGTAACATGCCACTAAAAGATGTCTCGTGTTACTGAAGTTCAGTACTTAGATGTTATTTCTCGACTT
Organism: Primula vulgaris; assembly: GCA_963920805.1. Lineage (NCBI taxonomy): Eukaryota > Viridiplantae > Streptophyta > Magnoliopsida > Ericales > Primulaceae > Primula > Primula vulgaris. The sequence goes on from OY987219.1 coordinate 28,046,880, forward strand.
TATTGTGTTCATACTTTATACTACTAGTTCTTTCTTTGATTGCCTTTCCTGATTTTTTTTGTAACCTGTTAGGTGGCCTTCCTTGTAAACTAGAGGGCATAATTGAATCACCACTGGTAAATGGATACAGAAACAAGTGTGAATTTTCTGTTGGAAACTCTGTTCATGGCAAACCAACCGTGGGATTTATGCTAGGAAATTTCAGGTAATGATTTATTTATAATTTTATATTGGTTTTTCACTCCTTGCATTCTTTTTATTAATGAATGAAAATGTCATTTTAGGGAGGGTGTGACAGCTGTTGAAGAACCTACAGAATGCCCGAATGTTTCTGCCATTTCTTGTAAATATGCTGCAATATTTCAGGAATTCTTGCAGCAATCGAGCTTACCAATGTGGAACAGACTGAATAATACTGGATTCTGGCGCCAATTAACAGTAAGTTAAACAGGCTAACATTTAATCAGTCTTTAATCATCAGTTATTACTAATTCCCATGGAGTTGTTGTCTTATTTTCTTCGTTTACTTCTTCTTGCTTATCAGTTGTAAATTTGTAATCATATATAGTCTACATCACTGTTTGTATTTGCTTTGTTCAGGTACGAGAGGGACGGTCTCCAACGAAGAATGAAATCTCAGAGGTCATGCTTTTTGTTCAGGTATGTCTCTCTCAGGTGCTATTTAAATCTTGTTTAGCTGCAGTGTTTACTCAGATATGCTGGTTTTTTTGGGATTCACATAAAGTTAGGCTCGTCCCCTTCAAAGGCTAAATAAAGCTTTTGACTTTTTTTGGCCAAAATCCAGAAAAGCTCAGGTTTTACACTGGTAAAAGAAATGCAGTCTGATCTTTTTAACAAACAACCTGAGCTTAAATAATGCAACCAAATAAGACCTTAATGTTAATTGACAGGAGACAAGGAACGAGTATCCAAACCTCGATTAGGGCTCAATTATTCTCAAAATAAACACATGAAGGGGAACGAACTAATAACAAACTTCCTGACAGAGAACTTTTATCATTTAATATGTTTTGTATGCTAGGTAATTATTTATCTTGTTCTTGTTTTCTATTATAGGTTTCCACCACCGGGGTTGATGATGGCTTAGTAAACACTGAATTTGAAAAAATGGCTCAAGCATTTATGGTAGGAGCTTCAGCAAAATCCCCATTACCTCTAACAGCATTGGTAGTTCAGGTGTGAAGATTTTAGAATATGATATGCATATTAACATTAAAATTCTTTCCTGAGTTGACCGTTATAATCCAATGCACTATGAGCTGATGCTGATTTACACAAATTTGCTTCTAATTAGTTATTAATGCATGCTCACCATTTTTCCTTTTTATCTTCTTCCTCATCAAAGAAAGATTTAATCCTAGAAACTTGGGGACAACCATGAAAGCATACGAGACATCATACTACCGTCTCGCAAATGTGATTTCTCTACACCATTCATTCTTATCGAAAGCTATTTGTTCATCGATTTGTCAAATACACAAGTCCTAATCACTTGCATCCAAGTTTTTAAGCTTTACATGTCTTGCATTTCTGATGTTATAGGCTCATGTTTTGTAGTACATTCTAGATTGAAATGTTATGATGTAAATGAATAAAAGCCTTTGTCGTTGTCTAGTTAGCATATGGTTTGTTGTTACTTTATTAGGCTAGTTTGTTTGTTTTTATTAGAAAAGGTGCTTTGAATTACCTAATTTTCGGTGACTTGCCACCTGCTTTGTACGGAAACTGATACTGATATCAAATCAAATAAATAGTAAATACAACGATTTGGGAAATTTTTTAAATTTAGTATACTAAATGGCTAGGATAGGGTAATTACTTGCAAGGTTTCAAAAGGCGCCAGGCGGTTTCTAGGCGGAAAGGGTCCGCCTAGCGCCTAATTGGCCGCCTTTTTCCCGCCTAGACCGATTTTTTCCCGTCTAGGTCAGCCGAATGCCTAGGTGCCTAGTCTCCGCCTAGCGCCCTAGGCCGCATTTTCAAACACTGATTACTTGTTAAAATCTATTTAGTACGCCCAAAAGGAATAGCGTATAAAGAACAGCTATAAATTAATGCATATTAGTCCAGAAGAAGTGGCTCGGAGGTGCTAAGATGTGCTATTTAATCGGCTTTTTTGTGGGACTGCATTATAATGACTTGTCTTTTACTCGACTTATACTATGAACAGTTAAACTTTGTACTTCTTCATCACTTAATATATAGGTAAAACATAATTAGACACTTACAATAATCAAATTTTGGCTTAATCATCTTCTCATACTTATAAAGATTTATTTTTCTACAGTTCTTCAAGTTAACGTTAAATTTAGGCCAGCCTATAAGCGTTGTGCGTGCAGTTCACACGTTACATTGAAACCTGGTTTTCATCAATTTTCTTATCTTTTTTGACTTGGTCTTACCATTCTATTTTGTTGCCAATGTAATGGCTTTACTTCCTCACTCAGGATCATAAGGGAATATCAAATGTTGCCCCAGCTGATGCTCCATTACGGTCAATTCCCATACCTATAACAGAAAACCAGTCTAGTTCTTTATCTGTGAATGATGGTGCAGAACCAAGGATTCATGATTACATCAGCAATCTTCGGTTCTCTATATCCCCAACAGCATTTTTTCAAGTATGATGCGTTAATTTTCTCTCTTCCCTAGTTTAATATTTCTTTTTGAGTTCAATAATCTTTTATCTAACAAGGCTACAGGTAAATACTTTAGCAGCAGAGAAGCTATATTCCCTTGCTGGGGATTGGGCTAATTTGGGTCCCGATACCTTGCTCTTCGATATATGTTGCGGTACTGGAACAATTGGCCTGACATTAGCACACCGTGTCGGAAAGGTAAATTTTACCTTTTTTAAGGAAATTAAAGAGATAAACTTGGAATCTGTTTTATGGTTCGACTCCCCAGGCACTTAATTCCTTTATTGTGGTTGTATAGGGTTTTGATTTTCCCTTACCTTTTTTACTTTTTTTCGTTTCTATAAATCCTACCTTCCAAACTAGGTAGTTTAAGATTAATTCAGTTTTATTTTGAACCTGTTGATGGATTCTCGATGTCCCCAGGCCCTTCCTTTCTATCATCTCGTCAATCTTTTGCTCCATCTTTTTCTCTTTTTTCCTTCCATCTGATGTTGAGCTTTTAAATTTTTAGGTGGTTGGAATCGAAATGAATGCTTCAGCAGTTTTGGATGCTGTCAGAAATGCGGAAATCAATGGAATTAAAAACTGCAAGTTTATTTGTTCAAAGGTGAAATTTCAGTTTTCTCTTAAAAAAAATTTCCTTTAATATCCAAGCTTGAAGTCCAATTCTAACTAAATTTGTGTTTTTGAACGGCAATTTATGAAATTTCAGGCTGAGGATGTAATGGGATCTCTATTGAAGGAATACTTGGACTCTCCTAAAGCTGAAGACAAAAATGTAAAGCCATGTGAAAATAATAAAGTAGAACCCGTAACTGAAGGAAACGATTTCTCGCTGGATGACTCTACAGGTCATGAAAATAATGCAAGCCTTGAATTTGTAAATGGTAAAACCACAGAAATTCCCAATAAGGAAGTAGAACTTGAGAACCAACCTCAGCACAATGTCTCTTCAGTGCAACAGTTTAAAAATGTTGTTGCTATAGTTGACCCTCCACGTGCTGGACTTCATCCTACTGTAAGTTTCTATTTCTTATTGCATTTCCTTAATTTTTTAATACTCGAGAAACGCCCTGCTAAGTGTTGTTCTTGAAACTGTCAGAATATGATTCCAGGATTACAAATTGTGTAGATTTTGTTCGAAAAACCTCAAGAGATAATTTCTTGCTAGTTTCTAAAGCTTTGGTGTTTTCACGAAATACTCTTGAAATAAGCTTTTTTCTTCTCTTTTTCTCAAAACAATGACACCTTGATGATAAAGGATTTCTCAACCTCGAGAGAATAACAATAAGTGAGAGATGTCAAAGGTTAATGATGTCATAAAATGAAGAGTCTTATGTTTGTTCACTGTCCTAGTTAGTATTTGAGAATATGAATCCAATAAAAAAGTTATTCAGAGAGTGCCAGAGGCCCAGAAGTGTGGGAATAGAGGCTTGATTCCAAATAATCTAAACTGCTAAAAATATGCTTGTTTTTTTTTATGACTTTCACCTTATATAATCTATTTGCTTAGTTTTATAGTAGCTTCTTGTTTTGTTCTCAATTGATCTTGTAACTGTGTAACAATTCAAATGATTAAGTTGATTCTGGATTTACGGATGCAGGTAATTAAAGCTCTGAGAACTCATCCAGGTCTAAGGAAGCTTGTGTAAGTCCTCTCACTAAATAGTTGACTTCCTTTACATTTTCTATTAGTTTTAGTTTTATATTCCTATGTATATCCGTGTCTTTGTATAATATAAATAACAACTTCTGTTTGCAACTTTTTTCTCCAGTTACATTTCTTGTAATCCCGAGACGTTGGTAGCAAATGCTATCGAGCTTTGCACACCATCTGCCGATCAATCTGAGAAAGGTAACAACAAAAACAACAGGGGATGGAGAAATAGGAGCAATGCTAGTTTAGCTCGGCAGAGGGCCAGATCTATGCCAGAATCTGAGCCCTTTCAGCCCATCAGAACTATGGCTGTTGATCTTTTCCCTCATACTCCTCATTGTGAAGTGGTAATGCTTCTAGAGAGATAATACCTTAGATTTTTCTCTCAAAACGCCTTTTATTTAGCAGGTTGTTAGGTTGGGCTTTTTTCTAATTTATCATAGTGGAGTTCATGTTGAGGCTTCATAAAAAATAATTTCTAGCTGAACGTATGCATGCCCTCAAAGTTGTACAAGTAAAATAATGCTGAAATTTTGCAAATGTGATCTTTTTTATTAATGATAATCGACTTTTTTTTTCCATCATTGTTTCATTTACGCTTTTGCTTTCTTACTCAATACTTTAAGGTTAAATATTAAATTGCGAGTGTCCTGGTGCTTTTAGCTGTTTATTGTTCACAATGGAGAGGCTTAACTTGTGTTACCTCTTCTTCGATATTAGTACTTCCCTTCTTATTAGTACTAACATATAGTAACACCTATAACTTCAAAGAATTGTAGTTTTTCTTTTTACCATTTTCGCTAGCCAATTCATCAGGAGCCATAATACATGAGTTCAATCTATTTCCTCCAAATTGAATTGGCAATGGATCTTTATGAATTTAATTTGATCTTGATCCTGCTTCTCAAGTAGCTCGTCGGAATTGAAGCTGCCTTGCTAACATGAAGTGAGAAACAGGATGATGTATGATTAGAATGTAGTAACATAAAGTTTTTCCGTTTTAAAAATTATTCAAAAACACCACAAATACAGATTTAAATCGGCTTTTCAAATTATGACATGCTAATGACGATGATATCAGGCAGTTGGAGACATATTTTGTTTCAATTCGTGTTATTTTGGAGACATTTTTTGTCTCGATTCATGTTATTTTGGCCGTCTCGTAATATTAGTAACAAAAACTAAAGTCAATTAATATTTCATCCATGCATCTCAGCATTTAACATAATGCTTTGGTTATTTAGCCATCTACTTTACAATAATCCAATTTGCTAGTCACTGGATAAACCTCGCATAATTGTATATTTATCTTCTATGTATGGTGCTAGATTTATTTGAAAAAAAAGATAGGGAGCGGTCAATGTAGGTTTTGAGTCAGGGAGGTATATGAATATGTGATGTATTATTTTTTAAATTTTATATCGAAAGTAAAACCACCACTGCAATAAAATTATATGAGTTCATAAGATTTTTATACTTGTGTCTTAATTTTTCAAGAGAAATAAATTATTTAGTATTGAGAAAAATCATTAAAAAATTAGATATACTATAATGTTTAACTCGGGCATGTTTATCAATGATGCAGTTGTAATAAATAATATTTTTTATTTAATAGGTGGCAACTTTTATTTTTAAAAACAAAGTTAATATCAATGGTTTATATTTTATATTAAAAGCACATAATGTTTGAACTTTTTTAATAGGAAAAAACTAAAGCCAAAACTAAAGTCAAAAATAAATTAAAAATGAAGAAATGAAGTCTAACAAGTTAAAAGTAACAATTGATATTTAGTTTCTAAGTAGAAAAATGTTTGAATTATTGCATTAAAAAGAAACTCATAATAAAAAATAAAATAAAAATAAGAATGTCCAAACTTTAAATATTTGAACCTGTAACGTCTTGCTAACTACTTATAAGTTTTCTATCATTTCAGAGAAGTGGGTTTGTAACAATTTGCATTTAGTATTATATATCGACCAACTGTTCTTTGAAAATAAATTCTTATTTTTTTTACCGAAGCAGGGTAGTCCACCCTTGCCTCTATATAAATTCGCCCTTCCATATGGGCAAAAGGTGCGTACACCTTATTACCACTAGTTTCGACTCGGTTTAAGTAGCTAGCAAAAGGTAGATGATATCAACTTTGACCATCACATTGGGGGATTTGGATTGATATATATATATATATATACTAGTAATCGTGTCCCTGTGTGTAACGCGTAATACGATAAAATTTAAAAAATACGAGTAGTTATGATACAAACAGTTGGAGAATATAAAAAAAAATAAAGTATAAGATGAGAAGAATCAAACGAATTTTGAGAGATTAAATAGGGATAAAAGGTGTTTTTAGTTATTAGTTTTTGGAGCAATTAACGCAAACATACTCTACACCTGTTATATTAACAAAAACATACACTCAAAAGTTAAATTATCAAAAATAACATTTAATTAATAATTAATAAAAAACAAAAAAATTGATTCATGACTGTCAATCTCTTTCCTATTTCTCTCCTCGTCTTACCTTCTCTCCAATCTCTCTCACTCATTCTCTCTATCTCGGATGTATTTTCTCTTTCTTCTCACTCTCATTCTTCCTCTCTTATCATCCTGCCTATATTTTTCCGATCTTTTTCTTCCCTTTCCTTTCTCTTCCGTGGAGATTGAGACGGGCACATCTATCAGAATGGGCGGCGAGTGTGTACAGTAAGATCGAAAACTCGAGGTTGATATCGACGAAAATGCGATCGTTGAAGGAGAGGCCCACGACGGCGACGTGATAGTTCGAGATAGGAGGGCGGGTAAAAGTTGGATTTATTAATTAGTGTATAATGTTGAAAAATAAGTGTATGAATTACGTGAATTAAGATAATGAAGTTCAAAATTATGAATATGAATTATGTAAATTGGGGTATGAAGTTTAAAAATAAGGGTGAACTCGTTATGAACTTTTAGAATAAATGTATGAAAAATACAAATTAATATATGAACTTCTGAAATAGGAGTATGAAATTTTGGAATAATAGTATGAAATCTACAAATTAGAACTTTTAAAACAAGTGCATGAACTTTTGGAATAAGAGTATGAAATATACAAATTAAGGTATGAACTTTTGAGTATGTTTTTGTTAATTAGAAATTTTTGGGTATGTTTTTGTTAATTTAGCTTCAAAAGTAGTATGTTTTGTTAATTTATCTTTAGTTTTTCTATTTTTTATGAGAATGTTGTATTGTGATAATTGATAAAAAAGTGTAAGACTATTTTTGAAAAAAAGTGGCAAAATATATAATAGTACGATATATATATATATATATATATGAGATGGGAGTGTAGTCGTGTACTGATCCGCCGTTGTTAGTCTTCGAGACGCTCACTACATGAATGTATTACGAAAGTTATAAACTTATAATTGATTCTTACGTATTTATCAGTTAAAATTTTATCATACCTATATTTTTTCCGTAAATGTTTCTGACGGGTTCAAACCGATATTGATAGTTAATTAATCTTCCAAAATGAATTCGATCGACCACATGTCTATAGACCTATCGTGATCCAAACAAAACCTAATAAACAGGATGTTAATACCGTCAATTCAAATCCTTTTTTCCTTCAATAAAGATTTTATTAAAGCTATATTAATATCTACAGGGAAGAAGATGACATATCGGTCGATTTGGCTGGCTTTAACAACAACTCAGATTTGTACATCCGGGTTGATATTCATTTTTCAGAGATAAGTACGACTGATATTCATAAACTTAGGTACTAACAGTGTTGAAGCAACGCCATGAAAATAAATATGCAGATTAGTACTGGAAAATGTTGCAATGGCTAGATTTCACTCATTTCAGCAATTTGAATAATAGTCGAGATTAATCACAACCAGCAGTGCATCATAAGTACAAAAGATTGCCACTCTTTAGTTTCTTTTATTGCAAATCTGCGTACGAAGAGTAAACCTAAATATTTAGGCCCAAGTAAATATCACATTACAAATAGGGTTTACTCCAATTTGAAGAAGGGATTGAAATAGAGGCTTCAATTTTTGCAGCTTTTTAAGTAAATAAGATGAACTGGGAGAGAAAGTACGTCCTCGGATTTATATCAAAAAAAAAAAAAAAAGAGCAACGTAGAGGTTTGGACATCTCAAGAATTAGTAGTGTATACATGTCATTAATAAACCAATTTCAAAACTGAAAACAGTTTCACTGAACAATCCATTTAAAAATGCTGTCTATCCAAAAAGTCTTTTACTTCAATGGTGCTTGCAGTCGGCCATCACACCTAAAATTAGCCTTTTCTCTCAAGCTGCAATACTTCTCTTTTCAAATTTCTCATATTCCAATCCCCTAATGCTACGGTTTCTTTCTTTTTTTGTGATGGGGTTAAGAACATCTACAAAATCCGTGTCCTCATCCAACTGCAACCAATAAACAATTTAAATTTATAAGAAAAAAGAACCGAGTCCAATATCCAGCTCAATGGAGAATGAACAATGGATGGTGAACAGGCAACATAATACATGTTTTAGATATCTATAATTTTTATACTCCCGGCTGAAAATGTTTTAAAGTTGAAGGCTAGAAGCAAGCATCAATTCATCCGGTAGAATGAATGACCAGTGTGCAAAACATGCAAGATACAAGCTGAGATGCTATTTGTCAAAATTCGTTAGAGGGCCGTCTCCAGAGTTTCGGAGGTAATAGCCCACTTTAAAAATGGGCATTTTTTTTCTTTGTAAAAAAAAATATTTAAATAAAACTTATAAGATACGATTAATAAATGGTAAAATATTAATCTATAAAATAAAATCTAGTCTCCGCAAAGACTCGAACACAGATTGATTAGACTTTTTAGTAAGGAAATCAAACACTTGGTCACAGATAACTATTGGTTAGAGAAAGTAAATTAATTAGATATATATATATATATATATATTTAATATTTTGTCAAACGGGGGCCTTAAAAATATACGTTTTTGGGGGGTTTATAGGCCGGTGCCTCTTGGGCCTAGCCCAAAACCCGGCTCTGATTCGTTCACTGATATAGCAACTTACACGGAAAATTGCATGTTTTATATATAAACAGCACTAATGCGTGCAAGAACATTGAACAATTACATGCTAAGAAGATATTTTCAACAGCCCATTAACATAATTTGACACAAACTTAATCCCCATGGAGTGTGCAAGAACATAGGAGAAGTGCTCATGGAAAAGAAGGTAAAAATCCAGCGTTTACTCCCAAAAGTACATTCATGCTCTAAAACAAGATGTAGTATACCAAACCTAATAAAAATCCGATACAGGGTTTCGACAAAATCAAAAAATTGATAGAAAAACAGAGTATAACCCTTCACAAAAAAAGGGATCTTGAGTACCAAACTCAAATAGCAAAGAGCACCAAACTCTCAATTATATTACCAGACCAAATCTGAAACTTTTGAGTACAGACTACCTTATCTTTAAGAACTCTTAAAGAAACAACTTTTTTGAAAGGAAAAAAAAACACAAAGTTCAGCTTAAATAGAAAGACACTACTATTGACCGAAAACCTGAGACAAATAACTGACACAATTAACTCTAAAACATACATTTTTAAAAACGACTTTTCTTTAAAAAAAAAATATAACTGATCTGCTCCACAGGAACTCCGTACAATATAGAAATCATCGTGTTTAAATTGCTTTCTCTAAGAAATAAATGCTAATCCGGATTAGCAGCAGTCAAATTTATAGTGCTAATTTTGGTACCTAAATAATTTTCTAGTAGCAGGAGATCAAAGTGTTTAACAGAACAAGAGTAAAACTTTAACAGTGTCTACATGGGGTCATGATCAGCAATTTTAAAATCATGGGTAACAAGAGTCTTGATGAGTAAGCATAATAGTAAACCACAAGAGGAAGCTTTCTGTCATGTTAATTAAGAACAAGGAGAAATAACTGATAAAATAATCAAATAGTACGCACCTTCTTCTTCGTAATTAGGTAATCAAATTCCGTCAAAGTTAGATTTACAAGATCACTTGTATCTTTGGGTAAATCGCTTGTATTATTGGGTAACCACGTAAGCTTCAATTTTGTGGTTTTCACAGACCCTTGAAGATTCAAAACACCCCTCAAATGTATGACGTTCCCATTTTCATCCTTTTTAATTTCTTTCACTATGGCATTTCCCCAGTCCATTAAGGTTATCTCCTCATCAACCGATACAAGTTGAACGTCAGCATAGTCAATCCAAATTTGATTAGTATATTTTGTGGCATTATCTCCAGCACCCTCATATTTTTTGTGCTTTGGTATGATACGTACGAATGGTTTTATCTGGCCCATCAATAAGGGTTAATAGGACCCGGCCTTGTTCAATCACGGCAGTGTGTCTGGGGTACACAGGGTCTATTATCTTCTTACTAATTGTCCATAGTTTATCCCATTCCATGAGATTCAGATTCTTCGAAGCTCCCTGAAACCAGATTAATTGACAATAAGGGTCGCAAACCATCGAGATATAGATATCTCTTTTATATAACTACGACGTCAACAGATAGGAAACTGACATACATCAACTAAGAAAATTAAAATTTGTCCGAATCTCACTCAAGTCAATCATGGTGTCAAAAATATATTATAAAACCATTTGAATTGCTGATGTAATTGATAGCAAAAACAGAATTGAAAAATATCAAAATAAGAGCTGCATGTAGGAGTATATTACTCAGAAGAATCAGGAGCATTGTACAGTGAAAAGACGCCTTAAACTATGGTTTAGCACTTCGGACATTCTTGTATACGATTTTACTTGGTATTAAAAGAGCAGACATGATGATCAAAAAGCAAAAAAAAATAACAGCAGGTAACATGTGCAACATATAAGGACTAATATTTACTCTCTTCTGAATATAGCAAGGCCAATAAAAGTTGGTTAGTTCAAGATTCTTGATAGATGATCACCCCCTTTCTCTTTGCGGGATAAAACAGATAATAGAATATATAGAAACAATTTTATTCAATATAAAAGTTATGCAGAAAATGAAATGTGTGTGTATGTGTGTGCGTAGGGGTGTGTGTGTAATTTCCGATTTTCCTGCAGTTGTCACTTGCGACTCTTTGTAGCTAGGGGTTTGTTAGTTGCATATTTAAGCATAAATGATGGACTTTCTTAAGGTTGAGAAAAAAAATGCTTCATCGCTTAAAGTTTCAAGTATTTTATGACCCAAAAAACAGAAAGCTCAACTTAAAGCTGATCAACCCAGTGCAGTCCAGCTTTTTAGGCAAAAAGAACAGAAAACCTGAGTTTAAAAAATCGTAACAAGCAAGGCCAAGCAATCTATACAAACTGTTAAGTTGCCATTATTATATCTATGGGAATGAAAAGGAATGTTAATATTACTTGATCAACGATAAACTGCATCAAAGCCTCAATCTATACAAACTGTTAAAGTGCCATTATTATATCTATGGGAATGAAAAAGAATGTGAAAATATTACTTGAACAGCGATAAACTGTTTCAAAGCCTGAATCTTCAACCCTCTACGAACAATCCCTTGAACCGTAGGGAAATGAGGATCATCCCATCTGTCAACTTTCCCATTCTGAACAAACCATAATAGCTTACGCTTACTAAGAAGAGTAAATACCATATTCAACCGACTAAACTCATACAAAACAACTTTCCTCATACCTATATCATCTTGTATTCGGTGATACTGAGCATTACGATCATAGTACTCACAAGAACGTAGCGCATGAGTTATATCCTCTATAGAATCGACAAAAGGGCATGCACAATCATAAGTAGGATACACCTTCTATTTTGAACCGATGCGATGATGAGGCATTGGGTTACATCGGTAATATACAGGGTCCCAAAGAGACTTGTTTGGGTCTTTCATATCTAATTTTCCACGTACACAGCACTTTAATCCCTTCTCAGACCCAATAATCATCTCTTTCCACAATTTCATATTTTCCTCAGGGGTGTTACTCCTGTTTTTTGATTCAATCCCGTCCATCCGTTCTTTTTGCATTTGCCCACGTGGTGTATCGTCAACATAAGCCTTACCCTCGACAATCAATTTTTCAACAATCTTTATTAGCTCTGGAAAATAATCTGAAGTATATGTAACTGTTTTGTTCCTGATGCCTAGAGTTTTGAGTATCTAAGAATATTTCTTATGAACTCATTGCTCTCTTTAGCTGGATTAGTATCGTCAAAGCGTATAATCACCTCACCATTGTACCTATCAGCTAAATTCTGATTTAACAGAGCAGCTTTAGAATGACCTATGTGAAGGAAACCACTGGGCTTGGGTGCAAAACGTAATTTCACTTTTCCATTTACAGCTTCAGGTAAATCAATTTCTTTAGTTCCTTTTTCCCCCATATAAGGGGCGGCTTTTGCTAACGGTAGATTATCGGAGTGTGTCATCGTCTCCATATCTCTCTCTCGGAGAGAGATAACACGGTGGTAGATCAATTTATTTATCTTCATGCTCTTTTTTTCCCCTTTGATCCTTTTTGTAGAGAGAGAAACTCCAACGGCGGAGATTACTTCTAATGGTGGATTCTCGTGGCGAAAGAGACCCTCGTCGTCTCCGGTGAATAAAATAAAATTGTAGTTATTTTACGGAATGAGTGGTGAAACATTTAAATTTAAATATTTTGATCAAAATATATACGAAAAATATATTTTTTCATTAATTTATTTCAAAACGAGGTCCCGACTGTCTCTATCTAGTTACTTCTGTGATCGTCTGTCTCCATATATCTCTTGGAGAGAGATAACAGGTAGCGCCAGTTTCTACAGAAGTTGAGGTTTTCCATAATCTGTTTTAATTCTGGTAGAAATTTTTTGGGGTTGAAAAATCACAGATTATTTTAGCTTTGGGATTGAAAGTGTAATTTTTAAATTAAACATTGAGACCCAGAGGGTGTTCTCTTGCGGTACAAGCAGACTTTTTGCTAATGTATGTTTGATATGGTGTACCAAACAAACCAGTTATTTTGAAATTAAACTCTACTGCATTAATTGGCATATAAACTTTTTGAATAACGCGAGTAGATATTAGTTATAACTTATAACCACGGGTGCACTTTTTTCTACCGATTTGTACCAACCGATCGATTTTCGAATCGAACCAAACAAGTTGATACCGAAAGTTCGGTATACCGACTTTTCGGTACGGTACAACCGAACCAAACTTTAAAAGTCGGTTCGGTTTCGGTATCCATTTCGTATGTTTGGTACAATACCAAACCGAACCAAACATTAAAATTATAAAATATATAGAAATGTACACATAGTTATAACTTACAAATAAATTGTCTTATAGTTTATTTTAATTTTTCTTACGACTTACTTTACTATTTACGAAGCCAAATACAATAATTTCGTTTTTCTCCATTTTCTTGTCTAATATTTTAAAAGAATTCTTATTTTATAAGTGTTTACTATTTTAATCAAATTCACAATAAATGTAGCAAATATAAGAATAGTTGTACACATTTTACTTTTTACAAACTTTTTTGCTATTTTATTGTTATCAAGAATTATATTTTAATAATAATAATGTTTCGGTATAAAACGGAAAACCGAACCGTACCAACCGAAAAAGTCAGTATACCAAACTTTCGATATACCGACTTTTTCGGTTCGATTATGGTATAATTTTTTTCAAACCAAACAAGTTCGGTTCGGTATTGGTATATGGTCAAAAAAGTCGGTACCGTACCGAATGCACCCCTACTTATAACAAAGCTGCACGCGAGAAAAGAAAAAAAACTGAAGTGATGATAGGGGGGCGGACCCAAGGGGGATGCGGTGGCTGTTGTCACCCCGGCGACGATTTTTAATTATTATTATTTTTATACATGTAATTAAAAAAATTCTGAGATATATACATTGATGGTCCCCCTAGTTAAAATTGGTAAAATTGGACTATAAGTTAGTGAAAGATTAGAAGTTTAAATCATATTAGTTTTTTTTTCTAAAATTTTATGTTTTTTACTTTAAAATTACCAAATTTTCTAAATAGTCATCGTATTTTCCCAAACATGATTACATAAAAAATTATTTTACTGTCCAATGTCATTTGTCTTGATTTCATATTTATTTTATAGTATGTTAAACATAGAAAAAAATAAATTGTATTAGATCCTATTTTTTTTATATTCGACATATTTTTACATAACGGCCTCCCGAAAAAAAATTATATCGGTTTCGTTCCTGATGATGATCGAATTCTGCCTTTCTTTCTATATCTCTCTTTCCTTGTATATAAATATGTATACGACCCGGGGGATGGTGGTTGGAGGGTTTGTGTGTGTGTATGTGGCAACATAACGATTTGCGGTGTATTTTTTTTATCTATATAATCATATAATTTAAATCCTAATTATGTTAACAAATTTAGATTTTTTAAAAACAACAAATGCGTAGTTCGTTATAATTTTGCAAATAGATAATTGAATATAAAATCACAATCTCACACATATACTAAAAGTAAAAACGATAACCGCTATTTCTTACGTATATAATCCTAAATAAGAATCTTATAACAATTTGTTTATGTATACTTATGTAAAAATATAAGTTGTGAACCAAACGACGTAGTTGTATCCATTTTTCTTGAATAAATTTTTTATTAAAAAACTTTAATAAAATATTAATAGTTTTTTAATAAGAAAACCTCATTTTTACGCTTTACCTCTAACGCAGCGTTATTGCATACCGTATGCGTTTTTTTTCCCCGCTAAGTGCTATTTGCGTAACGTTACGCAAGATTGTGTGATTTTTAAAACACTGTCGTGACTCATGAGGGGCTCGACCGAGTTGTTTGTTATTCATAACAAACTTGTGTTCGGTCCATTAAAGGATCAATCCTTGCCCCTTCATTCATTGATTAACCGACCCTGCACAAGATTCGTGCTCAGACTTATTTATTTAATCTTAATATTTTATCATATCTATTTCATTCCTATTTGGTAGCCGATGCCAATTTTTTCAACATACGGAGTCTTTTGCAAAAATACTGTAGCTTAGAAGTCATCAAAGTGCAGTGCAACCCATGATTAGATAAATTAGGATCATTCTCCCTGCTTTGATTTACCAACCAAACAAAAAAAATCTATTGTTGAAACCTTAATAAACAAACTAGTAGATATAAAACTCTACTGTTTTTGCTGTAATTGGCATAAAAAATTGTGAATACCGACTCGGGTCTATCCCGAGTCGTAAGGCATAAGTACCGGGTGTAGTTAAATTTTGCACCAAACCCCCTCGGATTGCTAGTTGTCGAATGTGGCCTTTTTTTTTAAAAGGGTCGAATGTGGCCTTTATGAATGCATAAGGAAGTGTATTCACCACCACACATGAATGTGAATTCTGATGATGCATAAGTTGTCTCATTTGTGTATACTGTCATTTAGTTAGGTCGTCGTCATAGACTCATAACTACAAACATTATGCCCCCACAACAATGATTAAACATATTTCTAAGTAGTATTAACATAAAATTATTTCAAAGTAATGATTAACAATTCTATAAAATCAAAAAATTATTTTACCCACAAACCACAAGTTCCTGCTTGTACCATATGACCATGTTATACTACTACTACTACTACTACTACTACTACTACTACTACTATTCTGAAGATTAACTTAAGTAATCAAGTCAATTTTAGAAACTATGCTTTCTGTACCTTTAAGAATCAACTACAAATCCAGCTTTACTCTCAACTTCCGAAAAGAATATATGCAGGGTGTGAACGAAAATCTAATCTTGAGAGCATTCGTATAAAGGTGTAATCTTTGTGGCAAATAATGTCATATGCTTCAAAAGAAAATGATCACAAATTGATTCAGAGTATTGAACAACACAACTTTACATATAATTGCATTATTTGCACTGTAATTCACAAATCAATCATAGATTTGCAATATGGAATTGACATTTTAGACTACTGATTTGTCAATGCCTAGCGGCTAGCAATTCTGGAAATGGCATATGCAATACTGGCAACGCCTTGCAATAACAAATGATTAAAATTAGCAATTGTAATTTGTAAAGACACAAAATCAGAAATCACTAAGAATTTTTTTATTACCAGTTAAAGAATGAAACAAGTCATCATAATTCTCAAACCAGTGCCAAAACAACAGAACGTGATAGTAAATACCCAATACATGTGATTAAAGAGACCAACATTGTGAGATAAACTTAAAAAGTTAAAAATCCAATTTTGATATCAATTCATTATAAAACTGTAATCTTCTAATAATGATCTTCATACTTAAAGAATTAACATGGTCACAAAATTTACTCAAAATACATAACACCACAATAAGTTTACATATGAATATATACTCTAATTGCATTATACTTCACAAATCAATCATAGAATTGTAACATGGAATGGAAATTCAGATCAAACACTCCCCAATGCCTAGCACTGCTTGCAATGGCATATGCAATCATTTTCATCTTAAATAACAAATGATAGAAATTAGTAAAACTGTAAAGAAACATAATCACTACTAAAAAAATTATTACCAGAAAGAATCAACCAAATCCTCAAGCCAGAATCTCAAACATCAAAATCTGATAATAATTCTCGACCAATAAACACAATCAAACACCATATACTAACATAAACTCAAAAATTAGTTCATATAATTGAATAATACTTCACAAAGATAAATTCCAGTATAACCGATAAATGTAGTGTTTCAAAAATCTTAACAAATTAGGTTTAATGTCAGTTACATGTAAATAATAGATAGCTTCAACTTCAACAAAAGAGAAAATCATAGTAATTGTAAAGAAAACACTATCACTATGGAAAAAAAATTATTACTAGAAAAAGAATCAACTAAATCATCATAATCCCCAAACCAGAATCTCAAACAACAAAATCTGATAATAATACTCGGTCAACAAACACAATCAAACACCAACATTCTAACATAAACTCAACACTGATCAAGAGTCTATAAACTTAACACACATGAATATATATAAACGCAAATGTGTGTAACAAATGATAGAAATTAGTGATTATAAAGAAAAACATAATTACTACAGAAAAAGTTTATTACCACAAAAAGAATCAAACAAATCCTCAAACAATAAAATCTGATAATAATACTCAACCAACAAACATAATCAAAGACTAACATTCTGACATAATCTTATCACTGATCATTAACACACATAAATATATATAAACGCGACCGTGTGTATCTAAATCTCAGAGCATATCTCTTCTAGCACGGTACGAGTACTCATACCTCCGTAAATAATAGTGTAATTAGTAATTATAAAGAAGAGAAGAAACATAATCACTACGAAAAAAAAACTATTACCAGAAATAACCAACCAAATCCTCAAAGCAGAATCTAAAACAACAAAATCTGATAATAATACCCGACCAACAATCACAATCAAACACCAATATTCTAAAATAAACTCAACATTGATCAAGAGTCTATACATATATAATAAATAAATATATATGAATCTCAATCTTAGAGCATATCTCTTCTGGCACCGTACGAGAACTCGGACCTCCTCAGATTTTGTTGCCTTTTATTATAAACAAACCCAGCGACACCGACCACACAGAATGCCCCTATCACTCCCAATGCTATCCCCGCCTTCTTCCCTCCGCTCATCCCCCCTCCTCCTTCTCTCTCCTCTTCTCCCGCCTTCACATTCTTCACCGTCTCTCCTCCACCGTCGCTAGATCCCTCCGGCGCCGGAGAACTCGCCGGAGTAGGTGCCGGAGACGGACTTTTCTTGCTAGTATCGTCGTCCGATGACGGAGACGGAGATGGCACCGGAGACGGAATCGTCGACGGCGGAGGTGAAAACGGCAATGACGGAGATGACGGCGGAGATGACGGTGGATCTGTTGAGAGAGTGGTTTGGAGAGAGAGTAAAAGCCCTAATACGACGATAATTGAGAGGTTTTGATAAATCGCCATTGTTAGAGAGAGAGAGAGAGTAATGTGAAGTAGGAAAAATCACAGAGAGATTTGATTGAAAAGAGAGAGGGGAGATCTGAAGGGGAGAGAGAGGGAACGTGGTACGCTAGATTTGAGGGAATAATAAAATGGAAGGTTAGGATTTTGACACGTGGTATGAATATGGGAAATTTGCGGCGCGTTTTATTGGGGTGGGTGAGTTGGGATTTGCGTGGGCGGTTAGTTATATATATATATATATTTATATTTTCAATTTAATGATACGAGATTTTGAAAATTTGAAGAAAGTTTGTTGAGGGAAAAGAAAAGTGTGGAAGTTAATATGAAACGGGAAGGAATTATGAGACTTAAATAAGAGTGTATTAATTAATGGTTTGTTTACTTTGATTCGTGATATCTGCCAGATTTTTAAGCGTGTATAATTTCAGTTCATAATCCATTGTCTAACAACATTATTCAAATCTAATTTCTATTAAATCATTTCACATCATTACAAAAAGTCAGTTCACATTCCATTGTCAAATCTTATTTTTCACAATTCGGTTCATAATCCATTGTCTAACTCAGAAGAAATTATTTGGTACTCTTCAGAATTCATCCAACTCACAAAATAACCACACACTTAGTGAGTTTAACAGACTTACATAATAAAATATACTAAATGTGTGACTATATTTAGAGTCGAAATATTCTACCTCAATTATTTATCCTATTTCGTGCATTCTTGCTTATTTTATCGCTAAAAAAGTTCTAAAAAACTTGAATTTTTTTGTACAATTACTATAATACATGTATCAATACATTTCAATAATTATTTTTAAAAGAAAATCCACATGCAATTTAATTTGGAATAAATGTATAAATGAGTGTAAATTAAACATTAAATGTTAGAAAATTTGTCTAAAACAATATTATGTCTAAATATTTTAAAATTTAAATACAATATACTATAAAAGCTTATAAATTTGCGGAACAAGTTGTGAAAATTTAAAATTTGAGTGAAAATAAGCAAGGAAGTACGGAAAGAGTTAGAGAATGGGGTATAAGATTTAGACTCGTCTATTTATCATCATCTTTATTTTTAACAAAAATATTAGAGCAACATACTAGAAAATTTAAACTTTTTCCTAAAAATAATGTTAAATGCAACTTTTACTTGTTTTGAGAAACAATCCCTACAATTTTTGGTATCATAACCAAATTCTATTATCTAATATTAAATTAATCTCAATTCAAACATTTCCAATTTGAGCCATATATATTTATTACAGAACAACACTGCAAAGTCTACTTTTCCCATTCATGAGTACATCTGTACATGTATGCAGCCAAACAATCCTTTTGGAAACTCAATTTAAAACGAAAACAAAACATAAGGGCTCATAAGTATATGAAAGATAAAAGAAATACAAAAGAAAGTTACGTTTATATTAGAATTCATAATTTCTGAGCATTCGTATCTGTTTATTCAAAACATATTTTTTACTAAAATTTAATGATTATGGTACAAAAAGTGACATGTATCAGCAACCCACCCTATACATTCCAGGAAACACAATATATGAGGAATGCATATGATTCTCTAGATTAATACTCACTCCGTACTTAAACAAATGTCCCCTACGAAAATACGTACAATTTTGACCGATAATTTTTTCATATTTAGATTGCCGGAAAAAATTATTTCAAAAGTTAATCACGTAGTTTATGGTTAGAACTATATGATAAAATTTTTAATTTTTTCATTTCGGTAATTTTGATATGAAAATTTTGATGGTCAAAATTGAATGTATTTTCGTAGGTGATATTTGTTTAGGAACGGAGGGAGTATAATAGTAATAAACTATCATGGGCTCCGCATTTTTATGATTGTAATATTGTTATGATTATTAAAATATAATTAAAAAATAAAAAAAATAATGTAGGGTTATTATAAGAAAATGAATAAGGAAGCTGAAATTTTGTGTAAACGTAAACGGTTCCTTAAAAAATATAAAATGTGTTAGGTTTGAGAAAATAGTTGAGATAGCTGGTGCGATGTTCTCATCATCAAAAAATTACACCTTACTTGATAGACTGCCAACCAAAATATTACGCATTACTAGTTACTTACGAGCAACGTATCAGTTCCCTTATATCACCAATTAACTTTATACTTCAGGGAAAATTAAGAATTTGTTCATCAAAAAATGTTCTAAAATTATACACGCATTAGTTTTGTTATCAATTATGTTAAATATACATGAATTTAAATATACTTCAAATATAAGAGATAAATATGTTCTCTTATAATTAAAATAATAATTTATCTCTCTTACTTTTATCTTATTCTCTCTCCTTTATTTGTACATTTACATATAAATTAATAAAATAACAAAAAGATGAGTTGTATAGGTTTGAGAGAAAAATTAATAAAAAGAACTGATAATTTGTATAAACCAAAACGTTTCCTTATAAGTTGTAAAAGTGTACTTTTTACTTTAAATATGAGGAAACGTCTAACTTATTTAATGTGGTTACTCTAGTAAATTAAGTTGGGTTGAAAAAAATTAATAGAAGTATATTAAAATATAGTAATATTAAGTTATGATAAGAAATTTGATAGGCAAGCTGAAAAATATATAAAGTTAAATTGTTATACTAAAAATATAAAAATGATGCTAATTATCTTAAATATGAGAAAAAAAAATGTAAGAAAACGGAGGGTGGGTTACTCTTATTGGCTAAAAACCAAAATATTACCCGTTAAGTTAAGGCCTAACACGAGATACTGACCAAAAGATTATACAACATTTCCATCAACTCATCATGAGCTAAAGCCAAAAGATTATCAGTTAAGTAGGATTTCAAACTTAGTCGACCTACATATTTTATAGGATTTTGTCATCGTTGTTTCTGAAAGAACTTTTGTTGCTCCAAATCGAATCTACATAAGTTGATTGATTTTCTCTTTTTCTTCTTGCGCTAGCCTCTTCTCCTTCAATATAACCTTTTTCTCTTGGATTTAAGCAAGCTTATCAATTTTTTCTATCTTCTCATTGTGTTGTTGCTTCCTATCTTCTTTTAAGCTAGATACAACTTTCTCAAACAATGCAGAATTTTCTTCTTGGTATTTTCTTTTCTTTTCATTCACCTTTTGAGCTTTACTTCCTAGTGGTCGTTCGCATTGATCCGAATTTGTTGTAAGCACAACTTCGTCTCCTATGTCAATAGTCTCTGGAATAGTTTGAGAATCACGTGCACTTTCTTTCTTTTTAGTCCTTGTTCTTTTTGCAAAATCCATTTCGGATGACTTCGCAAAATCTCCCAGCAATGGTTGAATGAGAAATCGCCGTTCCAAGTGTGTTTGTATGCAACTCTGGCCCTTTTAATCTGTTAGAACAACAATGGAACATCGATAAAAAATACAATTTTAGTGGAAGAGGAAGAGGAAATAACCGCAACGTATTTTATGCTTTCTAACTAGAAAAGTGAGATTCATGTTTTACAAAGTTCTGATGGTTGATAAAATTACTTCAAAAGACTAAAAAAGAAGCAATATTTGATAGAATTAAACAAGTACATGCAGTATCTGTAGGACAAACTATAAATCTTCTTCGTCTACCAAGTCTCGAGCTTAACAAGTATGCATTAGAGAAAAAAAAAAGAACAAGTTCACTGCAAAAGTCTAAAACCAATCCAAAACTTTTCACATCATCTCCGGTCACGTACAACACAGGGTACATATAATATCTGGATCTTGGATTTCGGTATATCTCTTGGAATTGCTACACTAAAAACGTAAGATCGATCATATTCTCTATAGCCCAAAAGTGGATGTTTGTTTAGAAATACAACTACGTTGTAGCTTCGCAAGAAAAATAAAAGTACTGAAATGCTAGATTATAAATATAAACAAACCATTCTCAGAAACATTTAAAGTGAAAACAACATTGCAGCCCAGAACCAACCAAGTCACAACTACATTGTAGCTTATCGCAAGAAAAATAAAAGTACTGAAAGGCTACATTATAAAGATAAACAAACCATTCTCAGAAACATTTAAAGTGAAAACAACATTGTAGGCCCAGAACCAACCAAGTCACGCAAGGCGACTTAATAAATTTCAAAGACCATAAGATGATTTACAGATTTTAAACGGTGTACAATACTAGTTTATCCCATTACAACGGTAAACGCCAATAGTTTCTTTCATTTTTTTATATGATTTTGACCTGGAAAGTGGAAAGTGACCTGGAGTACTTTTTTTCTGCTCTTCTTTGGAGTTTAATAAATAAACTATAGCACGGGGACTTAAATGACTTCTTTTTGATTAACCAAAACTAAGTAGAAAATACCTTAACTAGATTATAGGAATTTCACTAAGGTTAACGCATTTGAATAGGCTCGATACTAATAAATATATGTACCTTATTTTCTTCAGTGCAACCACTTGGATTCATGTTATTCAATTTGAGCCAAACACCCACAAAACTTGTTGACGGAACCTCAAATTACAGACCAGCGATTACTTAGAGAATGTCTTGTTCTTTCAGGATGATCATGTTTCTTACACTCATGGTAATATTCATGAATCCTATCCCACAACTTACTGAACTTTTGTCCACTACCGGTAACCCCATCTAGGCTTATAGTAAGCCAACCATTAACTATTATTTCGTCCTCATCACTGTAATTGTCACCTCGAGATTTTGAAGTCAAACCTTTAGCGGCTTTCTGAACTGGATGACGATTTACATCTTCAGCTAGAGTTGGAGCAGACATCACAGGAATACTGTCTAGATTTTGACTCTGCATCTGCAAAAATTGGGTGAAAAACCCATCATCGCTTAGAGAATCCATAACCCTGAACCAAATTAAGTTTCACTTTATTAGGGAAAATGATAAAGTACAAACATAAAAAGTTTCTTATCAAAGTAGCACTTGGTTGTTCAGCTACTAATGGTAGTTTTTTTCTTTTCTGCTCAAAAACTTTAGAATCTTTAAACTGGATTTGTCTAGGATTTGCTATGTTGAAAAAAGATTCTTTTATTTCTGCAGAAATGAGGTATGCAAAAAACCTTACACGCATAGTATAGAAAGCCAACAAAGCCAAATTTGACAATCTACACACACAAAACTATCTGATGAACCATATTAAGTGACGTAAAAGGTTCAGCTAACACCGCTTTTTTCTTTTTAGAAAAATAACTATAAAAGCTACGAAAATAAGCTGATGCTAAACGGCGCGTTAGTCTACAATGCAAAACAAGCCGGTAAATAAATAAATGATTTAATATTAAGCCCGTCAAAAATATGTTGGAAAACATATTTTAAACATGGGTGTTCCGAATGGTCACATGAACAACTTCGAATCGATATTACATGTGGCAACATTGAGTTTTTAATGCTGTACTCAACGCGTTTGAGTAGCTCGTGTGATGAGCTTCGTAACGGTATATCGCATGACCTATTCGGAGAATGAGTGTGAATATTAATCGACTTCAAAATTGGATTCTCGAAAGAAGGGAAAACTTTAATGCTAAAAAATGGAATGAAGAAATGGAAAACCATCGAGGGTTATCCCATATTGGAAGATTAAAAGTTAATTTTACAATATATATACAAGTACAACTCATGCAATTGTTAAACTATTATCTCCATATATACTTAAAGTGTATTAGTGTGTAACACACGTGCTCGGGACGCGGGCGCTTGGGCCTTGGGATTTGGGATTTTGGGGGAATGTCGTCTTGGGTCAAATTTGAAAAGGAAGTTTGGTATAAAATACAAAAGTAAATCCCTAGAGTTTCTCGGTAAATTGAAACGTCAATATTCAATGAGTGCTGCAGTTTCAGAAATTGAATGGGTGGGTGGATTCTGGGTGTAACTCTCAGAATTTAAATGGACCATTATGGTTGCGGTTTCTGAAAACCCTATAAAAAGCGGCCTTCCCCCTCTCATTTCAGACACAACAAACACACACAACACAGCATACATTGCATATTATTAGAGAGAGAATTGCATCACCAACAGCTCGATCTGTGGTTCGATGCCGTTTCCACACGTGCCACTCTGTGACAGAAGTTGTACCCAGAACCAGAAACCTAAAAAGTGGTTTAAGAAATATTGTTTAAGGGAAATTGCTTGCAGTTGTCTCTTATTTTTCATTTCAGTACTTACTGTTTATTTTATTTCAATATTGTTTACATTCTGTATTTCCAGTACTGTTTACTTTTCAATCTTTTCTGTTCTGTAATTTACATTTCAGTTTTGTAATTTTTTTTATTTACATAAACAATCCAGAAGTTTATTAATCATATTATTTTGTCCGGCAGTTTCTTTTAATTGACAAACAGTCCAGCAGTATAGTGTTTATACTATTCTGTTAGATAGTTTCGTACAATTCAGTTCAGCAGTTTAATAATTTATAATAAATATGTCTGAAATTTAATTATTGTAATTTAAATTCTGTACGAGTCAGGAATTTGTAATCGAGTTATATTCCTTTCAAAGTGAAATAAAATTGTTTATTTCCGTTTCAGTTCTTGTCTTTTACTTTATTGCTTTTCGATATAGTAAGAAACGACAAAATAACACTACACTAGAAAATGGAAACAAGTTCATACTTGTGACGACATGAAATTAAGTTCAAAGTAAGCCATTTAATGGGTGATTTTCTATTTTTAAGAAGTCTATAATGGTCTCGTTTGGTCGCGTCTTTTATTTTCAAAAGTATACTTTTTGTAAATGGGTTGAAAAGTATACTTTTTATTTTACTTTTTAGTAAGTAAATGCTGTTTAGTGAACTCCGTAAAAGTATACTTTTCATTAAAAATGTTGTTTGGTAAAATATGTTTACTTTTACTTTTTGAGTGAAAATGAATTGTTTATTCAAATAATGCACAATAGGTACCACTTTTGAACTTATATTACTCATATGTACTTCCATAAGTTCATATTCTCTATAGGTACCACTTTTTAATTATTTACTTTATTTACCAAAACGCCATATACATATTTCATAAAAAATGGAAAAAAAACACATAAAATTATATAAAATAAAAAAATCTCAAAATAAATGAAAAAAAATC
The DNA here is from genome assembly GCA_963920805.1 of Primula vulgaris. NCBI lineage: Eukaryota > Viridiplantae > Streptophyta > Magnoliopsida > Ericales > Primulaceae > Primula > Primula vulgaris. Next base: position 28,072,258 of record OY987219.1, read on the forward strand.
ACAAAAAATGAAAAAAAAAAAAAAAAAATCACAAAGAAAATAAAAAAATCACAAAAAAATTATAAAAAATCACAAAAAAATCACAAAATTTTAAAAAAATTACAAAAATGAAAAAAAAATGAAAAAGAAATAAAAATAATCACAAAAAAATTATAAAAAATGAAAAAATCACAAAAAATCACAAGATTTTAAAAAAAATTACAAAAAAATAAAAAAATTACAATTTTTTTTAAATTTTTTTAAATTTTTTGTGATTTTTTATAAGTTTTTATCATTTTTTATATTTTTTTTGATTTTTCGGTATAAAAAGTGTTATATATTTTTTTTAGTGAAAATGAATTGTTTATTCAAATATATATTTTTTTAAATTTTTTTTAAAAGTTTGTGATTTTTTTCATTTTTTGTGATTTTTTGTAATTTTTTAAATTTTTTGTGAAAATATAATGATGATAGGAACTAGGTTTTGAACTTTACTTTTAAAGCACATTCAGATTAAAACCTACTTAAAAGTATTATCAAAAGTAAAAGTATCATCAAACTTACTTTTAAAAAGTCTACTTATAGACATTTACTTTTCACCAAAAGTATACTTATGAGATTACATCCAAACAAACTAATATAAGTAAAAGTAAAATTAAAGCCAAAAGTATACTTAATGGTTTACTTTTATAAAAGTAAATTTTTTTTTTGTCATCAAACAAACATACAATAAGTAAAAGTAAAAGTAAAAGTAAGGAAAAAGTCAACCAACCAAACAAGGCCAATGCCAAACAACCTGACAAACAACTAAATATCTAACCTGGGCGTTTAACGGGCTCAACAATCGAAAATCGGTTCAATAAAGTGGATGCCAATCAAAAGAACTGTCGTAAGCAAAGGCGGAACAAGGATGATTTTTTTAGGTGGCCGTGGTGTAAAAAATATGTCGAATATAGGATAAGATAAATAAGATCTAATACAAAAATAAAGAATTTTTTCTATGTTTAAAATAACATAAAATAAATATGAAGTTAAGACAATGTATTAAACAATAAAATATTTTTTTTAATAATATTTGTTTGGGAAAATAGAATGGTTATTTACGAAATTTGGTAATTTCAAGATAAAAAATATAAATTTTTAGAAAAAAACAACTAACATGATTTGAACTCATAACCTTCCACTGTATTAAAGCCAATTTTACCACTATAACAACTATTTTGTTGGCCACCATCAATGTATATATATTAGAAAATTTTAAATTACACGTATAAAAAAAAATTAAAAATCACCGTCGATGATCGTCGTGGGCACCCCCAGCCATCCCATGGGTCCGCTCTTGTATACTACAAACAAGTTTTACATATGACTAGATGAAAATCAAGTCCAAACTCCAAATTATATCAATTAATGGGTAATTTTCCATGTAGCAAGAACATTGCTAAAAAAAAGGCGAAATAAACTTAAAATTCTACGGTTTGATCAAAAAATTAACAAAACAAATCAGAAAAACAATCTTAACAATAAATATGACTAAGATTAGTGTGTTTCAATTAATATTTTTTAATTTACCTATATAAATTATATAATATGCTCACATATTTTTATTGTTGGTGGTGGTTTTAATGAATCTTGATATAGTACAGAATAATAATACATCAATTATATGGGTTTATGTGCAAATATCCCAGTCGTCTCCCCTCATCAGTAGCTACAAGCCTCACATAACGACGTTTCATGAAACCACTACAATCTATAGATACATACATATTTGAATCGAGCCTTTATAAGTTTTTTTAAGTTTTGAATCGAGCTTTTATCGAAGTTTGAATCGAGCTTTTTTAACTACGAAAACAACTTTTTTTTAAAACAGTGGAAAATAATGACATTTAAAAAAAAGGTTTTACAATGGAATCAGTAAGAAAAAGTGTCCAATTGTTCAACTAATACTTAGTCGATAATCCCAAATTAAAAACTAAATAAGTCACTTAATTAAAACAAAAAATAAATCAAACACCAGCTAGGTAATAAACCAAATTTGGGATATGGATTGATCTAAAAACTCAAATAAAAATATAGAATCCTAGTGGGACCTACCTTAAACTTAAATATTAATCAAAATTTAATTTTTTTAATTCATTTGACATTTTTTTATGTAAACAGGTTATAAATCAGTCATATAAACTAACTGCTCCATAGTAATTATAGGGAGAGATAAAATAAAAAGATGGAATGACTTTAATTGTTGCTGTGAGATGAGCGGGAAATCAATGAGAATTACACGCCAAAATGTAGATAATTATTTTATTGTTGCAAGGGAACGAATTTGGTTCCTTTAATATAATATAGGGAACGAATTTGGTTCCTCTTGCGATAAGGAACACAGGGGAATCTGATGAGAGGGGATTTTTTTAGTGCAAATCTGGGGTGTATGAGTTTTCGCTTGCCGTTGCTCTAACACTTTATTAAATATAACTAGCCACGTGTATAGTTTTCATGTTATTTATTGCATTTTATGTTAAAATATTTGTCCACCATGAAACTACGTGTAATTTTGATTGACAAAAAACTCACATGTAAATTATTGAAATGAATTTTTTTCCAAAATTAATCATAAAGTTTAAATGTTAAACTATGTGATTAATTTTTGATAATTTTCATTTTGACAGTTTAAAGTTTTTTTTTATCAGTTAAAATTGTATTTAGTTTCGAGATAGACAAACATTTTGTTTTGTTTTATTCCTAGAATATGAAAAAGGTTTCAAAAGATAACCACATAGTATATTTGTTTTCATTATAGCAAGTGGGTTTCACTGGTTAAAAACAACTAGCCACTTTGAAAATGTTAAGTTTAGCTAATAACTAGTGTGTAGCCTGAAAATGGGAATCTTTGTGAATCAATCAACAAATTTTAGCTAAAACTATATTTACATATGCCAGTGTGTGTGCTCTAACAACATTATTCAATTCTAATTTCTACAATGCATACAAACAACATGTAGCATAACTAATAAGTTATACTAATAAAACATAATTTTAACTATATATAGTCGGCCAAAGTTCTCACTTCGGGTTAATAAATGATACTGTAATTATCAAAGGAAAATAATACGTTTAGGTACTGTACTGTACTATATGTGCTTAACAATTTAGGTACTGAACTATCAATTTTAACAAATGGTGAGTGCAATTTCGTTAATATCCGTAAAAAAATAGATCGCCAAATGTGAGATATAGCGACTGCAATTTTGTCGATTTATTTTGTTAGTCATTTAATTAGAACAAATTTCGTAGTTCGGTAGCTCAATTGACCTCAATTGTTAAAAATGATAGTCTAGTACCTAAATCGTTAACCAATGGTAATACAACACACTAAACGTATTTTTTCTCAATTATCAAATCATATTTTTTTTTATAATCGGTCAAAAATAATCTTTGATTTGGTTAATAAATGATAGTACACAGATCTTTTTGGTAAATTGGGTTAATAAATGACAATAATCAAATCATAATTTTTTTGGTAATTAGCCATAAATGAATTTTCGGCCCATTTTGTGTATAACATTTTATTTCAAAATGGACCCAACATAACCTTAGAAAACTCAATTAAAGCCCAAACCATAAAAACACATATGCTAGAATCTGGACCAAACCAATGGAGTGTTGATATCAAGATCCGATACGATCCGGTCCGGATCCGAAACTTCAGATCGCATCGGATCCTTCACATTTCAGATCCGTTTGCCATACCAGTATGCATGAAGTGATAAAGTCGGGCGTAATTACTTGGAAATAAGTATTCTTTAAGCAATGTGTTAAATTCACTTGATAAGTGTTAAATGACTATTTATCTTTTAGTTAAGTTCTGATCTAAAAATGTAAGTAAAATGAAAACCTCTAGTTCTAAAATACGCATCTTCTTCGATTTCTTACAAGTCAAAAAACGAGCCATCACAAGTTTGGTTTCTGGAGCGAAAAACAATTTTGAGACAGCTTGTATCACAATGGAAGTCACGTTGGTTCACGGTGCAAAGGACAAGAAACCTTCGTGTTGGCCCGTAAGCGGCTTAACCTTAGAGCAGGTTGAATAAAATTTACGTACGATTTTCATGGAATTAAAAGCTACGAACAACTACAACCCAACTAGCGTCAATTTACGATAAATGAATTACAAACAAGCAATAAACTACTAAATTACTTTACGATAACAATATAAAAAACAATAATATCGAGTACGTAAAGTAAAGAGTAAGTAAAAGAGATGACACCACGATGTATAGAGGTTCGGTAAACCCGCCTACGTGCTCTCTCCGGAATTAACTTTACCGGGTAATATCACTATAATCTTAAACTCAAGATTGCAACACCTCAACCAGAGGTTCCTACTCTTGATACAAATGCAAGCGTACACGTTTACGAGTTAACGACTCCCACTCAATCTATGAGTAACTAAGTGTTTAACCTCAAACTTTTAATTAATAATTTGGCTTAAAAGTTTCTAGTCAAACACTCACTCACAATTGAGCTTATAATTTGCACTTACAAAATTGAAATAAATTATCACTCACTTACAAATATTCTCTTGGTGTTTATAAGATTACAAATAGAAATACATTCAATAAATATATATGAAACAAGTGATAACGATGAGTAGTATAAGTATTTTTGTTTGAATGTTTGATTGGGTTTCAATGGTGGTTTATGTGTGTGATTGCTGAGTTTTGGAGAGTTATTTGGACGGGTTTTGTAGGCTCATTATATGTATTGGTTACGTGGTTACCTTTTTAGTTGTTGTGCTAATTGTTCAATGGGTAAAAACAATTTTCAATAAAGCTAAAAAACTGTATTTTTGAAATCCGACTGGGCCGATCGATCGGACCCCATTGGCGATCGATCGCCAAAGCTTACTGGAATTTTGGAGCAGTTTTAAACTGATTCCGATCGATCGGGTGTGACTGCCGATCGATGGGAAAACCTGGTGTTTTCCGAATTTATGTTTTTCTTGAAACGCCCATAATTTGCTCGTTCGGACTCCGAATCGATTTCCGTTCGAATCCTTGGCTTCGTTATTCAATACTCTATCATTTTAAGTACTGAAATATATATTATCACTTTTTGGAAAAATATCAAGTATTATATAATGGAATAGAGAATTTGTTTATAATAAGTAAAATAAGTGGACATCATGGAATAACGAAGGACTTAATTTGTTTATAATAAGTAAAATTTGTTTATATAATCATATCAGTACCACATGAAATATATTTAAGAGAATTTGTTTATATGAATATACTCAAAACTAGAAGGACTTAAGTTTATACTAGTCAAGACAATGGCACCACCGGTGTATTTCTATAAAAATAAGAATTTTTTTAAATCCCAACCAAAACAAATACGTATTTGCGTTTATTCACCGGCGAAAACTAATAAAATCAGGCGAAAATGATCAGCGTACTAACTCAGGTTCTCATTTCCGGATTATTAAATCTTCATCATAATTTATACATACATATGAATAATGTTATTTACGTATTATTATTATTATTATATATATATAAATGCAGGAGCGTCTGCTGGGTGCTGCTTTGGGGAGCGTGGTGACGTGTGCCCTAATTTATGAGCAACGTAAAAGAATCCATCACTCGGTTTCTGAGTTACAATCTCAGTTTTCACCTCTGGTAAAAAAAAAAGGCCATTATTTTTATTTTTATTTTTGTGTTTCTGTGAAGTTCTAGGTTATTTAATTGGAAAATTGTGCTGTTTTTAGAGCTATTGTAGATGGTGATTGTGAATAATGATGATACTAAATTATTAATCGTGCGTTAATGAGATGCTACTATTACTAATCGTGCGTTAATTAGATATGGCTTGTTTGGTTGCGTTTTTTTATGTATTGTTGTATCTTATTTTGGTGGATTTGGAGAATGATAGTAATGATGATTATAGTAATTATGATTATAGTAATGATGATTATACTTGAGCTTATTATAGTAATTATGATTATACTTGAGCTTGTTTTTGTGTTTCTGTGAAGCCCTAGGTTATTTAATTTGGCAAATTGAGCTGTTTATAGAGCTATTCTAGATGGTGATTGTGAATAATTAATAATGATGCTAATAATCGTCCGTTAATGGGATAGGGATTGTTTGCTTGCGTTTTTTATGTATAGGTATAACTTATTTTGGTGGATTTGGAGAGCTTATTATAGTAATGATAGTGATAGTGATTTCCGAAGACATATTGATTCCGATTTTGAAAGAAAAATATGGGATCGTTTGATATATTTGATCACTACGTGCTATTTAGGGTTCGATAGATATGATACGATATGAGATGAGGATATTTAAAAAAAACTTTGGAAGGAGTACAATCTCGGGAAAAAAAACTGTTTTTTTTTTTGCGTTTATGTGAAGCCCTAGGTTATTTAATTGACAACTTGAGGTGTTTATAGAGCTATCCTAGATGATGATTGCGAATAATGATAATACTAAATTGTTAATCGTCTGTTAATGAGACAGGGCTTGTTTGTTTGCGTTTTTTTATGTATATGTATGACTTATTTTGGTGGATTTGGAAAATGATATTTGAGCTTATTATAATTTATATTAATGATGGTTATAGTGATTTGAATGACGTATCAATTCTGATTTTGAAAGAAAAATATGATACGATATGAGATGAGGATACTTAAATAACTTTGGAAGGAGTACAATCTTGGGAAAAAAGCCATTTTTTTGCGATTCTGTGACGCCCTAGGTTATTTAAATGGCAACTTGAGCTGTTTATAGAGCTATTTGATATGGTGATTGTAAATAATGATGCTAATAATCGTCCGTTAATGAGATAGGGCTTGTTTGCTTGGTTTTTTTTGGTATAGGAATAACTTATTATGATGGATTTGGAGAATGATACTTGAGCTTATTAGGGTAATGATGGTTATAGTGATTTGCTATTGATTTGATTTTTTTTTTAAAATATTGGCTCGTTTGATATTATTTGATCACTATGTACTATTTAGGGTACCATATGATATGATACATTATGAGATGGGGATACTTCAATAACTTTGGAAGGAGGGCAATCCAGGGGAAAAAGCCGTTTTTTTTTTTTTTACGTTTCTGTGAAGCCTAGGTTATATAATTTGGCAACTTGAGCTATTTATAGAGATATTCTAGATGGTGATTGTGAATAATGATGATACTAATTTATTAATTGTCTGTTAATGAGATAGGGCTTGTTTGCTTGCGTTTTTTATGTATAGGTATAACTTATTTTGGTGGATTTTGAGAATGATACTTGAGCTTATTATGGTATGATGGTGATAGGGATTTACGATGACGTATTGATTATGATTTTGGAAGAAAAATACAGGCCCTTTTGATATTATTTGATCACTATGTACTATTTAGGGTTCAATATCATATCATATCATATCATACTATATATATAAGCCAACCCAAGAAAAAGCGAGGCTGCCAAATTTTGACCCTTTTTCTAAAAATGCCCCCACTCTTTTTTACTAATTACTCATTTACATTTATTCAATTCAAAATATAAAACACACACAAAAATCATTATCTTTTCAAAACAATTATAATCTTATACCAAACAAAATTGTTTTACGTGTATTTTATATAACAAAAACATTATATTACTCACCATTTCTAATTTAATACTATATTCATTCAATCAATATACTTTTTAAAAATTTATTTACCCGGATCATATATATATATACCACGCGCCACACACGCAACGCGTGGGTAACGATTACTAGTCATATGATATGATAAGATATGAGATGAAATGATGATACTTGATTTTTTTTGAAAATTGGAGTACAATATGTTATGGATATGGTAATTAAGAATATATTGTTTTTATGTTAACTAATGGTAGCATTACTAGCAAATAAATTAAAAACTTGAACTATTATCTAAAAGCCTTCGTTCCACATTTTTATAAAATGGTAATCGTACATGTTTCACCAGGAAGGTTTGTAAATCAACATATCAAATAAAAGAAGAACAATAACTCAAACTAATAAGTCTCGTTTCATTTGAATATTCTTGATATCCTCACGGTTAGCTGGTTAAGTACCGCAACTTCAAAAATGCTTCATGAAAAGATTACCCTTTTTCGCTATCCACATACATACTCCACTTGAAAGTATATCCATATGGTTCTATTTTAATACCATACACAATTTTTTCCCAGTTGTACCATTGCTATTAGTTTGATTTGTAACGATAGATTCGATTCATGGTCACATACCCAGGGAATAGTACAGGAAACCCATTTGCTTGGAAGTATTTGGGCATCATGTTGATCATGTTTTTATATCCTAACATACTATATATCCTCACAGATGCATGTTTAGGAATTCTTCCTTCTTAGCAATTCATGTGCCTATTTTCGGAATTACAGGTAGGAAATTTAATGGCATCTGCCAAATTTGATACCTTTTGCTTATTTTATTGGAATTGTGAATTGATTTCCTGAGATTTTTAATACAGAAACTGCACCAAATGGAAGGATGGGGTTATTATAGAGTTCCTTGATCATTTTGTTGCACTTGTTAGACATATACCATAAGGCCCTTTTGGTTTCCGATTTAAATTTCAATGTTCTTTTTCCATAATGTGAAATGCTGGTAATGAATTGGCATTTGTTGAATCAAGTACCGTCGTTGTCATATTTTCCTGAAACAGAGTAGACTTTATAAAAGGTTGGAAAAGTGAAGCTAGGAAAACAGGTTATGGTATCACTAGTCAGATAAAGATCTCCTTTTTTTTGTTTATTTTAGTCTTTAGTAAGTTTTTGTTCATAAACATAGGCGGCGTTGATACATGACTTTCTGTTTGTACAGAAAGATTTTAGGTTAGTATAATACAGTATACACACATGTATTTTGATGTTCTTTTGGTAGCGGTAGTTTGCGAAGTGTGTTTTCAGTTAAGTACATTAAAAACGATAACTGGAAATGATAACTGCAAATGAAACTGAAAATTAGAATAGTTTTTCTCTAGTTTTCATGATTCATTTGTGTGATTGTCTTTGGAAACTATATTTGGACATGTCTAACCAAATGGCTCGGATGGTGTATGGATTTTTTTTTCACCCAGTCCAACTGTTCCATATTATCGGACAAGATCAGCATGAATGTTACTGATATTAAGTAGTCGACACTAGTATTAATTCTCTTCGTAATTTTTACCTGCCAAGTGCCAGCAAACAAAGAAAAAAAGGGTGGCTAGCTTTACATGTTTGAATTCTTCACCTGAAATTAGCTAATATAGTTGGAAAAGTAAAACTTGTGCTGAAATGGCTATACGAACACTAGAAAAAAAAACCTGTCAAGTAGGCATAGGTCATTACTTTTTATTTTTGAATTTTATTTACAATATTAACATCCATGTACTCTCTTCTATCACATTCTAAATCATCAATGACCTGAAAAATAAACATCATCTCTAATTTTCTTTGGATGTTTTTGAATGGGTAGAGGATTGGTATTTTGTTGGTTGTTTATCCTCCATCTCTGATACTTTATTTCTACATAAGTTCCTGAACTGGTCTTACATTGCACACGTGTACTGTTATCTTCAGAAAAAAATCTATTATGATTTCTAGAATAAAAAATTCACGTTGTCAAATTGTCGTGCATATCTACATCAATTTCTCTGCATGTATTCGTTCCTTACACTTTCTAGTTTAGTCTTCTGTCTCCAATCAGGTGAAAGAACCTATGCTGGAAAAGAAATCTGGTCTTGAAATTGCACACCTATGGAATACAACTGTGGATCGTACATTTGGGCCTTTGATAGAGTCCCTCGGCTCACGTGGATTGTAGAAATTGTCTTTGAGCTCTGCTGATGCATGTATGTTTATCTTTCCATTTATAAGATTTTGTAGTGCAGCTTGTAGCATTACAAAATGTATTGTTTTAACTCGATATGCACCCAAATTGACCGTGCTTTGTGTCAGTGATACCGTGCTTTTTGGTTCCTTAAACATATGTGGTACCTTTCTTCAAATCATGACTTTTGTATTATGTTTGATTTGATGCAAGCACTGAGGTTTATGAAAAGAAAAAACAGTCAAGTTAACCTTCTTTTTCAATTTAGAACTCAATTAATAAATGGCATATAAACAAATGACAAACATTTAACACAAATTACATTACAACGTCCACAATTAGTGATTAACAGATAGTAATAGCACGATCCCTATGCTTGCAAAAGCTCACGAAATCGAATTTATACTCATAAAGTAACTATGAGAGTATATATATTACGTCTCTGGTCCAACTTTTATGGCCTCTTCATGTTTAGCCAGTGATCCTCACACAGTTTCCTCCCAAAGGTTTTATTTAATATACCATCAGTTAAAATTGATGCAAACCTAGCTGCCTAGGGAACCTGTTATCACTATCTGGTAATTACTGTTTATAGATGTTATTCTGTGCCTGTTATCTCAGTGTCTTTTACTGAGCAATTATGTTTTTCAGCTGCTTTTTCAATTTGACAAATACAGTGGTACATTTGTCGTGCTGATTTTGATTTTCATGCAGACAGTTGATAGACATGAGGCATTTTTTAGTGGCTCTATATTGCGTGCTTGTGGTTTGATTAGACTTCCCATAAATAGAGTTTTGATCGAGGCCAATATCAACTGAAAAAATATCATTAGTTCTAATTCTCATCATCACTCCAGCCTTCTAATGCATTGTCTTAAGCAGTTATTGTTGCTTGCTAAATAGAACCTAAATCTCCTGTAGCGGAATTGGATGAGAATAGCTGTCTTTCCCTACAAGTAAAATTATATGTAAAATTACAAAGCAAATAATTGAAAGATTTACTCCTTAGATAGGAATAGGATTTTGAAATCTTAAAAATTATAAACAAAGTTATTCATAGAGAAAAAAATATAATGAACACGTGAACAGTTGGTTCTGTTGTGCTTTTCAAATTTACTAATTAGGCAATAACTAAGGTTCATTTAACAAACACCAAATTTATATTTGTCTCTCTTACTGCGGTCATGACTCATCAGTGTACGCCCCTAGTAGAGTTTTAAGAACAATAGATTATAGGTTCAATATCAACATAAGCTTATCAATTACCATTGACTTGATGTATAATGACTATTTTCGCCACACTAACTATATATGTTGCTACAAATTAGGTTTGGGGAATTTCACAATTTAGAAGTATAAGTTGACTAAGTTCTGTTTTGTTTTGTTTTGTTTTGTTTGCAATCAGACAAAGCTTATGATTTCCCATTAAATCATTTTAGAAAAAGCTCATACTTTGTACCATTATGCTTTGAATCTCCTAGGAGTATATGTTTGTGCATTTGTCATGAGATATTATGCATTTGCTTATTTTGACTGAATCTTCTTACTTGAAAATACCTAGTTCGTGGGATTGTTTGGTTGTGGTTTTTAAACAAACAAACTGTTTATTTGAGTATGTTAAATTTATTAAGTCAAAATTATTAGCTTTCCTTCCCAGAATATTTAAGATGTCTTTAAGCTAACCAAGTTTAATACAAGCTAAAAAAGTAACCAAGTGTTAAATTAAAAATCTACAAAGCTAGATTTCCATCTTTTTCGTTCTGTATGTGCTTGCTTGAGAGGAAGTTGGAGAAATACCATCCCAATTGGAGAGCAAATGTTGATAGACAAGTCTCACTATTCTTTACCAAAAAGGTGCATTTGTAGGCATGTCTCTCCACTCTCTCACTATTCTAAGTCGTTTTTTGGTTTTCCATGGAGAAACATTTTCTCCCTGGAATCCATGAAGTGTACCGGAAGTAATTCTTTGGAAAAACCGGTTCGTATTGTCTTAGAGCTTTCGTTCTTCAAAAAATAAATAAAAAAATAACCAAATGGTACAACTTTTAAAAAATCATATAATTTATATTGTTTGATCTCGTCCTGGTCCACTAGGATATTTTTACCAGTGAACATTGTATCGGCACATTTTTTTAGCACTTGTGAGTAATAAGCAAAATAGCAGTAGTATTAAATTTTGCAATGGTTAACAATACCAAATAATATCATGGCCGTAAAAACAACACTGAGACCACATTCTTAGAAAGAATTTGCAAAACACGTTATGTTCATATCCCATCGATAGACGATCTTGTTTGTTCCCCCACAGCTTCCACAAAAGTTATTAAACTGTTTTTAAGTTAAACAAGTGCAACTTATACTAATCATAGCTTTTATTTTTTGTTCATCTGTATCCATCTGACCCATCAAATGAAAATCCAACTACCACTATATACGAATTTCTGCGACCGCGGTTGGAAATGAAATTAATCAACTCGCTAATCCATCTCTAAAAAGTAGAAATCATAGAAGGTGAATGAAATATGAAGTTTTTGGTAAGGAACGAGTCAAATCAGTCTTTTGCGATGGTTGATATCTACTGTAATCCTTGTTCGACCCGAGTCTCTCTTCTCACATCTTACATAAAACTCCTCTTTTCTGCAACTAATGAGGATACAAAAGATCTGAAGGATCTAGGGAAGCGAATGTTCGAGGCTTCTAAAATCGTTTTCTATATTGAAGGCGTGTCTTCTTGATTTTTCCTAATAAGTCAAGAATTAGCTCTGTTCAAAGTTGAATTTCATTTAAAAGTATTACTTGTGTTTGGATAAGGATGGTGAAATGGCATAAATGTCTTCGGACCAATTTTTCTAATGAATGTCTTCCATGAAAACGAAATAAAGTTATTCGCACAATGCTTTTGTAGTATATATAAGGCAATTATAAGCTCTTAATTTTGGTGGGAAACTAATGTTGGATATTTTACCAGATTTCGGAGTTGGATATTTTCAATATACTGAAAAAATGGGAAAGAGTGATTTGTGCTTTTGAGAGAAGTAGGTAGTTTTACAAGCCTGGTCTCGCAATATACTGTATCCGAAAGTGTTAAAACTCTTTCCTTTTGCCCCGTTAGGTATTTCTAACTCTTATTTTGCAAATGAACTTGGTAGAGACAGTCATTATAATAAAAATATATATTAAAAAGTAAATTGTATATATGCATTTTGATTGAAATATTTAAAGTTGGTGTTTCAACCCTCACATGTTATATAAAATATCGCATAATGAAAAAAGATTGTATCGAATATTAGTCCCTCCTTTAACCATTCGTGAGTTTGATCAGGAACATAATATTGAGCTTGAGATGATGAAAAAAAGAAAGATTGTATCGAATATTAGTCCCTCCTTTAAAGATGATGATGAATTATTGTAGTAGTTGGATTGATCAGAAGTTGTATGCCAAAGCGAATCTTGAACATTCCTTGTCAGCTTTTCTTTTCCTGTTGGCTTTCATATCTGTCATTCAACAACATATCCACTATCCAGAACAAAATTATCTCTCTCATGAAATTGCACATATATTAGTATAAAACAATAGAGCTCAATTATTTATAAGATGCCTTTAGAGTTTCACTCTCACTAAGAAATAAATACTACTACCATTCTGCGCAAAAAATATGAATTTAATTTAAGAAGTAATGAATGTTAGTATCAATTTATGTTTTTCAGCAAGGGTTGTGAATGTGATTAGATACCTTACCTATCTCTCCATTTAAGTACAAGGGCTAAAACCCATCCTTTCCTTTAATTAAAGGCATAAAGTTCATCACTAGAGTTAGTTAGAACATCACCAACTCCTTTCTTTATGATAATTTAAGTGTTAAAGTATGGACAAGATAAGGTTAAGTAGCTAACGATCAATTAACAAAGAACGTCAATGAAAAAGCAACAATACCTAATTCAACCTAATCTATTCTCCCCCCCAGCTTTTCCATTTTTTATTTTACCCTTTTCTTTCGATATCACAAATAGTATTATAGTAGGTTCAGTTATGTTTGAATGAACCTTTTGAACTAGTAAGTTCAGATCCTCCGTAAACGAAGTTCAGAACAAAGGTTCGTAGAACAAGGGAGTGTACAACTAAGTAGGCCAACGTTATTCGTTTCCATTTCGTTTATTCTCCATGAAACTCGGTAATCAGGGTCGTGTTTTGTTAACTAATTTGATTATTTCTTAGAGCTTGCTAGACTTGTTGTAAATATTACTGAATTTTGAACAGGTTTTTAAAGCATTTTCGATAGTTTTGATAGAAAGATAGATAATCGATAAAGAAATAGTGGGGAAAATATAACACTGAAACTCGAATTTTATCACAACAGTCACAAAACATAGATACATTCAACCAAAGCAATGACAAAAAGGGACATCAATCTTGCTTGAGAAAAACAGAAAATGCAAAGCACACTCTTTACTTTCCCAAAAGGCAATTTTATTTACAGTTTCATAAACCAAAGTGACCAACGGCTCATTTCTCAGATACTTCCCTGTATTATTAATACGGGAAGTTATAATTGATGTTTTAGGCGTTGCTTCGGAATGATCCCAACGCCTTAATAGCTGCTGCCCTTAGAACAAACTGGTGGTAGAATGCTGCAATTGCCGCTCCTACGAATGGTCCCACCCAGAAGATCCACTGCCACATAATCCCGGAAAGAAAATAATCAGTTTTTGTTGTAATTAATGATTATCGTAAGCCGAAGAGATTGTTGAATCTGAAGCTTTATTGAAAACTTTATAAAACAATCTTGAACAATGACTTTTAATAGTTTGCAAAACTTACTTGCTGTGGTTAATATTTGAGGTTTGACTAATTTCTTTACATATTTAAGATCAGGAGGAATACAAAAATACACTTATGAAACAGCTTTCACAATGTGAAATAAACTAATTGGATTGTTCATATAGGTCCCCAGAAGTTCACAATCTTATAAAATACTTGAGAAGCAAATGAGTATGATCAATGGGTTTGTTTGTCTGCAGCTTTTTGGTTTAGCAATTTTGCTTTCAAGCTGTTAAGCATTTAGCAGTCTAGTTTTAAGAAGAGTTTCTGGCCTGAATGACCATTTCTAACTAACCAGTTTCTCTCAGACAGCAAAAATGGATCCATTTATTTGTAGCTGCAAATAAACAAACATTTATATCTGCATGTTGAGAGAGATAAGAAAGATTTTATTACTTGATCATCCCATGCCTTGTCCTTGTTGTAAATTACAGCAGCTCCAAAGCTTCTAGCAGGGTTAATACCGGTACCGGTGATTGGGATTGTGGCCAAGTGTACCATAAACACTGCAAACCCAATTGGAAGTGGAGCCAACACCTTCACAATAAAAAATCAAAATGAGAAACCACTATATCAGAATATAAATCTAAATGGTTGATTAAAAGTAATACATGATTTATCGTTATATCATGTAATATGGAGTAGTATGTTCTGTTTACTTTGTAACAGCCTACTTGTTTGGTTGTAGTTGTTGATCTGATAAGTTGGCATTAGCATGTGAAAATGAAAGTGAAAGTTAAAGCGAAAGGCAAGTTAAAGTAAAAATAAAATCAATCTGTGTTTTTTGTATCTTTCAAGCAAATAAGCTGAATATTTTGGTTGGACAAAAAAACTTCTAGGGTCATCCAGTTTATATACTCAACCAAGTTTTATCTATGATTTGAGTATCCTGATTAGTCCAGTCTACTAATTAACTTGGTCTTTCTAAAAGTTCATTCCTAGAAGCTAGATTAGATTCATTAAATGAAAGGCAAGAAGAGAGAAATGATCTAAGTGCATACAGGAACATGCGAGTCTCTAGCGCTCCTCTTGGGATCAGTGGCTGAGAAGACGGTATAGACCAAAACAAAGGTTCCGATTATTTCAGCTCCTACTGCTGTGCCTTTGTTGTACCCAAGTGCAACCTCATTAGCCCCACCACCAAACTTGTTGTAATGCGACTTTTGGAACGCTTTCACTAATCCAACACCGCAGATTGCACCGAGACACTGAGCTATCATGTACAAAAGTGCACGGAGTAGTGATACTTTGCGTGCCAAGAACAGCCCAAAGGTCACCGCGGGGTTGATATGCCCACCTGCAGTCATCAGTCACACCACGATAATTAGTATTCACACATACTTAAACAAATATGTACACACATACCAAACTTATACACCATACATACATTTTCATAGGACTAGATTCTTTTATGTCTGAAGAAGTGTATCTATGTATGTTTGATTAACTTAATTCCTTTACCTTTAATGAGTTTCGTAACTCTTTAGACTTTATAAGTCTTCCATTCCCGGCTATACATAGTAACATATAGTATATGTTTAAAAAGGAGATAGCTCGGATATTACGTTCAACATATGTAATTCATGTCAATCAAACTAATGATAGGTATACCGCAATGTTCTTAAAGGCACAAGTTGGGTTCTGAACGGTAAAAATTCGACTAATCCCGTCTAATCTCATTTAATCACTGCTTAATCATGTCTAATCACTTAGGCGCCTAACAAAGCGAGTATAAATCAATATATTTGTTGTCCTTATTTGTTTTATTTATGGCCTTGTGGGTCAACCACTCTGATCTCACATATAATTCAACTCCAGCACATCAATGTCTATAGATTTATGTATGTCTTTTATTTGTTTCTACAATCATTTTCCATCAATAAAAAAACCTCATAGTCGTACTGCTCACCACTAACAGGCTAATTATAAGTTAAACTTAACTCATTTAAAAACATCATCCATCATATATGGTCATGAAGTGACTAAAACCTTTAGTGAATCAATTATCTTATTTACTTTTGTAACCATTTGGTGTATGTCATTAGCTGTTGCGGTCACACAATTTATACTTTCATATACAGAAACATTCCATATATACATAGATATGTACAACTTAAATAGTACTGACCAGAGATACCGGCGGTGCAGTAAACAAGCACAAAGATCATGCCGCCAAACGCCCACGCGATGCCAAGAAGACCAACACCGCCACACATGTCAGTTTCGGACTGGCTCTTGTAGCCGATAACAGTGAGTACAGTTATGTACAGAAATAGCAGTGTAGCAATGAACTCAGCAATAATGGCCCTATAAAAGGACCACTTTGTGAGCTCTTCTAAGCCTAAAAACGGAGCTGGCGGAGGGTCCTGGTAGTCCTTCGCAGAGAACTCTCTCCCGGCTTCTGTAACTTCACCTTTCGACATTTTTAGTATATATTTTTTTTCTTGGTGCTTGAGTGAGTGTTTAAGAAGATGAGGAAGTGAAGTAATGGGAGTTGGTTTATATGGAGGAGCTAAAAGCTTTATGTTTCTTCTTTTTTTAGTGGGTTTGGAAAGGGACTTGGGAATAACAAATTTGAATCATGCAGCTCTGATCATTTGGACGGCTATATTTTTAGTGGATGACATTTTAAAAAACAACACAAAAGAAAGAAAAAAAACACGCTATGAAATGTTGTTAACTGGAGAAAAACTTACAAGTACCTCGATTATTCCATATACCTATTCCCAGCATAGGCACCAATACATGCTTATTATGAGTTTTGTACACTAAGCTGACCACAAATTCTGATTTTATACATCATGCATACAACTAATTTTGTTCTTAGTACACTATACTGCCACTGTTATAGTTTTTTGCACAACAATTGTGTATGAAATTATAAACCCAATGATGTAGTGGTATTATGTTGTACAAAAACGAAATTTTGGTTAATACAATTTACTGAAATGCTAAAAAAAACAAAAAACAAACAAACATAGGATCCTATATTGCATTTCCTTCTCAACAAAACACTGTGGCTATTTTTAAATACTTGTATTTAATTGCGTCTATATTTCTCCTTTATCATTTTGTAGTCAGACGACCATTTGTTATGTGTCTCTGCACGCTTTATTTTATGGGGAGCTGCTGTATGATTTACTAATTACGTACACATGACTAACAAATAATGAACGTTTTATCATTTAGTATCATGAATTATGAATTTATCCTTTTGGTACCATGAACTTTACAACTTGTTAGCATTTGATATAAAAAAAAAACGTAATTAAAATGTATAATTTTATAAAAGATACACTATTTTAATACCATCAATTATCAATTATACACCATTTTAGTACCATCAACTATCAAATCATTTACATTTTTGTATCAAATACTAAGAAAGTGTATAATTGATGGTACTAAAAGAAAAAACTCATAGTTCATATTATTAAAGGCTAAAATGTCATAATTAGTGATACTAAACCAAAATAAACCCGATCATTTTATAATCAGACGACCAAACGAGGGGCGAAGCCATGAACTATGAATAATAATAATTCGAGTATAGTAAACTGCTTGTCACAAACTAATTTTTTTTACTGTTAATCTTGTCACAAACTAATTCGAGTACAGTCGAGTGTTGCAGCCCTCTTTTAAAAAAAATTGATGAAAAAATAATAGATTTTTTGTATATATCTTGATCAAAAACTTTAAATTTTAGCGTTTCATCACTCGTTCTATAAAATAACTTTATATAAGATGTAATTATTTTTTTTATAGAAAATATACCGTTCACATTTCAGGTTCCGTCACTGATTTTTCTAATAGTCTGATTTTTCTAATCATGCTCCAAGAATTTTCTAGAGTGTGTCTCAGTGTAACAGATTGCTTAAACTTGACTAAACAGATGTCACGCAAGATGTTCAATTATTCATAGTGTGACAATTTGTTTAGATAACTACTGGAATTAAAGGCTAAAAGGAAGTCAAGTGCTTCATCATACAGCTAGGGTGTGCTTTTCTTGATTATTTTAAGTTGATGTTTATGTGATGGAAATGTTTAAAGTTAATTATTAGCCGACCATTACATCATAATTGCGAATCCTTAGCTAGCCGGGCCCTCAAAATAACATTATCTCCAAAGGGTCTATATCTTTTTAATATTTTGTAATTCCTCGGAATTAAAAAAAAAAAACCCTTAGTTTTTCCAACAAACATAGTGCATGATTATCGACAAACTCATTTTCGCTTTCGAAAACCATATTTTTGGTTTTCCGTTTCTCATAATCTCAATGTGAATCTTAGATTTTTTAAAATTATTGCACGTTTGCATTTCCTATTTCACTTCCAGCAGCCGCGCTTCTTTTCAACCTACGGAGAATACAGATGCTAATACGAGTTTTTCTCTTTTAACAATGGTGTTGATGTTTCATCTCATCGGAAGAAAGTAGTAGTTTTTCTCTTTCAAAAACATAGTTTTACTCTTTTGTAATAGGCCTACCTAGGGATGGCAATTGAGCCGGGTTTCTCGAAACCCGACCCGACCCGGTACGGGTTGGATAAAAATGCAAGATTATTTGGGTCGGGTTGGATTGTGTTACTTTGCACTTTTGTACAACTTTGTGCAAGTTAGAAATAAGTTCATATTCCATATATGTACCACTTTTTAATTATTTATTTTATTTACCAAAACGTTATACACATATTTCATAAAAAATGAAAAAAAAAACACATAAAATTATATAAAATAAAAAAATTATAAAAAATAAAAAAAATCACAAAAAATTATAAAAAATGAAAAAAATCACAAAAAAAAATAAAAAAATCACAAAATCACAAAATTTTAAAAAAATTACAAAAAAAATAAAAAACTATTTTTTTGGGTTTGTAGAAAGATAAAATATATATATTATATTTTGGTTTGTATGACAATTTAGTAAATAAACTAAATAATTAAAAAGCGGTACCTACGAGGAATGTGAACTTATCAAAATATCTAGGAGTAATATAAGTTGTTATGAGTTGGTTAGAGGGAATTACCCCGTAATAAAACACAACCCAACACACACACATGACACATTCTCTCTCTCTAACATATACACAGATACATACATAGATACACACATAGATACACTGTATAAAACATATGTGCCTAATGATGAAAAGATGATAGAAAGCTAATTATCAACGATAAAATATTAAAAGAGACTCAATCACCAAATTAATTAGTCATCTCTCTTGTGTACTAGCTTTCTCTTATTTTTGTCAGTTTTTTTCCTTTTATTTTTTTGGTATTGTTGTAAAGAATAATTTAGATTATTATAAATTTTTACCAGATAAATATGAAAAATTTGGAAAAAATAAGATTTTTAGGCTTTTCTAATTTAATTAAATGGTTATTGTTAGATGCTTAATAGTGGTTTGCACTTATTTGGCTTATCAAAAAATTCCGGGTCAAACGGGTCGGATCGGGTATAAACGGATCGAGTCGGGTTATGTGCGGATTGATGTGCGGGTCGGATCGAGTTTCGAGAAACCCGGCCCAATTGCCATCCCTAGGCCTACCCATGGTAACACGAGCAAAAAAATAGTTTGGACTGGAACCATTTATATAGAAAAGTTTTAGGTGACCAACCTGCTTATACATGTTCAGAAAGTGGAACATCATACATATAAACCGGACGAATTTTACATATACAGTGGAACAGCTCTAAGGAAGCGTTATTGATAAAGAAAATGTCATGGTTTAGTTTAAGTTACAATGTGTCCCTGCTAAAATCTGATCATTTTTTATCTAGAAAATACCATGCCCAACACCATTTCTCGAAATATTTGTGAATGGATTATAAGATATAAATAAGGATGGTTTGATAACAAATATGGTCAAGGACTAGCAAAGACTTGTGTCTCTTATTCTCATGTAATTACGGATACATAACGGTTAATACTAGGCATTCAAAATGGTACATAATTGGTAACCCATGCATATCGGGTGAATCGTGAATGGATATGTAAAATGCAGCACATATTCAATGTTATTTTAAATTGTGCTACAGCAATTTGATATGTAATCTGAATTTTTCAATACTGTATGATATGATAACACATGTGTGACAGCCTAGCCGGGTCCAGGGACAACGTTAGCTCAGAAAAACGATATAGCTTGGCATTTTGTGAATTTTTTAATTGGTGGGTGAGGTTGAGACGCCTGTCTATAAAGGAAGAAACTAGAAAGCACACACCAATGATTGAAAATAATATATATCCTCATTTTATTTGTTGGAGAGCAAAATGCTAAAATATTAAGCCGACCATAGGCCATAGCCAACCATGCAGCCGCCTTATATTTTTTCTTAATTTCTTTTAAAAAATCAGATGTAATAATAATAAGAAAAGCGTTTTTTTAATTTTAATATAGTCATATGTCGAAATAAGGTTACTGGCTTTCATTTCATAAATTCATATGTCAATACCCGGACTCAGCAAATGGAAGTGCAGACTCAAGTGATCCAGCATAAATAATAATTTGCCTTTAAAATAAGTAAATAGTATGTTCCCAAATGAAAAACCAATGCATATACATATGTTAATCATCATAATAACCACTACTTAGTTGTAGAAAAACGAATAAATTCTTAAAAATTAGATTGTTGTCATATCATAGGGTCAGGCCCGGCCCAAGGAATATATTATCTTTCTAAAGGAAACGGGGCAGCCCGTCCCAAGGCAAAAGGAGTCTGGCCCAAATAATTTTTTCATACTATGATTTCTTCTTCTTAAATTTTAAAGGGCCAAAATAGTGCTTGCAGCCCACCAAAACAAAGAGTTTTGAGCCCGCTCTACATAAGGCATTGCAGTTCAGGAATACGACAATGTGACATACGTCTAAACCCGAAACATGACATACATCTAAACCCTACACTTGGTACGATCTTTGATAGTTCAGAAATATAATACCGTACGGCTACCTATAGACGTCCATGGCATTTCTCATACACTCTCAAATATTCCCCAGTAGGGATCCATGAGCCTACTTCACACGCCGTTCTACGAACAAAGAAAAAGGATGGAGCAGTAATAATAAAGTAAAAACAAAAGAAGGCATCTGATCATTTTATGGTATAAGCGACCGGGGCAGTAAGTCACAACCGAAATATAAACAAGTCTATAATTTGAGGAAAACAAGAGCTCTCCCAACATGTAAGGGGACTTTCCCCCACGAGAAAATACAAATATGACATTACACATGACAGAAGAAAGAAACCAATACTAACTTAGGTATTAGAGGGATCGCGGAAAAAAAACTCGACGCTTCACTTAAGTTTCTGGCTGTGGTTGATTAGGTACATATAGTCGACACTACATTAAATCGCAGAAAATGATTCAAAGTGGGTGCGACTATTCTTAATTACAACTTTATTTACCGTTTTGACACATATATTGAGGATAAATTTATGAGAAAATCTTACGTACTTACACGAATAAGCACATCACACACACAGAGCACTAAACTAGTTGTGTGTGTAGTTCATCAATTCAAGACCCTCTTATTTATTTTATTTTTTCTCTTTTCACTTTGTTTTGCGTTCAATTCCAGCTACGAGATTGCAAAATATGCTTATCTTAATTTATGGGGATAAGTATCCACATGTTTGTTCATTTATTAACTAGATACAGTATAAAACTGTTGTCATGTAATTTGAAACCGAATAATTCATATAAGCTAGAAAAGTTACAGTTTCAGTTGGCCTAGCCAGCCCCTTTTCCAAGCCCGCTTTTGTTACTTTTTTAGAACGAATAATAGATAACCCTTTATCAGATTTGAAAAAAGAAAAGCTTGTTAGAAATTTAAACAACTCGAAAGAAATGGACTAATTTTATATAAAACTTGCGCTACAAATATCGTTGTTTACTTTAAAGGGCCTGAATGAAATCAACCAGTCTTGAAGCAGCACGTAATGAATCGTTTTATAGGTCTAGGCACTTCCACTGGAAAAAAGTTGAAAGATAGGAGTATACGATAAAATATACTGTAGTGCAGTTTGTGGATGCCCAAGAATATTGGAAAGTTTACATCGGAATGCTAAACAATCGTGTTAGTGAATGTAAAATTATGCATGCCAGTTTTAACATCACAATCTTTTGAATTTTTGAAACCCGACTATGCCGTAGGACAACCATTAAATGATAATCTAATATCGATCGTGTTTCATCTATGACATAGTCCACCAAGTCCTCGAGTGTCGAGCAGGCAGAAAATATTCCATACGAAGTTAGTTTCAATTTGCAATTTCATGGTGTATCTGAAATTCTTCTTCTTCTTTAATTATATTCTCCCAATTCAAAAACTTTTTCCATGAAGATTATATAGCATCATAAATATTAAATAAAATAAAAATTACTCTAGCAAACAATTTTTTTCTCCTAAGATAGTACTCCGTAATATTTAAGGATATACGTTACACAAACAACGATTGCGCTCAGTGTTTCTTATTTAACAAAGGCCTGTCGTGTGCATAAGGTTTAACAAAAGCTTTATAATTTGTAATGCATTAGCAGCATTATTGATAGAGAATATTGCATAGTGGAAAAGGCTGATAATGAGCATTTTAACTAGTTGATTATGAATTCAATACACCATTTGGAATAAAGTATAACCCGTTCCCCAACGTTAATCTGCTAATATCTACCTGTAGATCTGCATTATATAAATAACCATGCTAGAGATTTAACAAACATATGTGCATTGTTATCATCACTCTCTGGTTACTAGCTAGGAAGGTGCAATTATATGTCTCAAAATGTGAAAGTTGTCACGCTACAATTATAATAATTATAATATCTTAATGTTTATGAGTCTAATGATATAAATGTCGATGTTGATCGATGAGGAAGTGAGTTGTTAT
The DNA here is from genome assembly GCA_963920805.1 of Primula vulgaris. Lineage (NCBI taxonomy): Eukaryota > Viridiplantae > Streptophyta > Magnoliopsida > Ericales > Primulaceae > Primula > Primula vulgaris. The sequence continues at coordinate 28,095,805 of OY987219.1, forward strand.
AAAAATAATATGACAACTAAAATTATTAGTAATTTTGACATTTCTATTTAATTAAAAAACACTTATAATCAGTCGGATGGAGAAAATTTTATTATTTAAAACTATTACGAGTTTGATAATTATATAGGTCCAGCCTCCTTGGCCGGAATGGTGGGAGTCAGGAAAAAATTCGATAATTATGAATGTCTTTTCATTCAAACAAGTTGGTGCAATGTTTGTTTGGTAATAATAAATGGTTGATTTTTTTAAACCTATATATATGGGGGTATTTTAAGTATTGAAACTCGATGCTATTTAGAAACTTTAAGACGGTCCAATGATGTTTAAATATTTTTCACAACGAAATTATTAAACTAGTAATAACAAAAAAATTGAAAATTTTGACGCCGATTAGAAAATAGAGTTGTTTATATAGAGAATAAACCTTCTAATTACGAAAGAACTTGCAAACTTGTATTATAGACTTGCACAAAGACCCTCGAATTGAAGTCTTGGTATTTGGACGAGTATGGACCGAGTTATTTTTGTACATATTTAAGCTCATTAAAATAATACTTTAAATAGTAAATGGCATTATTTTTTGCTAATTATTGGCGATAACTTGGACAAATTTCGAAGAAGATTGTCTCCAACTTTCATGACATGCGTTCTATGAGTTATGAGTTTTTGAAATTGGTATTACGTTGTAGTTTTACTTTGACTGATCTGATAAGTTTTACAAAAATAATGTTTTCGCCTACTAAATAATACAATATGGCTGGAAGACCAAAACTAGATGTTGTTGGCAATGTATTGTTGGAAATTTCACACGATCGGAAAGCAATAAAATAAATAACACGTATTAAAAATGAAATAACAATTGTATTTCACTAAATGAAATATGGAATGTTTTACAAATTCCGATACTTACAAAATTAAATTGCAATAAAATAAAATTACAGACAGATTTAATATAAATTATAAAACTGACTGGATTGTAATTAACCGAAACTGTCAGACATAATAGTATAATTACTAAACTTCTGTACTGTTTTTTAATTAACTGAAACTGCCAGACAGAATAGTATAATTACTAAACTGCTGAACTGTTCTGTAATTAAAAGAAAATACAGTATTGGACAGAATAAAAAATAAATTACATAACATAAATGAAAACTACACTACAGTACATGAAAATTAATTACAGAAAATGAAAGGACTAAAATGTAAATACAGAAAAACAAAAAAAGACTGGAAAATAAATTACATGAAAGTAAGGACTAGAAAATAAATGCGAGAAAAGTAAATTAGGCGAGGTGACCACAGGTCAATTAATTCCTGGAGTTACACCATAACGTCCCCTTAATATCTGCCCATTAATTTTGAAACCGCAGCATTTAATGTGCAATTATTATCATCAAATGCGGACGTTGCAACTTGCTCGAAAGTGCAAGGACCAAACTTGTAAATTATTCAAATTTCAAACTAGTCTGTCTACCTGGATGAGAATAAGGACGTGATAAAAACGTCTGAGACCCGCATCCGAGCCCGCATGGTGTTATTGCTAACACACACTTATGTGTTAACACACTTTATCAGGAAATCTCTCCTGTGTCACATGAGTTAAGTGGCGGCATCACTTGACGAATAGCGTAAAATTATATAAAAATGATATTTTTGCATTTCGTTTGTGTGTATATATATATCAATCGTGTATATTTATGCAAGTATGGGTCGTTCAATTTATAAAACTTGTGTCTATATACTTATTAATAATTTTTCAAAATAAATTAGCTAAAATACTCTTATTAAAGTGGACACCAAACATTTAAAACGAAATATTAACAAGAAAATATATAATTTTACTTTTTGTTTAGTTTCACTGCATAATTTGAATAACAAAATTAACTTAAACATTTAAAAATATATATTCAAATCAAAATTTTACCTAAAAATATAACATGTTTAACTATGCGGTATATGATGTTGTATGGGGATAAATATCAGCATCACGTGCCGTAACGTAAACTTATAGAACTTTACCATATACATATAGTGTGGATGTATATAAATCATTCAAAAGAGTATTTTTTTTTCCAATGTAGGATAAAAAACACATAATGTTTTCAACTCTCTCCACATTGCCAACAAATAAAATTGAAACACTTTGTTCACAAATTTTAAATCCAATTTACATCCACACCGACTTATCGTTGATGTCAAGTGTATATACCCGTTACAAAACTTGTCGCAAAAACTTTCTAACTAAATTGATGACCGTATAAAAACTAGTACTAAAAACTTATAATTTTAGTTTAAAAGTAGGTGTTTAACTGCTTTTGTAACGTCATGTTTTCCAACATGTATATGAAGACTTTTAAAAAACCCAATCGTCACGTTAGTCTGTGCAGTGAATAGTCAAAAATAGTTTTTAAAACAACCGGGCGCCGGGTCAATGAGAAAATATCAAAAAGTCTACACGTGTGCATCGTATTTTTATTTTTTCCAGATTTATATTATGAATGGGTTTTTTATTTGTGAACCATATACATACTGTGTAAAAGAATTGCATGAAGTTGTAGTGATTATTGAACCATTATTATCTGTGGGAGGTAGACGGCCACGTCAAGCTATTTGTTAATCACTTTGTAGTTTATTGTTCTTGTCACAGTGAATGTGGGAAATTCATCTCTTAATGATATATGTAAAAATATGGATATATGCGGTCAAGCCTTTATGACTGAAGTAGATTTACATAATTATAAGGAATAGGAAGAGTGATAGTTATTTGATGAGAAAAAAATCATTTAGTTTACCGTAATATTCCTTGTTAACGATTTAGTTATCGGATTACGAGAATTAATAATTGAGTTACTCATCTATCAAAACATTCACAATTCAGATACTGTCGTTAATTGAAATGGATGAAACTTAGTTTAAATTTTTATTTTGGTCCTATTGTTTATAATACGACTAAATTTAACTCAAATTTTCTTAAATGTCTCATTTTAATATAAATTACTAAATATATATTCATTATATATATATTAACACACACATACATATATGTATGTATGTATGTATGTCCGTGTATACACGTACATGTATATATGTGTATATATATATATATAATGTATATGTATAAATACATATGATATTATGCATATGCATATATTATTGCAAATAATATAAATTTCATATTAACATTTTCTTTCTATATAAACGATGTTTGTGTATACAAATTAAATTGCAAATACTTAAAAAAAATTATTTTAAAAATGTATATATATATTTTTTTTTAAATAACGAATTTCCTGTCGTTTTTTCACGAAAATATTCAAATAATGATTTGGCTTGAAATAGTTTTTGCCAAAATGTCACTTCTAATACTTATGTTATATTTGTTTTAAAAAAGTGTTATATTTTTTATATAAAAAATGGATTTTGAGAAAAATAATTTTTTTCAAAGAAAATTTAGTCAAATAATTAATATGTTTTTTTTTTGAAATTTAGATATTTAATATGCATGCATATGTATGTATTCTAGTATAAACATTGTAAATTGTAACTTTTTGAAAAAAAACAAGACTAAATTTATGAAAGTTACAAAAAAAAAGACCAAAATGAAAAATGAAAGTAACTTCCATCAAATTAATTTAACGGCGGTACCAGAATTATGAATATTTTGATAAATGAGTAGCTCAATCGTTAATTGTAAATCGTTAAATTAGTTTGATGGAAGTTACTTTCATTTTTTATTTTGTTTTTATTTTTTTAGCTTACATAAATTTAATTTAACGGTATCAGAAATTAACTTCCATCAAATTAGTTTAATATATGTATTTTTTCCTCTTATTTGCTTATGTGCAATAGTCCATGTTGACCGGTTGAACCATGCCTAAATGGTTAGTATTATAATCATGGATGTGAAAAAATAATTTGCAGAAAGTCAAACGTATATATTACATATTGGGGAGTATATATTAAGATAGTAAAGTTATGTGAAACTTTAGGTTGACTTGTGTATAAGTCCTGACTTTCAAATTACGTAATTATTATTTTTTATTTTTTTTGATAATTGCTTAATTAGTTTGTACATATGCATATTACATATATACACAATGTGCTTCTGGTAATTGAAGTATGACTCATATAATTATTTAGGTAGGATGAGGTTTTTTTTTACAAAATCGAAAACATATTTTTACTTATGTGATTGTATCCGTATAATGTACAGACTCTGAGAGGCTCTCACTCTAGTCTCCATATGCTACTAGAAAACATGCCAATTAAGGCGGTTTTATTAAAGGCGATAATAAAACCGCATTAATTATTAGTAATTAAAGCGGATATATTAGAGGTAGAAAGCAACCGTCTTTAAAAAAAACAATAGTGACGGTTCAAAATTACCGCAATTAAAGAGTATTTAACCGCCGGTTTGACCAATTACTTCTTTAAAAAAATAATTGAAAACATTTCATAAAATAAGTCACTTTTTTTCAAAAAAAAAACCTTTACTTAAATTCTCAATTTTTTTCTTAAATATGTTTCTTTTTAATTTCTTGAAAAGTAAGATAGCGGAACAAATAATTTGGAGCTAGTTTATTCTCACTTCATAATAAGCGACTAGAAATCGTGAAAAGTATATCTACGTAAACGGACTGTTGATTGTCCCGACTTATTAAGAAGTGTAAATAAAAACTTTAAACAAAATTTGGCTGAGAAAACACTTTTGTTTATAACGTAGCCAAAAATCTTTTATTATTTTAAAAATTGATTCAGATTATAGATATTTAGACAATTCTCATGGACAAAATTACTAATTAACACCGTACGCTATTAGGTAGGAGGGATACGCCAAAAAATTAAAATATTTGAATACCGGATATGAGTATCTTATGCCATTTACGGTACCTTTAAATTTTCCATTCTTTGATCGTTCATCTTATTTATAAATAATGATTCAATAATATATATATATATATATATATATACACGCAAAGTGAAAAACAGCAATTACTTTTTAAAGCTTGCCAATTTCGTCAATTTTTCCAAAGTTATGACTAAAATACCAATTAACTTAAAAGCCAACCGTGGTAAAACAAATACAGACCCAAATAAAATACAGTAACTGTTCAGTCTGTTCCTCCCTCACGTCTCTCTCTTTCTCATGGATCCGTTTTTGTTGTCAATCTGTCTTGTATTTTTCATGCAACAAAAATATTAATTTTGTATGTTATGCTTTTATTTTAATATTTTGAAATCAATATCGAACGATTAAAAATACCATGAATCTAGTCCATTATTATTTAGTATGTATTACATACTAAAAACATAATACATATTAATGAAACTAAAAATATATACCCTAAAATTAAAATAAAAAAATACAAAAAACATAACACATGTTAATGAACCTAAAAATATCTAGCCTAAAAAAATTTTAAAATTAAAAATTAAAAATATTATTAGTTGGCACACCCTAAATAATAGTGTATTTTGGAATGAAAACCGGACGATTAACACTATCGTGAATCTAGTAAACTATTATTTTGCTTGTGTCACATACTAAAAAACTAACACCTATTAATGAATCCAAAAATATACCAAATGGATCCTAACAGATTAGTTTTTACTGTATTAATTTCAAGGCTGACTGACTTGAATTTTTCAAAAGAGCCAAAACCAATCATTTTCTCATCGTTTTAGCACCACCACCAGGTTTGTAAATTTAGTCATTTGTCTCCGGTTTGATTAGATTAATGACTTTAATTTTTTTATATTTCCCAACCCATGCCCGAATTGAGTAGTTAGGGGGTATTCAAATTCAAGTGATTTACCACTTTTTTTTTATATGATTTACCCAGTTAGTGTGCTTCATATTTTTTTCGTTTTCCCTATTTATTTGCGTTCCGTTTACTACAAGCATTGCCATTCCTAATTTTCTCAGACTCAATCTCCGGAGATGTATTGTAGAATAAATGGAAAATTTAATTATTCTTTTTAATATGGACGTATTAATTACTTATTTTGACAGTTATTTTTTTAGAATTTGACCTCGACAAAAATCCTATCCAAAATTTTGAAGGTAAAAAATAAGCCGATTCATCTATATCTTCACCGTATGTAACTTTTACTGTTCTATACTCGAATTCATCTATATCTTCACCAGTTTGTATGTAATTGTTTATTACACGTCGACTTATTCGTACTTTTGGGTTCGGTCCTTGCCCAACTCATGTATTTTGAAATAAAAGTAAACAAACTCATGAGCAGGCAGGTTTTAACTTGAAAAGAGTACAAGAAGTTGTTCGAGAAAAGGTGCACGAAGAGATGCGAGAAGTGGTTATAAAAGAGCCACGAGAAGAGTTTAGATGTACATAATGATATTTGACATAATTATGGCGGTTTTTAAAAGTAATTTTGAAAATTTTGATATGAAAAATTTGATGATCATTTATATCTCAAATCATGTACGCGACATCAACATGAGAGCATTTATCCATGTATTTTATTGATATGTCTCTTTAAAGACGTTAATTTTGAACCGTCTCTATTGTTTTTTTTAAAGACGGTTACTTTCCGCCTCCAAAATGACCGTGTTGATTGCAAATTATTAATGCGGTTTTGTTATCACAAAAACCGCCATAATTGACATGTTTTCTAATAATGAAATAACAAGTAACTTGCTAAGTTTGTTATTTCAGAATTACCCGCAATCGATAAATGTTAATAGTTAAATAACTTCTATATATAGGAACATGTGAATCACTGATCGATGTTTAAATGTAAATCAAATCATACATGATATAGTGTTTATACAGTTTGAACATTTTCGTGTGGTGACAGCAGAATGGTTTTGACTGCCTTATTTGTAACGCAGGCTGTCTGTTTTTTTTTTAACGATAAAATGCAATTTCATCCGAAAATCAATAAAAAGTTCGAAAAAAATTCTATATTGTTGTTATATATTATTCAGTTTGTGTTAACCAATAGTATTTTTTAGTTTTAATTTTGAATTAATTTTAGCATAGATATTTTTGGATTCATTAACATGTGTTAGGTTTTTACTATTTTTTAGTTTTAATTTTAATTAATTTTATGATAGATATTTTTTTGTTAATTAATAGGTGTTATATTTTTATTATGTGACACGTACTAAATAATAATCGACCGAATTCAATATAATGTTACTATTTGAGTGTTCATTTCACAACATTAAAAGTAAAACCAAAGACGTAGGATGTATCCAAATATTTAGCTGTTTGCAGCAAAAATGGATCATGTGCGAGTAGAGATGACAATTTCGTGGGTTTCAATCCGATCTGATCTCACCCGTCACGGATCGGGTAAAACTTTAATTCTATTCGGGTCGGGTCGGGTCGAATTTAAATGAGTAAAAATGTAACTTAAAAAAGTACAACTTAAGTCTCTCTCTTCTCTCATATAAATTAAACTCTATCTTTTTTATTATTTTTATATTATAATTCTAAATCAAATGATTTTTTAATCTAACTAACAAATTTTATTTGAATTTTTTGACATTTATGAGATTTTTTTTTTAATTTTTTTTTTTTTTACAAAACGGGTAAAATGGATCGGATCGGGTCAGATCGGATCAAATGAATAACCATGCAAATTTATCCTCGGATCGGTTTGAAATGACAGCCACAATCTTACTTACCTTTCTTATTAATACTTTTCAGAGCATTTATGGAGGATAACCACAATGCAGAGGAATATTCTACTTTTTTAAACAAACTAATTGAATTACTATATGCTACTAGATAAAATTAAATTAGTAATGGTCAATATCACGAGTAAATTATGAAGTTCTGTTCAACGTTCAACCATATTCCCATTACAACCCAAATGCTCGAATTATCACTCCTTTGTATATAGTATATAGTTCCCCTTAAAGATCAAGTCGCAATATTTCTTAAAGCAAAAAAAGAAAAAGAAAAAAAGGTGTCTATGAATTACTAATTGACGTTGAAGTCGAGTTTCCCGTTTTCCCTTCTTACTTTTTGACCAAAGAAAAATTTATTGGTAAGAACAACTAGAAAACCTTCCTAAATCCAAAAGAAACAAACCATTACCGATCACTGTACTATAAAATAAAATAAACTCCCTAATTTTTATCTTTGGAAAATATATTCATTTCAGAAAAAAAAAAAAAAAAAAGGTTTAAGAAATATTAGTCATATTCAAGAACTTATTTCCCTATATGATCATATACTATTAATATCATTCTATTATAATAAGCCAAACCAAGTAAGTGAGTCTGTCCAATTTAGCCATTTTTTTCTGAAAATACCCCTATACTTTTTTATTAATTACAATAATACCATACTCACATAAAAAATTAAAAAAATAAAATAAAAAATAACAACTAATAACACTATGTGTCCCTCTTTAACAACAAAACATTCTTTTAAGTCTTATAATTTTTTTTTGTATTATTCATGTATTTCTATCATAACTACATTTATTTTTTATATTTTAATTGCATTGCGCGTCACACACGCAACGCGTGGGGTACGATTACTAGTATACAGTAGAAACTCTATAAAATAATACACTTGGAACCACCAAAATTTATTAATTAAAAGAGTTATTAATTAATCGATAAATTATTAATTATTAATTTATATATTAATTAATATTTTATTAATTTATAGTAAAATACTTAGTTTACAAACACCTTTCAAGCTTCCACTTAAATCGGCAATCACATTGAACAATTTCTTGTTGAGCTATGAGAAAACAACACCAGAAGTTCTTACCATGCTAAGGAAAATTAGAGACGAGATTCAAGGGAAAATTGATTTCAACAAAAAACAAAAGACAATTGAGTCATTTTTCAAGAAACTTTCGTAAATCATTCATGTAATATGCTATATATAAGGAATTATTAATTTATATTTTATATGTGGTCTAAAGAAATTATCAAAAATGTATTATCTTATAATTTTAGCGAATTATTAATTTAGCACCCTATCCCCGAGTCGGGACCGGCCAAAAATATTATCTTAGAGAGTTTATTAAATAATCGAGTATTAATTTATCGAGTTTCTACTGTATATATATATTGAAAAGTTACAACGTATCAATAGTTTCTTAACTTTTTCAAAACTAGCTTTGACGATATCTATATTAAAATGTAAATTTTATAAAATTACCGTCAACACCCGCGATTTTAAAACATGGGTAAATTTTGGATTGGTCCATGAAAACACAAATATTTAAGGATTGGTCCATGAAACTGAAACTAATTAAGGATTGGTCCATTTGGTGACATCATTAAAAAAAAATTGCTGACGTCATCAAAAACAATTAAAAAATAAATTAAATAAAAAACAGTCTGAAAAATAAAAAATAAAACAGTCTGAAAAATAAAAAGTCTGAAAAACAGTCTGAAAAATAAACAGTCTGAAAAATAAAAAATAAACAGTCTGAAAAATAAAAAATAAAACAATTAAATAAAAAACAGTCTGAAAAATAAATTAATTAAAAAACAGTCTGAAAAAAAAAACAGTCTGAAAAATAAATTAATTAAAAAACAGTCTGAAAAAAAACAGTCTGAAAAATAAAAAAAAACAGTAGTCTGAAAAATAAAAAAAAAAACAGTCTGAAAAATAAAAAAAAACAGTCTGAAAAATTAAAAAAAAAAACAGTCTGAAAAATTAAAAAAAAAAACAGTCTGAAAAACTAAAAAAAAAACAGTCTGACATATGTAGGATGGATATAGTTTATCATATGGAAAATTGCTAAAGCAGTAACAAAATTTCTCCACACAAAGCTCAGCGGAATTTCAGTTTGGTTTTCATCAATGGAAATAGTACTCTGACTAAATTCACCTCATAGGCTATTGAATCAAGTTGGAATCCTTATTGCGTTGTTTGGTTAAATTATTTGAAAGTTGGGTTTGGACTAAAGTCCTATGGGACCCACAAATATAAACTGTATATTTTAAGATAAAAAGATGTATGAAGATATATATATATATATATATATATATATATATATATATATATATATATTATGTGGGTATGTATGTATGTGGGTATGTATGTAGAGAGAGATAGATTTGGAGATAAAATGTTTTCTCTGCAAGCTGTTTTTTTTTTTTAGAGAGAGAATGATTAATGAGAAAATAGATTTGGGAGAGCTTTTATATTGGACCAATCCTTAATTAGTTTCATAAATAATGGACCAATCCTTAAATGAATTTTATAGCCGGAACAATCTTTAAATACTTTTGTTTTCGTGGACCAATACTTAATTTTCTCTTAAAGGGGTTTATTCAATCATGATATATTGAATCTATTTCTCTTATCTGCCACATACTAAATTTATGAAATGTGAATTCTTCTCCATGTAATTATTTTATGATTCGTGTGTTGATAAAAATTATTTTAATTTCAAGTTTTAATATTTATACGCGTATCATGTAGCAGATTTGGCCAGTATATCTATAATATTACTTTATGTTAAGAGCTCTTATGAATTATTTAAACAAATATTTACCAAACAACCTTACAAGTTAACATAAATTACAAAATAAAACCCACAAAGTTCATAGGACCTATTGAGAGTAAAAGAAAACTATCAGATAACTGGCACGTTCCCTTTCTTCTAACTCCCATAACTGCTACCACAATATTCTATTCAAAAAATAGCATCTCCCTCTCTCTCTTCAGATACTAAACCAACACCTTTATATGCGTTTTCTCTTATTCTCCAACCTCTTTATCTGTGTTTTCTCTTCTTCTTCAGGTATATTTATTTTACAAAATTACCTGGAGAATTAATTAGGCATTATAAAGACTTGAAACAATTATTTACAAAAAAATATTATTAATTTACAAAATTACAAAATAGTAACTGCCATCTAATTATTAACTTAACTTTTAACTGCATCTTCTTATAAATTATTTAACATAACAGGTTATAAATTTTTGATTCGATTTACACTTATCGGGTGGACAAGTCCGCTAGTATGATATATATAAACAGTACACACCGAATATGTACAAATAGTTTTAAGTAAACATACGAGTGGTACATATTACGTAAGTTCCATTATTAAATAAGAAAACAAAGCAGAGAAAACAAAAAAAGTGCAAAAGTGGATTTGATACTCCCAAGAAACACTACGATAAAATTAGCGAGATATTTATTCTATTATAACAAGTGAATCCAGGAAAATTTGGTTAATTTTGAGTATGATAAAGATTTTAACCCTATGCTTACACGTGTCACTAACCAATTCAATGTTGGAAATTCATCGGATCGTAAAGCAATAAAATAAATAACATGTACTTAAAAGAAAATAAACAATTTTATTTCACTAAATGAATTTGACTCGATTACAATATTTTGACACTAACATAATTTAAAATACAATAAGTTAAATTACAGACAGATTAATATAAACTATTAAACTGTCATTGTAATTAATAGAAAATGTCAGACAAAATAGTATAATTACTAAACTGCTGGACTGCTCTATAATTAACTGAAACTGTCATACAGAATAGTATAATTACTAAACAGTTCGGCTGCTCTGTAAATAAAGAAAATACAGTACATAAATTGAAATTACAGATATTAAATTACATAACTGAAATAAAACTAAACTACTGTGGTGGAAAAGAAATTACAGAAAAGGAAAAGACTGAAATGTAATTAAAGAAAAATAAAGGACTGAAATGTAAATATTGGAAAAATAAATTAAAGAATAATAAATGGACTGAAAAATAAATGCAGGAAAGGTAAGAACTGAAAAATAAAAGTGAGTTGACTGTTAGACAGCAACCCTTAAACGGTATTTGTCCGGTCACCTTTTAGTTTCTGGCTTTGGACACTCATTTCCCAAGTTACAACGCTTATCTCAGAGTGGCTCGACGGAAACGGCACCAAACCACAGGTCGAGCTGTTGGTGGTGTGATTCTCTCTCTAAATGCTATGTATGCAAGTGAGTGTATCCTAAATAATGTTGTGTGTTGTGAGAATGGGAGGGGGGTAGGCTGCCTTTTATAGGCTCTAAGAAAACCGCAATCATAAATTGGTCAATTAATTTTGGGAGTTACACGCCTCAATATCCGTCAATTCAATTATGAAACCGCAACACTTAATCTGCAATTATTCTTATTAAATGCGAAAATTACAACTTGCTGGGAAATGCAAGTACCAATCTTGTAAATTTCACAAAGTTCAAGTTGATCTGTCTCACTCCTTGTACCAAACCGGATAATGTGCGATAAAAACGCATAAAGCGCTAACGTAAAACTGAAACCCGACAATCGGCACACGAGGCACGAATCACGAATCACGAGTCCTAAGCACGAGCCCATGCCTGTGCCTGAGCACGAGCCCAAGACCGAACCGAGCACGTGTGCCCGTGTGTGGTGCTCTTGCCAGCACACACAACTATGTGGTAACACATTTTACCATTCACATGTAGTGTTGGTGTATATAAACTATAAAAAATAGTCTTATATTTTCAATGTGTGATTAAATACTCTATGTATTCCCAACTCTCCAACTTCGCATCCAACAAAGTTGCAATAATTTTTGTACCAATTTTAAAGGTAATTTACATTCACAGTGACTCATCGTTTATGTCAAGTGTATATACCGTTACGAAGCTTGTCGCACAAGTTTTTCAAATAAATTGAGAACGGTATAAATCTAGTGCTAAGCACTTATTATTTTGGCATAAAAGTCGACAATTGACCACTTTTGAAGCACCAATGAAAATTCCATATTTTCCAACAATCCCACATATGAATGCAATTGGCTCAAATAAACATGCCACTAAAATGCAATACGAGAGAACCGCAAGAGTTCACTGCATAAGGCCAAGTAGCGCACGCCTTGAATCTGCCGTAGCAGAATAAAATTCAATATACTGCCTCTGGCTAATTATAAATCTTTGAACCATTTAGCATTTGTGTATACCAAAGTAGTACCCACATAGTGCCCTCTCTACACCACTTACTAGGCCCTTATAGTTGTTGTCTATATTTGGCCCTGGACTGACTTGGCAAAATTCAACCGAGTGCTATAGAGATTTAACCCAAGCTCATCACATAGTATCGGCCTTACTACACTCATTATAGGTGATGTTAAGTCAAGGGTGTCCTGACTCACCCATCTCGATCTTATAGATACTTGTTTTCATTAACAACTTTAAGCTCGTCCTTCATATGGTACAGGTTTATCACTCTTTCATCAAAGAAATGGGATGGGAATCTATGTTCCCGAGTGCTTTGTTCGGTCACCCCCAATGTTCGGTTTTCCCATTGAACCTTAAGCTGGATAATCCAGTTCGGGTTGGATAGCCTATGAGGAGGTTTCCAATTTGATGGACTTCAATCTCATTCCCCTATACGAGGCATAGACTTTATCCTTAGTCGAGTCTTTTGTTAATGAATCCGCAATATAATCTTTAGACCTCACAAAATTCAAGTATAACACACCGTTAGCTAACAATTCTCTTACGGATTTATGTCTCTGACGAATGTGTTGAGACTTTCCATTATACATGTGATCATGGGCCCATCCAAAAGCCGACTGACTATCACAGTGCATACTTGTTGCGGGAACAGGTTTTGGCCACATGAGAATACCTTCCAACAGGCTTTTCAGCCAATTTGCCTCTTCAGTTGCTTGATCTAATGCTATGGATTCTGATTTCATAGTTGATGTAGCTATACATGTCTGTTTAGAAGACCACCATGATACTGCAACTCATCTCAGTACAAACAAATATCCACTCGTGGATCTTGTACTGTTAGAGTCCGAGATCCAGTTAGCATCTGAATAACCTTCTAGCACCGCTGGATATCTCGTATAGTGCATCCCATGATTGAGAATAAATCTCATATACCTGAAAAGTCTCATGATCGCCTTCCAGTGCTCCTCAAGTATTACTAATAGCTACCCAGTCTACTCACTGAGTTGCCTATATCCGGTCTAGTGCAGTTCATGACATACATGAGACTGCTTATTATCCAAGAATATTCTAATTGTCTCACACTTTTCCCATGATTTTTCTTGAGGTCAGTGAGGACTTTTATGGGTGTTGAGGATGTTGCCTTACCATGTTTATCAAATTTGTCAAGTACTTGCTTGATATAATGAGATTGAGATAGCGCATATCCATCTAATGTCCTGCTAATTTTCATTCCATGTATTCAGAAACATCAAGTCTTTCATTTCGAATAGTTGTGACAACATCCTTTTAGTAGAATTGATGTTATCAATACTATCTATTATTATCAGGTCATCTACTTAAAGACAAACTACCACGTAGTCCTTTTCATCCCAGTACAAACAAATATCCACTCGTGAATCTTGTACTGTTGGAGTCCGAGATCCAGTTAGCATCAGAATAACCTTCCAGCACCGCTGGATATCTTGTGTAGTGCAGCCCATGATTGACAATAAATCTCATATACCTTAGAAGTCTCATGATGGCCTTCCAGTGCTGCTCATTAGGATTACTGGTGTAGATACTCAGTCTACTCACTGTGTTGTCTATATCCGGTCTAGTGCAGCTCATGGCATACATGTGACTTCCTATTATCCGAGAATATTCTAATTGTCTCACACTTTCCCCATGATTTTTCTTGAAGTCAGGGATGACTATTATGGTGTTGAGGACGTTGCCTTACTATGTTTATCAAATTTGTCAAGTACTTCCTTGATATAATGAAATTGAGATAGCACATATCCGTCTAATGTCCTGCTAATTTTCATTCCAAGTATCAGATCAGCAACATCCAAGTCTTTCATCTTGAATAATTGTGACAACATACTTTTAGTAGAATTGATGTTATCAATATTAACTATTATTATAATTTCATCTACGTAAAAACAATCTACCACGTACTCCTTTTCATTACCTTTTACGTAGATACATTTGTCACACTCATTGATATGAAAGCAATTTGATAGAATCATCCTATCAAATTTCTCGTGCCATTGCTTCGGTGCTTGTTTAAGTCCATCAAGGACTTCACAAACACTTGGGGTTGTTCCATGTAAATTTCTTCTTCCAACTCTCCATTGAAGAACGCTGTCTAAACATCCATCTGATGTATTTCCAAATCGAACAGTGCTGCGAGGGCAATGACAATCTGGATTGACATCTTCCTAGAGACAGGAGCATACGTGTCGAAATAATCGACACCTTCGGTTTGTCTAAAACCTTCCACTACAAGTCTTGCCTTTTTACTTTTCGATTGTGCCGTCAAGCTTTCTCTTCCTCTTGAAGATCCACTTGTGACCTAGTGGCTTACACCCTGGTGGAAGATCCACTAGTTTACAAGTGTGGTTATGCATAATCAATTCAACTTCATTGTTGATCACTTCTACCCATTATTGGGATTCCGGGGATGACATAGCTTGTTGTTATGTCGCCGGTTCGCCTTCTATCATGAAGGTTATGAAATCAGGACAAAAGGAAGTTTCCTTCCTTATCTTTTTAGTTCGTCGAGACTCTTCTTTTTCTTCCTCCACATGTTCACTTTCCCCCATATTTTTCTCACTGTTCGACTCCTCAGTCTCTTCAGTTTTGGATGAATTGCGGGGAAAGATATCCTCGAAGAAAGAAGCTTCTCGAGCTTCGATGATAGTATCTACATACACTTTGGGATTATCCGACTTCTGCATAAGAAACTGATAAGCACTACTATTGTGTGCACATCCTATGAACACACAATCTACCGTCTTTGTTCCAATTCTCATTCTTTTAGGAAGCGAGACTAAGACCTTCGCTAGACAATCCCAAACCCTTAAGATTTTATAGCTCGGCCGATGGCTTTTACATAATTCATAAGGTGGTTTATCACTCTTTTATGCGGTAGCTTGTTCAACACATAATTGACGGAAAACAACGCTTCCCCCTAATATTATGAGATAACCCATAACTAATTATCATATCATTCATTATTTACTTGAGCGTTCTATTTTAACGCTCGGCGACCCCATTTTGCTCCGGAGAGTATGGGGTCGTGGTTTGATGTATAATGTCAATTTATGCACATATCTTGCAAACGGTGCTTCATATTCAACGCCTCTATCACTACTTCATATTTTAAATTTCTTATTGAATTGATTTTTTACTTCGGTCTAATAAAGAGCGAATTTCTCTATCGCTTCATCTGTACTTCTCATTAAGTAAACGTAGCAGTATCTAGTACAATCATCTATAAAGGTGATAAAATAATTTTATACCTTCTCGCGTTTGTACAAACTTTAATTCGTATACATCTGAGTGTATTAGACTGAGAGGTTCCGTATTTTGTTCAACATGTTGAAACGAAAACTTTGTAAATTTTGCATCCACACAAATCTCACATTTATGTCGCTTATCAAAGAAAAAATTTGGTAGTAGATTTAGTGATATTAATTTCTTAATAAAATTAGAATTTACATGAACTAATCTACCATGCCATAAATTAAATGAATCGAAAGAATAAGCAAAATGAAGTTTTATTAGCCTGTTGGCCAACATTCATGATTATATTATTCTTAGTATTGGCATCGGCCTTAGCACTTCCACAAGCGGACTCGACTTTAGAAGCCTGAGTCCCAACATTTAATTTAAACATGTCGTTGGTCATATAGTCACGGCCTACATACATTTCATTTAAGGTGATTACAGCTTTAGCAGATTTAAAAACAAGTTTAAACCTTTTTTCACCATAACAGAGCCAGAGACCAGATTTTTGCGAATTTTCGGCACATGGAGCACGCCTATTAGTGTTAACTCCTTTCCCGATGTCATCTTCATCACCACAGTTCATTTTCCTTCCACTTTGAAAGTAGCAGAGTTTCCCATGAAACATCTCTCATTATCCACGACCGTGTACGTCTTGAACATCCCTTTACTGGCGCATATGTGACTCGTAGCGCTGGTATCCAGCCACCACTCCTTGGGGTTGCTCCCCACAAGGTTCACTTGAGAGAATACAGCAACCAACTGCATGTCGTCATCCCCAACATATTTACTCCCTTCAGCCAGATGTGCTTGAGCTTGGGATTTCTTCTTGCCCTTCATTTTTGTACTTCTTGGGTGGCGGCTTAGGCTTGTCGGTGCATTTATAACAATCTGTGGCACGATGACGAGTTTTGTTGCACACAAAGAAGTCTCCCATAAATTTCTTCTTGGAAGCCGCACCGACTCCGTTGTCAAAGCGTTCCCGCTTAGAACCAGCGTCTTCAACCACATTGGCCTTAGCAACCGCATTACTTGCCCCGCCACCGCCTTTCTTTTCAGATCGGCTGTTGCTTTGCTCAACATTGAGCATCTCAATGAGTCCCTCCAAGGTCATTGCCTTTTGCTTGTGTTTCAGGTAGTTTTGAAACTTTTTCCATGAAGCTGACAGTTTCTCGATCGTTAATGCCACCTGCAAAGACTCGTTAATAACTAACCCCTCAAAATCAAGCACATGGTATATGAGCTGGAGTTCCTTAACCTGCTCGATGACACTCTTTCCATCAACCATCATGTACTCGTGAAAGTCCGTAACGACAAATTTCTTTGCGCCAACGTTATTCACTTTGTACTTTATTTTGAGTGTTTACCAAATCTCCTTTGCAGAAGCCTTAGTCTCGAATACACTAAAAAGAGTGTCATAAAGCGCACACATGATGTAGTTTCGGCATATGTAGTCACCGTGTTTCCACACTTCCACCGTCGAAACCGTATGCACATCCTCATCGTCATCGCTTAGGACATGTGCAGTCTCCATAAGAAAGCTGGTAAGGTTAAGGGCAGTTAAATAAAACAGCAATTTTTGTTGCCAACGTTTGAATTTGTTGCCCTTAAACTTTTTCGGATTCTCTAAACGAGAGGTTGAAAAAACGGGCATAGTCGTAGTAGCCCGAGCCTTAACCTTGGCTTTGGCCGCAACCGCTACCTTGGCCGCATCCATGGCAGCAGCTTTGGCTGCTTCCGCAGCCTTAGCCATAACATCGGCCTCCGACGCAGCAGAATCACCCGCAGCCTTAGCCACCGCAGCAGCATCTCCCGCAGCTTTAACCGCCGTTGCATCGACTTTAGCCTTTGCCTAGCCTGAGCCCTCACATTCACAATGCCCGTAGTGTTTTGGACATTTTCAAGAACAACTATGTCGTGCTCAATTCCCGAAGGAATATTTGATGATTCATCACCGCTAATCATCTGAAATGACACACAACAAGATATAAGTTTCTCGAAAGAAAACTTGTATTCTTAGCCGCAAACTCCAATTATAAATTAATTGGTTTTGCTAAAATAATATATTGGGTCAAATTAACAAAAGCAAAATATTTAATCGTCAGCCCCAATTATAATTAATTGGTTTCACACATAATATTATTTTAATCAAATAACAGATAAACGTATTCAACTGTGAGCCCTAAAATTAATTTTTGCTTTCACAAAGAATAATATATAATAATAAAATTGAGCGCGTACTAAATAGCTTGAAATTATTCTGCAGCAAACCTAAAGTCTAATAGACTAGAAATGATTTCACAAGAATAAAAATTCGAGCCAAACAAAATGAAAGAAATAATATAGTTAATCCTCTTTCCAAAACAGTAAATAAACATAAATACCGTTTACGAATGTTGGAAATTCACTCGATCAGAAAACAATAAAATAAATAACACGTACTTAAAAGGAAATAAACAATTTTATTTCACCGAAGGAATTTGACCGATTACAATATTCCGACACTAACAGAATTTAAAATACAATAAATTAAATTCAATACAGATTAATATAAATTATAAAACTGCTAGACTGAATTGTAATTAATAGAAACTGTCAGACATAATAGTATAATTACTAAATTGTTGGACTGTTCTGTAATTTACTGAAACTGGCAGACAGAATAGTATAATTAGTAAAAATTTGGACTGTTCTGTAAATAAAGAAAATTTAGTACTGAAATTGAAATTACATAATATTAAATTACATAACTGAAATAAAACTGAACTACTGTGCTGGAAAAGAAATTACAGAAAAGGAGATTATTGAAATGTAATTACAGAAAAATAAAAGACTGAAATGTAAATACTGAAAAAATAAATTTTAGAATAATAAATGGAGTGAAAAGTAAATGCAGCAAATGTAACGAATTTAAAATAAAAGCACGTTAACCGTTAGACAGTAACACTTAAACGGTATTTGCCCGACCACCTTTTAAGTCTGCCTTTCATAACTCCGTTCCCAAGGTACAACGCTTATCTTAGAGTGGCTCGACGAAAACGGCACCGAACCACATGTCGGTCGGTCGGTGGTGTGATTCACTCTCTCTAAATGCTATGTATGCAAGTGAGTGTCTGCCGAATGGTGTTGTGTGTTGTGAAAATGAATGGGGGTAGGCTGCCTTTTATAAGCTCTAAGGAAACCGCGGCCATAAATTGGTCAATTAATTTCGGGAGTTACACCCCTCAATATTCGTGTATTCAATTATGAAATCGCATCACTTAATCTGCAATTATTCTCATTAAATGTGGACGTTACAACTTGATAGGAAGTGCAAGGACCAAGCTTGTAAATTTCACAAACTTCAAGGTGGTCTGTCTCACTCCTTGTACCGAACCGAAACTGAAACCCGACACACGAGTTCCGAGACCTGAACCCGCACCGTGCCGGAGACCGAGCCGAGCTGAGCGTGCACACGCATGTGTGGTGCATTTGACACAACACACATCTATGCGATAACACACTTTACCATTCACATGCAGTGTTGGTGTATATAAACTCTAAAATATATTCTTATATTCTCAATGTGAGATTAAATTCTCTATATATTCTTAACTTTTCAACTTCTCATTTAACAAAAAAAAAATTGTGAGATTAATTTTTTGTAATCCTTATTTAATAATTTTTTATTTAATTTTTGGATATTATTAAACTATCGATATATATTACAAAAACGCATTAGAACACGCAACACGTGTAATTTAATTAAATACCACAAGGATAAATTGAGTGAGTGTCGCTATTAGAGAGGACAAAAAAGCAATAAGTGCACAGCTGGCACATATAGATCCGAGTACTCATCCCTTCACGTGTGTCTACAGATATCGAGTCAATCATAACTGTCCATGTGTTCATTTTTGATACAAAATATACACGTGTAAGAATCTCAGGCCTTCTTGAGTGAGGTTCCACTATCAGAACCCAGGTGAACTCACCTCTTCACAAGTCACGACAAATTAATCTCTATTTACTATTTAGAGAAGAACTGTGGAAATGCTTTATTATCGTACGATAAAAACAAGTAAAGGAAAGGAATTGGCTTTATTTGTTATTTTACCCCTTGGCCCTTGTTTGTCCATACATGCATTTTTATTTTATTTTATTTTACTATTTCGTTCTTATCGTCACATTCATAATGAACTTGTGTAGCGCTTTTGTTTTTGAAATATTGTGGAAGTAGTATAAATCAGAGGAGACAAGAAAACGGTCCCTTAAGAACCTCAAGTTAATTTTTTTTTAAAATAATTATTTCGTTTTATTACTATTAGTCTATTATGAATTTAAAATGTGTGTAATGAGTTGGGTACCCAAAACAATTGGCAATGCACATGGTTTGGACCGATTGAAAATAAGCTACCTTATATAATTGTTCTAGAAAATAGAAATATTGATAGTTATAATAAAGTTATTCTATTGTCATGACAATAATAAAAAATTTACTCACTACACATTACGACGTGTGATATAATGATTGGGATCTCGTAACTACTACGATGTTTAATTATTTACGAGACGAACATGAACGTCAATCTAATTGTTCGTCACGATCACGAGACGAAAACGAACAAAATTATAAACCTAACGAAGCAAACACGAACAACCGCTTTCTCGTTTCGTCTAGCTCATTTACGGTCTTAGTTATGTATACATTGGTAAAATCAAGAGAAAACATAATTGACCATATCCAAAAAGAAAAAAGCTTCCTGGTAGATATAAGCATTAACGCTCAATTACAAAGTTTTATCTACAAATTATTTTTTGTATAAAGGACTAAAAAGCATATATTCTCCACTAAAGGAATAACCATTTTTAAATAAGATCAGTAGATATCTCCCTAGATTTTAGCATTCCCACTTTTACAACAAAAATATTAAAATGATATTAACACCCTATTTCCTCAAAAGAATTAAAAAGCATATTTACTCCAAATTAAAGGAATATCCATTCCAAAATATCCAAAATAACATGAGTAGATATCACCCTAGATTTTAGCATTCCTACTTTTCCTTTATAAACAAAAATATTATCCATCGGATAAAATGATATAATGATGTGTCGCATATTTCCAAAAACCCAAAGGGCAGTTGTGTCATTCAGTTTTGACAGAGAGAAAAAGTTTTAAATAAAAAACTAAAAACCTTATCCATTTAGTACCCCCATTCAAAAGGAACCTACCTCTTTATAAAGCAGATCAAACTCACACACTAACCAAACCAAAACCCATTTCTATTTTTAGATAGAGAAACTAAAAAAAAATAGATACATAATTATAATTATAGATACATATAATTAAATAAATATGGCGGCATCGAAGAGCTGTTACCGATACCTGACCGGAGTCGGAGTCGGAGTCGATCACCAATCACCGGAATCCTTCTTCGAGTTTGACGAATCCGACGTGTGGAGCACTGCCACGTCACCCTCGACGGAGCTCCGATCCACCGTCCCTCGCCGAAAAATCTCTCCTGCGGTAAAGGTTTCTGTTTCTCCAGTGACGACGGTGCCGATGAACGTGCCGGAGAAGCAGTGGAACTGTGACGATGACGTGTACGGCGGCGGTGATGACGTGTACGGAGGCGGAGGGGGGAGGAGCTGGGTTCCGCCGCACGAGTATTTAGCGAGGACGAGGATCGCTTCGTTTTCGGTGCAGGAAGGGAAGGGGAGGACTTTGAAAGGGAGGGATTTGAGGAGGGTTAGAAATGCGATTTGGGAGAAGACGGGGTTTCAAGATTGAGTTTTAGGAAACTTGAGGGACCTATTGTGAAATAAATTGTTTTGTTAGGAAATTGTTTTGTTGATCGATATCATCCATATAGGGTGGATGATGATAATGCTTTTTTGTTCACCTAATTTTTTACTTTTTGTGTGATGCGGATTAGTATTAATTAGTGGATGTAGTTTCTAATTTTTGAGAGAGAGAAATGAATGCGAAATTTGGCCTTTTTACTTTTTGATATGGGGTTATTTGGTCTACCCTTACTTTTACTTTTTTGTTACTTATAAGTATAAAAGTAATTAAGGGTGTTTGGTTGATACTTCAAAAATATACTTTTAAGAAAAATAAACCCCAAAAATGCTTACTTAAGATAAATAACATTTTCTATACTTATATGGAAAAAAGTAAAATACTCTACTGTTTATATATGTTATATGATAAACCTATTTCAGTATTGAATCCAACTTGTTGTTTCTGAATGTAAAAAATCTCTTATATTACTCAAGTTTTTAACCTTTTCAAAATTTAGGTTTTAATCTGAATGTGTTTTTAAAGTTCAGTTCAAAACCTAGTTCGTATAATAATTATATTTTCCTAATTTTGTATTTTTTAATCTTTAAATAATGAAATGTTTTTTTTGTTAGTTAATTATTTTGCTTTATTATATTAATCGAAATAAATAATTTATTTTCACTCAAAAAATAAAAGTAACCATATTTTACCAAACAACATTTTTAACGAAAAGTATACTTTTACGGTGTTCACCAAACAGTATTTACTTACTAAAAATAATAATATTTTTCAACCCATTTATAAACTTACAAAAAGTATACATTTGAACATAAAAGATGCGACCACACGAGGTTAATTGAGTTTTTTATTTTTGTTCACTCAATTTTTTTTCTTTTTGTTCACCTAATTTTTTTACTTTTTGTGTGGTGATGTGGCGGATTAGTATTAATTTGTGTGTGATGTGGCGGATTAGTATTAATTTGTGTGTGATGTGGCGGATTAATATTAATTTGTGGATGTAGTTTCTAATTTTTGAGAGACATCGAAATGAAATGCCAAAATTTGGCTTTTTTTTACTTTTTAACTTGGTTGTTTCTTGAGTTTCGTCTTTTTTGTCGTTATTGATTGTTATTACTTGAAGTTGACACACTTTAATGATGCTTTTTTGTTCAACTAATTTTTTACTTTTTGTGTGATGGTGCGGATTAGGATTAATAATTAGTGGATGAAGTTTCTAATTTTTGAGAGATGGAAATGAAATGAGAAATTTGGCCTTTTAACTTTTCGCTTTCTGTGATACTACTTACTACTATTATTTATTTTTGTTTCGTATGTTTTTTAGTTGAGGTTGGATTTTTATACTACACTTTTTCTGAAAAAACGCACAAACCGTACATTTAATTTACGGTTTACAGAAAATATATACAAACCGTACATTTAATGTACGGTTTGCAAAAATACACACAAACCGTACATTTAATGTACGGTTTGTATGTATTTTTTCAAACCGTACATTAAATGTACGGTTTGTGTGTATTTTTTTTTTTTTTTTTTTTTTTTTGTAATTTCAATTTGTAAAATAGGAAAAATATATAAAATATGCAAATTCATAATTCACTTAGCTATATATAATTGTTTGTTGTTTGTTTATATTAATTATAGAAATTATAATAATTGTTGATATTTGTCCCATTTTTTGTAACTGTTCGGAAAGGAAGCAAGCAACTGTTGGGAAAGGAAGCAAGCAACTGTTCGGAAAGGAAGCAAGCAACTGTTCGGAAAGGAAGCAAGCAACTGTTCGGAAAGGAAGCAACTGTTCGGAAAAAATTTCGAACGGGGCGCTGCCCCGCACCCCGCCCGCTGACCTGGCAGCGGGACCCCAGCCAGGGGCTCTCGCCCCTTGGACCCCGCTAGGGGCTCTGCCCCTAGGACCCCGCCAGGGGCTCTGCCCCTTGGACCCCGCCAGGGGCTCTGCCCCTTGGAACCCCGCCAGGGGCTCTGCCCCTTGGAACCCCGTTTCAATTATTCATATTCAATTATACGTTGGCTCGACGAGCGTGCACTCCGCACTTCCCTAACTCGTTTCCGAATTTAACGCATTATTGTAAATTAGGGTTTAGGGTTTAGGGTTTGTAATTTAGGGTTTAGTGTTTACGGTTTAGGATTTAGGATTTAGGGTTTAGTGTTTAGGATTTAGGGTTTAGGGTTTAGGGTTTGTAATTTAGGGTTTTTAATTTAGGGTTTAGGGTTTAGGGTTCAGGGTTTAGGGTTTGTAATTTCAGCAATATTGGTCCAAATCTTTCATCTGTAATATACACCTTAGTATCTGTATTAGGTGCGACAATATCTGTATTAGTATCTACACCTTGTTCAGTCTTAATAGGATTCCTAACCATTTTTGTGGCTGTTAATATCGTGCGTTGGTGATCAAGGGTTAAAACATTATCCCACCAACCGCGTAATTGACCGACAAAGCCAGCAACAATGAATTCAGCAATTTGGTAATCGGTGTTATTAGCACCTAAACATACTGTAGAATACATAGTCATTCTATGTAACATAACCATAATTTGGTATTCTGTCATACCATCAATATTGCATTCATAAATGGTTGTAGCACTAAAACTAGTAAAAATATTACCACCTTCTTCTTCATAAAGAAGATCTTGTGGACTCGGTCGAGAATAATAATGCTTCATAGGGGCAGTTGGAACTGATTTTCTGCCAAAAGGAGTGGATTTTCCAAAGACATTTTGATTAACACTAGCCTGTTGTTCTGGAGTATCCATAGCTAAAAGTTGTTTTTCAAAACTATTTATATGATCGATATCATCCGAGTTTTCTGATAAAACAGTTATATTTTTACCTTTCCCAATATTCAGGTTTTCTAGTTGCTGAGTTAGCAAATTAATTTAGGGTTTAGTGTTTAGTGTTTAGGATTTAGGGTTTAGGGTTTAGTGTTTAGGATTTAGGGTTTAGGGTTTGTAATTTAGGGTTTTTAATTTAGTGTTTAGGGTTTAGGGTTTAGGATTTAGGGTTTGTATATTACAGATGAAAGATTTGGACCAATATTGCTGAAATTACTAAACCCTAAACCCTAAACACTAAACCCTAAACACTAAATTAAAAACCCTAAATTACAAACCCTAAACCCTAAATCCTAAACACTAAACCCTAAACCCTAAATCCTAAACACTAAACCCTAAACCCTAAATCCTAAATTACAAACCCTAAACCCTAAATTACAAACCCTAAACTGTTGGTGATTTTAGTATCATCAATGTATTTTAGTAGTAATGTGATTTATTATAGGCCGATGCAATAATGCGTTAAACTCGGAAACGAGTTAGGGAAGTGCAGAGTGCACGCTCGTCGAGCCAACGTATAATTGAATATGAATAATTGAAACGGGGTTCCAAGGGGCAGAGCCCCTGGCGGGGTTCCAAGGGGCAGAGCCCCTGGCGGGGTCCAAGGGGCAGAGCCCCTGGCGGGGTTCCAAGGGGCAGAGCCCCTGGCGGGGTCCTAGGGGCAGAGCCCCTGGCGGGGTCCTAGGGGCAGAGCCCCTGGCGGGGTCCTAGGGGCAGAGCCCCTGGCGGGGTTCCAAGGGGCAGAGCCCCTGGCGGGGTCCTAGGGGCAGAGCCCCTAGCGGGGTTCCAAGGGGCAGAGCCCCTGGCGGGGTCCTAGGGGCAGAGCCCCTAGCGGGGTCCAAGGGGCGAGAGCCCCTGGCTGGGGTCCCGCTGCCAGGTCAGCGGGCGGGGTGCGGGGCAGCGCCCCGTTCGAAATTTTTTCCGAACAGTTGCTTGCTTCCTTTCCCAACAGTTGCTTGCTTCCTTTCCGAACAGTTGCTTCCTTTCCGAACAGTTACAAAAAATGGGACAAATATCAACAATTATTATAATTTCTATAATTAATATAAACAAACAACAAACAATTATATATAGCTAAGTGAGTTATGAATTTGCATATTTTATATATTTTTCCTATTTTACAAATTGAAATTACAAAAAAAAAAAAAAAAAAAAAAAAATACACACAAACCGTATATTAAATGTACGGTTTGTAAAAATACATACAAACCGTACATTTAATGTACGGTTTGTATGTATTTTTACAAACCGTACATTTAATGTACGGTTTGTATATATTTTCTGTAAACCGTAAATTAAATGTACGGTTTGTGCGTTTTTTCAGAAAAAGTGTAGTATAAAAATCCAACCTCTAATGCAAAAGCTAGTAAAAATGAAAAAGCTGTTATTAGGTTTATTAGTGCTGATACTCCTATATCTCCTACACTTGCCATGGAAACACAGAGAGATAGAGATAGAGATAGAGAGAGAAAGAGACAGAGAGAGTTAGTTAATAGTTGTACTTTAGTTTAGTTTAAAAAAGAGAATGTAAGAAAGTTGTGTAAGGAAAGATAAAGAATTTTTGGAAAGTTT